>OZ024829.1:11307454-11799594 GCA_964016985.1 Anodontia alba
GATCATCAATTTTAACGGTAATAGACTGGTATGGAACAGGGAATATTAAAAAAAAAATAAGTGATTTCATACTTCAAAATGCCCTCGCTTATTCAGAACCTACTTATATAGCGATGAACTTATAAACAACAAAACGTGAAACGATAATACCCCACCACTATCATGTTTCAGGCAGATAAGTCTGTCAAAAAATGGACGAAATTTGCCCACCAGCAACCCAAACCAGGCCTCCGCAATATCAATGCACACACCAAGTTTTGTGAAAATTCATTGAATTTTACCTAAGTTATCATCCGGAAATGAAAATACGGACGTACTGCTTGCATATAAATCTGTCAAAAAATAACGAAATTTGTCTATTAAAATTCCCAAACCAGATCTTTACAATATCAATGTTCAGACCGAATTAGGTGAAAATCCATTGACATTTACTCAAGTTATCGTCCGGAAACAAAAATACGGATATATCCTCAAAAGATAATGTGTATTAATGCAAACCCACAATTTCCCTATATTAAAAGATTAAGTGACCTCCGACTTCAAGTTTTTGGTGCTTATCCAAGAAAATGTTTGGGACTGTGCACAAAAGTTAGTTTGTAAAGTTAAAGGAACTGACCGAAGAAGTTGTGTTATGATCCTGCCAAAAATCTAATTCGAAAACTTTACAGGATGGATACAAAACGAAAATGGGGATCATGCCCAAAACTAGTTTGAAAAGTTCTCGAGGAAAGTTTTGGGATCGTGCCCGAAAGCAACTTTGAATTATTCTCGGGATCGGTCCCAAATGATCATTTGGGATTGTGCCCAAACAAAATCTCAGGAACTTCGACAAATGATGTTTTTGGGATCGTGCCCAAAAGCTAGGTTAACACAATACAAAATGTATTCCTTATCAAAAGCTGAAACAATTGCTATTTGGGATCGATCCAAAAACATGAACTTTTAATCGGAAGGTATTTCAATAGACTTTAATATTTTGGGATCGATCCCGAAACGCATATTATATACACTTTACACAGTCTATAATACATGTATTTATGATTCAAACATACTGTAAACTGTAAACAGGGGATCGTGCCCAAACTATAGCGATTAGGAAAGTGTTTGTTAACATTTCTAATATTCACGTGTTTTCTGTATTTTTTGCCAGAAAATTATTGATATATTACCAAAAATATTTCAAATGTAAATTTCGCAATCAGGAAAAAAATATTTTTTCTCGATTTAAAATATTGTTTGTTAAACTTCTTTAATTATTGAATAATGATAAAAGAAATTATAATTAGTAAAACAATAATAATAAGACTTCTTAACTGATTACTGAAGGAATCTTTCTTGATGTTTACATCCTTTTCTGTGTATATAGCCAAATTTAGTAGAATTTTCCTATTATTACTACGCATAAGTTCTTGCATCTTTATCATATTAGCTCTACGCCAGTAATATGTCCTATTATATTTCTCACGAATTTCGGTATACAATATACATTCGTAGAGGATGTGAAATTCGTCTTCCAGTTTATTACATATTCGACATTTACGCTGATATATAGGAGTTCGTTGTGTTCTTGCCCACCTTTCTTCTTCTATTTCTAAGCGATGTGATGACATCCTAAGTTTAGTTATTGCTGTTCTAAATGTTGAAACCTTTATAGAATCTAACTGAAAATCAAAATTTGAAAACAGTGTATCAAAAGTTGCCCTACTTGATTCCTGCAACTAACTGTTCCTATTCTGTATAAAGTTATCAGTCAACCTCTGTTTAAATTCCGCTACAAAATTACTGTTATTTCTAACCCCTTGATTAAACCATGCCCACTGAAAACCTAAGCTAGAAAGCAAATCCCTTAATTTTGAAACCCAATTTACACTATTTTTTTTTTCTCTAATTCATTTAACATCATCTGATATGCATATTTAATATATTTTGAGTCATTACTCTCCAATATATTAAACCTTGGCCCGCTGTTATTTCTTCTATATATTAATGACATTGTAAAAGACATTGGATTAAATATAAAACTTCTTGCAGACGACACCAGTCTAATACTTGTCATTGAATATCCTGACACCGCAGCTGCAACACTAAATTCTGATCTCGAAAAAATAGCACAGTGGGCCAAAACATGGCTTGTAAAAATCAACCCTGCAAAAACTGAATCTCTTTTAATACGCAGAAAAATCAAACCAGTACATCCGCCCCTGTATATGTTAAAGCAGCAAAATAAGGAAGTGGAAAATCACAAACATCTAGGCATATACCTCAGTAATGATTCTTCTTGGCACACACATATACGTTATATTAAAGAAAAAGCTTGGAATAGAATAAACATAATGCGCAGACTTAAATTTCAATTAGATCGGAAATCTCTAGAAATAATCAATACTTCTTTTATTATTATTACTTCTTTTATTAGACCTACCTTAGAATATGGTAATGAAGTTTAGGATAACTGCACGCAATAATAAAAAAGGTGACTTTGTTTATTATAGTGATTAATTTAATTTTTATGTTTTCGCTTTGATGCATTGACTGAGTTGGGAGACTTTACGCGAACCGAATTTTTATGTATTTCTGTATTAAGAGTAGCATCGGGACCCAGGGTGAAGTTAGCTAGCTGCAAAAGTGCTTTAAACCCCCCGGTGGTTTGCTCTACCGACCGTTCTAAGGCGGTGGTCCCGGTGTTAGTCTTACTCTTTGTTGCTTTGTGGTTTATTCTACGAGGCGATTTGTTGTATGTCTTTCCGTGTGTCATTTTGTTCTTGTGTTTTTCAGTCCTTTTAGTATTGCGATTACCTCGCTTGGGGAAGAGAGAGCTAATCTTAGTGCTTTTCGTACGTTTGTTCGGTTTGTGCTTGTTTAGATTTGTCGGTTTCCTCTTCCTCTTGGGGATGGGAAGGGCTGCGGTTTGTGATTGTGGCATTCCCTGGACTTTTCTCTTACCTTTTTTTCAAAAACATTCAAATAGAAGCAGCTCGAATTGCAACAGGGACCACAAAATTAGTATCTATTGAAAACATGTACAGCGAAGTAGTGTGGGATACCTTAGCAACTAGGAGAAGAAACAAAAACGTAGTCTCTTCTACAAAATGGTGAGTAATTTGACGCCTTATTACTTATCTTCCCTTATCCTCTCGACTATAACCTTTAGAACTCAAATCATATTAGGACAATTTCCACACGACAGGCAAGTACTTCAACTCTTTCTTACCACCTGCCATAAGAGAATGGAACTCTCTTCCGGAAAAGTACAAAGGCTTCTCAACCGTCAGCTCCTTTTAATATCAGCTAAATCAGCCTACTTTTTTTTAGATGCGTGCAAAGGTACACCATTACATAGGCCTCCCAGGAGGTACCATGTTCCCTAAAATAATCGACCATGTTCCCTAAAAGTAATTTTCAAAATTATCATGTTCCCTATTCCCATAACATTTGTTTTGCTCCCGTTCCCATATAATATTTTTCCAATGTTCCCTGAAAGGAAAAAAACTAATGAGCATGATCCCTTGTTCCCCCAATCCCCCGTGGAAGGCCTCACTTAAAGACTTCATACATAGTACATAACCCAGGAATCATGCGGAATTCCTGGCCGCTTGCATGACTCTAGCTCATTGATAGGCTGAGACAAGTCCGGTGGCCGAGAGACAAAAGAGAGAGCGCATATTCATGTGCATGCATGAGAAAAGGTGAGGCTTGTATAGGATATGGTGATGGTAGCGTTTGTGGGGTGGGGGTGGGGGGATGTCATCAATATCCTGTATCCCTGGAAGTCAACAGATGAGCATCCTATATCCCTTCTATGTATTCCGTGCAATATCTCTACTTTTATTTGTTTTTAAATATCCATAAAAGTACCGAAATGGGTTTCAAATATACCACATCCTTGGTAGTAAAATGTCAAATATACCATACCACTTCAAGTGGAA
Source organism: Anodontia alba (assembly GCA_964016985.1). Classification (NCBI taxonomy): domain Eukaryota; kingdom Metazoa; phylum Mollusca; class Bivalvia; order Lucinida; family Lucinidae; genus Anodontia; species Anodontia alba. Next base: position 11,311,381 of record OZ024829.1, read on the forward strand.
AGGCAAATATACCACATCCCTAAAACCCCTATACTAGCCTTAAAGGTACAACTTAGACAACAGTTTCGATTTTTAAATCAAAGCAAAACCTATTCAAAATATGTTTACGAAGTTTTACCTTTAAATAAAATGTTGCACTCTGGCCAATTTGTGTGATGTGAATATAGCATTGTGGGTTGTATTTCTGTTTATAGCAATGATTTTTTTTTAATGTAAATAATGTGCCAATATTACTTTCAGCTGGCATAACTTCGCAGTGGGTTGGCCTTTTTATGTGGCTTACGGCAAAAAGTTCCATCGTTATACATAGCAATTCCATTGAAACAGTAAAAAACTGTCATTTGATCTTTAAAATCCTTCTCCGAGATTCAAAACACTGAGGCAATATTGTATCGATGTCATGTGCCTGCTTGGCAGAAACATATTAATCCTAATGAAAAAATACGAGTAGAACACAGAAAATTAGGTGGACATTAATGTTTCTTCTCGACTAAAGGTATGTAAGACAGGTCAAGGCAATTGCCTTTAGCCAAAGAGGTCCATCAAATTTCTATGGACTGGGATAAATCGGTTAACTAATCACAGGAGTATGCTCTTTACCGGACTCCCACTCTCTGAACTAGAACATACAGGTAGGTGCAATGGATATTGGAATAATCTGTCGGGTCAGAAAAATGTTTCTGCAGAGAGGGCTTTCCATTTTTTCCTCTTCATTTTGGCAAAAATATGTTTTCTGAAATAAACTAACGAATAAAAAACCTTTATAAAATTAAAAATTAAAAAGTGCATTGACTGGGTTTGAACTCGCATCACCCGGATACCAGTTCCAACGACTTGACCACCACGGCCACCACGATAGTGACATCATCACGCACAAATTTAATTATTAGTCAAAACAATTGTACACTGGGCGAAGGGACCGTTTATTAAGCCTTTCTTCAAGAATTAAAATCACCATATATTTGATATAACATTCAAATCCTCATTCATATCAATGTTTGACTTGCACTCATTCTGTCTCTCTTTTTTTTTTCTTTTGTTATTTTAAGAAACAAAATATACACCAATGCCAAGCACATTGAACCTACAGAGCACCTCTTTTAAAATCTATTTTTTTTCAAGCATTAAACAGCATTTATACAATATTGGATTATATAAATGATTAAATTACCTAAATTCTTGTCTCAATATGCTGGTTTCATTAATACCTGCTTAACATCTCAAAAAAAAATAATTAAAACGTGGTAACAGCGCCAGGAAAATTCCGCAGGAACATTTAGCGTACAACAAAAGCTACGTCACGGGAGCACCCCGTCACGGAATTTCCGAAAAAAAGTAAGAAGAAAGTCCAGGGAGTGCCACAATCACAAACTGCAGCCCTTCCCAGACCCCAAGAGGAAGAGGAAACCGACAAATCTAAACAAGCACATACCGAACAAACGTACGAAAAGCGTTAAGGTTAGCTCTCTCTTCCACAAGCGAGGTAATCGCAATACTAAAAGGACTGAAAAACACAAGAACAAAATGACACACGGAAAGACATACAACAAATCGCCTCGTACAGTAAACCACAAAGCAACAAGGAGTAAGACTAACACCGGGACCATCGCCTTAGAACCGTCGGTAGAGCAAACCACCGGGGGGTTTAAAGCACTTTTACAGCTAGCCAACTTCGCCCTGGGTCCCGATACTACTCTTAATCACAACAAGTAAAACAGAAAGCAAAATGGGCAGCTGTTGAAGGTGACCAAAATGCTAGCATCACAAAACAACTAGTAAAACAGAAAGCAAAGTGGGCAGCTATTAAAGACGGTGACCACAATGCTAGCATCACAATACATACACAACAACCAGAAAGAGCTACAATGAGTAAGAACAACACCAGGACCACCGCATTAGAACGGTCAGTAGAAAAAACTACCAGGGGGTTTAAAGCACTTTTACAGCTAGCTAACTTCACCATGGGTCCCGATGCTACTCTTAATATAGAAATACATAAAAATTCGATTCGCATAAAGGCTCCCAACTCAGTCAATGCATCAAAGCGAAAACATAAAAATCAAATTAATCACTATAATAAACAAAGACGAGTACTCATGGCTAATTCTACTGTATGCCAGAGTAAATGAAAACCAATAGTTGAACCACGGCGGGTCAAGCCAAAGACATATCGTCAAGCCCCAACCCACTGGTTAAAGTTTTACGAAGAGGCCTTCATTGAGTCTAAGGCCCGAACCGCCGTCGTGCAATTAAAGAGTGAAGCATAGCCATCAACAATGATTTGGTTGACAACTAGGCATGCAGTCTGCCGCATAATATCCAGGCTGTAGCCAATTATTTTATTACGGTTAATAAGTTTTCTGAATTGCTCCAAAAAGTTAGATTTACCTACAATTTTTCTAAATCTGTACACTAAGTCACTGTAAAATTCGAGTTCCGATATACCTTGTTGCAGAAGTGTTTTCAGACTGACGCTATATTTTTCTACCAAGGCACTGTGTCTGCGATAAAATTTCGAAAACGCCTTACGAAGTTTAAAATAACGATAGCCCTGCCTAAGAAGTTTGGCAGTAAGGGCTTTATTACGGTAGATAAAGTCATTAAGATTTGAAGAAGCTCGGGCGAATCTTATAAGTTGAGATATGTATACCCCATATGAGGTACGCCGGGGGACATCGCCATCCAGAAAAGGGAAATTGACTATATCAAAATCAAAATCGTCCCGTTTATCATAAATTTTGGTGGAAACTGTACCATTAGATATACATAGATTCAAATCCAAGAAACGTGCCTCGGTATCGGAAGAATTTGCTCTATTTAATGGGAGTTCTGTAGGGTATATCCGGTCCACCATTTGGTCAAAGTAAATATTGTCAATATTTAATAAATCGTCAAGGTATTTTGAAGTTGAATTAAAAGCCTCAATAATGTCAGCCTGCTTTTCACGTGAGAGAGACTTCATGAAATCTCTCTCATAACAAAAAAGAAACAAATCTGCAACAAGAGGAGCACAATTAGTTCCCCTCGGAATACCAATAGTTTTTCTATAAAGTTTAGTTCCAAATCTAATAAAAATATTATCCAAAAGATAAACAAGGGCATCACAGACTTTTTGACATGACCATAAATTGCGATTATTATATACAACAGAAGTGAAAAAAGCACATTCTTCGTTGCAAGCCAACTATTAGGTATTCCCCCGAATAAACGTTCGGTTAATTAAATCAATAAGTTTATCTTTTATAAGATGATGAGGTAACGTAGTATACAGTGTAGGAAAATCATATGTAGACAATTTAGAAAAAAAGGTAAGAGAAAAGTCCAGGGAGTGCCACAATCACAAACCGCAGCCCTTCCCAGACCCCAAGAGGAAGAGGAAACCGACAAATCTAAACAAGCACAAACCGAACAAACGTACGAAAAGCACTAAGATTAGCTCTCTCTTCCCCAAGCGAGGTAATCGCAATACTAAAAGGACTGAAAAACACAAGAACAAAATGACACACGGAAAGACATACAACAAATCGCCTCGTAGAATAAACCACAAAGCAACAAAGAGTAAGACCAACACCGGGACAACCGCCTTAGAACGGTCGGTAGAGCAAACCACCGGGGGGGGGGGGGGGGGGGTTAAAGCACTTTTGCAGCTAGCTAACTTCACCCTGGGTCCCGATGCTACTCTTAATATAGAAATACATAAAAATTCGGTTCGCATAAAGGCTCCCAACTCAGTCAATGCATCAAAGCGAAAACATAAAAATCAAATTAATCACTATAATAAACAAAGACGAGTACTCATGGCTAATTCTACTGTATGCCAGAGTAAATCAAAACCAATAGTTGAACCACGGCGGGCCAAGCCAAAGACATATCGTCCAGCCCAAACCCACTGGTTAAAGTTTTACGAAGAGGCCGTCATTGAGTCTGAGGCCCGAACCTGAAAATAGAAGCCTGAAAATTTTAGATTTAAATTTATTGAGAACATCATTAGAATTTGTGACGTAATGCCAGGATTCTCGTGCACATTTTCTCTTTTTTTTCCAGGACGGTGTAAATTCAGTTAGCTTTCATTTCGTTTCGCATCTGACTTTGGAATTTGAACTTTGAAAAATTTTTGGATTAATTTAAATGCGAAGTAAATAGATTATAATCCTCTCTCGATATGTCGAGAAGATACTTATGAGCAAAAATGTGTTCCGGCTTCAATGAGCGTCGATCAGAACTGGGTTTTGATGCTGGATCCAGCATTGTTTATGAAAGGTGCCATGTTGTCCAAAGTTTTTGAGTTTCCTAGGTAAATAACTACATTTGAATGAACTTTATTTAAATGTTACGTGTTATATATAGGCGTGCTTCGCAAGCGGGCCCTGCGGGCCCGCATTGCTTTGCACGTATTATGTTGGAGAGCGACACATACAAATACTGCACACCCGTCTACGGAATAAATAGAACTCACTTAATAACTCAAAAATCTTATTTCTCAGAAATTTGACTGATTCACCTCTCTGCAAATGTGGCAATGTTGAAAATGCTGACCATTATCTTCTGCAATGCCGCCTGTACCGTCAGCCACGAATCGAAATGTTAAACTCTCTTTCTCAAATATGTTATGTATCATTGGACGCCCTGCTATTTGGTAATAGTTTACTTTCTTTTGACACGAACAGTACATTTTTTTTAACAGTGCAGAAGTTAATCAAAGATTCAAAACGATTCTGAAGCTTCGTCACTTTTTAATGACCGAGTTATTATTATACTTATTGAACTTTCTAAATGGCCTATTCTTGTTTTTCCCACAATAACTTGGTAGATCATTTAAAAACACAAAATTGGTAACCTCGATAATGGACACTTTTCGGCAAAGGATTTATGACTTTAGACGCCTCTTAAAGGGAAAAACCAACTAAGACTATGACCTAGCTGATGCCCCTTACTCCCACGATCTGTTCCTGCGTGATACTTTTTTTTAAATATTTTTTTCTACTCATCCTATGCTCCAATTAAGATATGTATCTGTTTTTGTTCTGTCCTGCAGTCATACCATTGTTATTATTATCAATGTTGTCAAATTCATTGGCAATTGATAAACTTAAACGTAATAATAGTATATGAAATTGTAGGCTTGCTCTGGAAATGTATGATATAGGTTTTATATATTTTAACATGTTAACAGACTGCTTACAATCACGGAATTTATTTTCGACCTGCCACGATTGTGCAATCCATGTCCAATCTTCCATTGGGAAAGGAACCCTATAAGCACTAAGCTTCTGTTCCAATCCCATAAAGTATTATTGTATGTATATATATATTCTGCATGTCATAGAGAAATTGTGAAATAAATATGTTTAAACTAATATCTTAATCCAGTATTTAATTATTGAATGATGAATAACTGTATGTATAGGCACCATCCCAAGTTCACCGCAGACAAAATCATTCTGAGTAGATCTCTTAACGCCTAGCAACTTTTTACAAAACTGTAAATGAATTCTTTCTTGCTGAACAAGGCTTGAAAATCCCCAAACTTCCGATCCATAACATAAAATAGGACATACCAGTTTATCAAAAAAGTCTAGTATATGTTTTGGGTGCCTCCCCCCCCCCCCCCGTAGCCTAGTGGATAGGAGAGTTGACTCTTAATCCATTAGGTTTCTCACCGCTGTGGTTCGATCTTCGCTCGGGTCATATGTGGGAAAGCCAAGTTCTGCTTACGGATGGTCAGGTAGTATTTCCCCGGATTCTCTGGTTTTTGCCAACCTTTGATGAAGGATCGGCTCGATATGAGTGAAATATTCTTGAAAGGGCCGTAAAACCCAAATAAAAAAAAAAAAAAAAAAAAAAAGAAAAATTCATTAGAAGAACCTCCTGTTGTAAATGTTATTCCCAAATAAACAAATTCCTTACAATTTCAATGTTTTTTACCGTCAAATGTAAAATTCATATTTCTAGGAATGAAATCACGTTTTCTAAATATCATAATCTTAGTTTTTTCAGTGTTTACTGTTAATTTCCACCTGTTTCAATATTCAAATAAAACATCTAGGCCTTTTTGTAAGCCATCCCTAGGTTTAGAAAATATGACAATATCACATGCAAATAAGAGCAAATATAATTAACAGACTCAAATCAAAACCATCAGTCCATTGTAAAATAAATTCATTTTCAAGATCATTCAAATAAATACTAAATAGGAAAGGAGATAAACACTCTCCCTGTCTTACACCTATGTAACTGGTGAAATCATCATTAACATTATTGTCAAATTTTACTCTAGACTTAATATTGCTGTACATGGATTGAACAATATTTATTTTTTTTACTCTCACCCCACTTTGAATTAATTTATATCATTAGGTATCCCTTACAACAAAGTCAAAATCCTTTTTAAAATCAATATATGCAGAATACAATTTCTTATTGTCATTAACACAATGGATAATTAGATTATGCAAAACAAAAACTAATGTAAAGGAACAATAAATCCATCTCCCCATGTATCAGGAAACAACATTATCAAAAAAAATTATTAAAAAGAGTATGCAAGTATGATAATAAGCTATTGATACGAAATTTCAAAATTCATTTAATAATAAATCTGGTCCACTGCTTTTACCATTTTATAAAGACTGTACTGCTTTACGTATTTCCTGCATTGTGATCTCACTATTCAATTCATCAAACATTACATAGCTCTCCATCTCAGTATATTTGGTTAAAAACAAAATATCTTAATCTGGTTGAGAAAATCGATCTTCAGGATCATTAATGGCTTTAAAATAATTAGCAAAATTTTGTGCTGTCAATTTCTTTGATGAATTTGATGGACATAATTTTTAAGCATTTCCCAGTAATTTTTTGCATTATCAAAACGATGCTTTACCAATAACTGTCTGTGATTGCTATATTCAAGTCTACTATGACGTAAAACTTTCTTATGATACTCCTCTAGCCTTAACCACATTTGCACGTGAATCATGATTATCTTGTTAAACCTATAAATGTCTAAATTCCTGCTAAAATAAAATTCGGTTTTCCTTACACTTCTCATTAAACTAAGGTTGATTTGTTTCATTATATGTGAGATCATTCCTGGCATTTAATTTATGTATATGTTTTTTTAAATAGTGGATTGCAAACTGATTTTATGATCTCTTGAAGATCATTAACATTTGAATTCAAATCGAAGATACTTTCTATATTGCCAATCTGACCCTGTAAATTATTTAAAGCTGATTGTATATCATTAGACTGTAAAACTGACTGATATGTTTCTACCTCACTGGTGTATTGCCAACAGCCGGCGAATCAGTTTCGGTCAGAAAAAATGAAAAATATACCCTACAATGATCGCTCAATATATTTGGATCGTCAACTTTAAAATTATTAAAGCGAGAATAGAAACATTGACTGACCTTTACGTAATCAACTAAACTTTTACCAGCTCTGCCCATAAACGTGCACTACCCGATCCCCTTATACTTACCAACTCTGCCAACAGCAATTCTCAACCCTGTGACAGAACACGGTCTTCGGAAGAAATTTCATTATAAATAGTAGAAAAAAAGTAAGAGAAAAGTCCAGGGTGTGCCACAATCACAAACCGCAGCCCTTTCTAGACCCCAAGAGGAAGAGGAAACCGACAAATCTAAACAAGCACAAACCAAACAAACGTACGAAAAGCACTAAGATTAGCTCTCTCTTCCCCAAGCGAGGTAATCGCAATACTAAAAGGACTGAAAAACACAAGAACAAAATGACACACGGAAAGACATACAACAAATCGCCTCGTAGAATAAACCACAAAGCAACAAGGAGTAAGACTAACACGGGGACCACCGCCTTAGAACGGTCGGTAGAGCAAACCACCGGGGGGGGGGGTGGGGGGGGGGGTGGGGGGATATAAAGCACTTTTACAGCTAGCTAACTTCACCCTAGGTCCCGATGCTACTCTTAATACATAAATACATAAAAATTCGGTTCGCATAAAGGCTCCCAACTCAGTCAATGCATCAAAGCGAAAACATAAAAATCAAATTAATCACTATAATAAACAAAGACGAGTACTCATGGCTAATTCTACTGCTGCCAGAGTAAATGAAAACCAATAATTGAACCACGGTGGGCCAAGCCAAAAACATATCGTCAAGCTCCAACCCACTGGTAGGCCTGAGAAGTCGGAGTTACATGTATTTATGCTTTTTTTTGTATACCACGTTGTGTTTGTGACGTGCAGAAAACCTGCAAAGGGATAATAGAAAGTTGCCCTGTACATTCATTAAATTGCGTTATTAGTTCAAGTGCCACGTTTGCACTTTATACCACTTTTCGCATTCCCCTTCTATTCCTCTTGATACTAATTTATATCACGTTGAAGATAGTATTCGTATTTCGTTTATAATAATTGCTTACTCTATGTTTCTTTGGACTTGTATAGACTTACTTAGTTATTAATTTATATCACGGTGAGTATAGTATTCGTATACTCGCTCTATGTTACTTTGGACGTATTATACTTAGTTATGTATTGTGGGTAGTTGTTATTCTTACTTTGAGTGTATTGTTACCAACGCCTACTTGCATCGCTACTGGCTGCCTAAAAACGATAAGAATACTGTTTTTAATCGGATGTTATTTCTCTCTAAACTAGCAATATGAGTATTACAAATAGATTCAGACAGTTTATCCTATTATTTTAAATTCTGCTTCTTCTTTACATTCCCGGTTATACAGAGTAAGAGCAGCACTGGGACTACTGCCTTAGTACGGTAAGTAGTTTAAAACACTTATACATTCGACTAACTTCACTCTGGGTCCCGATGCTACTCTTAAAACAGAAATACATAAAATTTGGTTCGCATAAGGGCTCCCAACTCAGTCGATGTATCAAAAATCAAATAGATCACTACGATAAATGAAGACGAGTACTCTTGGCTACTTATACACCCACTACGAGCCAGAGTTAAAGAACACCAATACTTGAACCACGGCGAGCCAAGCCAAAGATATCGCTCCACATAGAATGAGATACACAACCGGCAAGGTGGATGATCACGGCCTTATGGTCTGATAAGATTATAAATGAAACGTTTGCGGTGGATGATATCAGCCCAAAATGATGATGAACGTCAATAAATATTGATGTAATATGAATGATTAGTCAGCGGATGTTAGGGGCAGATGATCTCGCCTCACAGAATGGGATAATAACCAGCAAGGTGGATAACGCGGCCTCGTAGTCTGATAAACAATATATATGAAATACTAAAATTTACTTATATATTAAATCAAAACACGTAAACCTTAAATCGTATTACTAATATATCAAATATTATTTTTTGAGTTTTAACTATTAATGCTTATATATTAAATAGTGATACTAAAATCTCAATACTTATACATAAAATTCTAATACTTGTAAATTAGCTATTAATACATACAGAAATGAATACAGAAATTAATACTTAAATATTAAATATTAATATTTATATATTAAATATTGGTACTTAAATCTGAAATCTTAATACTTATAAGTTAAATCTTAATGTTGAAACCTAAATATTTATATTTAATCTTACTATTTAAATATCAACACTTATATATTAAATATTAAACCTTAAAACTGAATACTTATATGTGAAATCTTAATACTTAATTCTTAAAGGGGAACGTAATATATGTTGTGAGTATATCTTGGAGTAAAGTGTTTAACAAGCCATTTATTTTGATGTAATAGTTTTCAAAATCGGCCTAGAAATAAGGAAGCTATGGTGGTTTGAATATATTTAAAATTGCTGTCATGGATGCCGCCATATTTATGTGAATAACTACCTTTATGAAACGAATTTTAATTTTTATGAAACCTCATTAAATATTCAAAATGGCGTCGCCTATTCCACCAATGTTAAGATATTCAATTGCCTATAACTTACTTAATTTTCCACCGATTCTGATCAAATTTGTGTCAAAATTCATTGTTTGTAAAGTTCTTTACTTTAAAGCACAATGCCTTTTAAGATTGCGTTCCTCTTTAATGGTTACATATCAAGTATTAACTTTTTAATTTTAGCAAACTCGCTTCACGTTTCAAAGATAATATCATCAATTACGGTAGGATACCTATGCCATATAATATGATTTTACGGCTGTAAAACTAAACAATGTTTAGATAAAGCGGTTCTTACGAGTACCCGTAATCTCTGTTTTAGATCAAACATAACAAAAATAATGTATATTTCTGTAAAATCTACTTTTTCCTATATAAAGTGGGGTTTATTTGGGTCCACATCACACAGACTTTTTAAAATGATGCACAAATCTTATGGCTGATGCCCTACGGGTCCTGTAGAAAATACCCACCCCCTCACCATCTCCCTACGGCGGAGAGGAATGTTAGAAACTCGAACTCAGGTTCGAGCACTCTATAATCTGAGATACCGATCAATGCCTTAGCCATTTTCCGACCCGATCTGAACAATGACCGAATCGACAAAGAACCCACTAGAGCCGACCGCGATGGCTCAGTCAGATTTCGTGGTAAATTTCTTCCTAAACCCGATTCAAGTAAGACAATTGCTACCGACTAGCGTAAATATGAACATTAAGCACTAATTAACTGCTCAGATGGTTTATGCATGCACCGAAATAGTGTGGATTGTTTCACTGGCAGTCCCGACATGCCCAAAAATTTTACAGACGTTAAATCAACAAACAAACAAACAAACAAAAAAGAACCCATTATACTTGCCCTTTGCTAGTATCCCTGACAAGAACTCTCACAGAGCCACAAATGTCGCCAGGTAATTAACACACCATGGTTTTACTCAGAAACGCTCCCTTACATGTCAAATTTCTGCTAATAGAGCTACCTGTCATATTGGTCACCATTTTAAATAAGTGCTAATATATAATACATTAAATATATAAATATTAAGTAATATTTAATATATAAATATTAAGTAATATCTAATTTCTAAGTAATGATATATAAGTTTTAATAGATAAGTAATAAATTATAATATCATAAAACTTAAGTTATAAATGCCCCTCAATGGCTTCCGTATCTCACTGTGGTTGTGAATAATCTGCCCGCTCATTGTGAAAGAAATATACATACTTATGACAGAAACACAAATATACAAAAACATTTTTAAAGTAATTAGATTATAATCACTATATTTTATATTTTATAGAAAAAAAAAGGTAAGAGAAAGGTCCAGGGAGTGCCACAATCACAAACCGCAGACCTTCCCAGACCCCAAGAGGAAGAGGAAACCGACAAATCTAAACAAACGTACGAAAAGCACCAAGATTAGCTCTCTCTTCCCCAAGCGAGGTACTCGCAATACTAAAAGGACTAAAAACACAAGAACAAAATAACACATGGAAAGACATACAACAAATCGCCTCGTAGAATAAACCACAAAGCAACAAAGAGTAAGACTAACACCGGGACCACCGCCTTAGAACAGTCAGTAGAGCAAACCACCGGGGGGTTTAAAGCACTTTTACAGCTAGCTAACTGCACCCTGGGTCCCGATGCTACTCTTAATACAGAAACACATAAAAATTCGGTTCGCATAAAGGCTCCCAACTCAGTCAATGCATCAAAGCGAAAACATAAAAATCAAATTAATCACTATAATAAACAAAGACGAGTACTCATGGCTAATTCTACTGTATGCCAGAGTAAATGAAAACCAATAGTTGAACCACAGCGGGCCAAGCCAAAGACATATCGTCAAGCCCCAACCCACTGGTTAAAGTTTTACGAAGAGACCGTCATTGAGTCTGAGGCCCGAACCGCCGTCGTGCAATTAAAGAACGAAGCATAGCCATCAACAATGATTGGGTTGACAACTAGGCATGCAGTCTGCCGCATAAAATCCAGGCTATAGCCAATTCTTTTATAGCGGTTAATAAGTTTTCTGAATTGCTCCGAAAAGTTAGATTTACCTACAATTTTTCTAAATCTGTACACTAAGTCACTGTAAAATTCGGGTTCCGATATACCTTGTTGCAGAAGTGTTTTCAGACTGACGCTATATTTTTCTACCAAGGCACTGTGTCTGCGATAAAATTTCGAAAACGCCTTACGAAGTTTAAAATAACGATAGCCCTGCCTAAGAAGCTTGGCAGTAAGGGCATTATTACGGCAGTTAAAGTCATTAAGATTTGAAGAAGCTCTGGCGAATCTAATAAGTTGAGATATGTATACCCCATATGAGGTAGCCGGGGGACATCGTCATCCAGAAAAGGGAAATTAACTATATCAAAATCAAAATCGTCCCGTTTATCATAAAATTTGGTGGAAACTGTACTATTAGATATACATAGATTCAAACCCAAAAAAGGTGCCTCAGTATCGGAAGAATTTGCTCTATTTAATTGGAGTTCTGTAGGATATATCCGGTCCACCATTTGGTCAAAGTAAATATTGTCAATATTTAATAAATCGTCAAGGTATCTTGAAGTTGAATTGAAAGCCTCAATAACGTCAGCCTGATTTTCACGTGAGAGAGACTTCATGAAATCTCTCTCATAACAAAAAAGAAACAAATCTGCAACAAGAGGAGCACAATTAGTTCCCATCGGAATACCAATAGTTTGCCTATAAAGTTTAATTCCAAATCTAATAAAAATATTATCCAAAAGATAAACAAGGGCATCACAGACTTTTTGACACGACCATAAATTGTGATTATTATATACATTAGAGGTGAAAAAAGCACATTCTTCGTTGCAAGCCAAAAAATGGGTATTCTCCCGACTAAACGTTCGGTTAATTAAATCAATAAGTTTATATTTTATAAGATGATGAGGTAACGTAGTATACAGTGTAGAAAAATCATATGTAGACAATTTAGAAGCCTGAAAGTTTTTAGATTTAAATTTATTGAGAACATCATTAGAAATTTTAATTGACCAAAAATAGTTAATTCCGTCCCTTTCGTAAACAGTACCATAGTATGTAATCCAATGTTTTTTAACAGCAGTAGGGCATGAAGTTAGCACAAAACAGTAGTCGTGCATGAACTAGAATTAGCAATGAAACGTGCTTTATAGGGTCGTTTATGTAGTTTCGGTAACCAATATAACGTAGAAAGTCTGTCTTGCTTTTCCTTAATACTCACTGAAAACTAGGGGTAGCTTAATTTTATTTGGAAATAGTATTTTCAGACAACAAAAAATAAGATTATGTCAAAATTAACTCCGCACCCATTAACATTTAATTCGCTAAGCAATTTGTAGCAGACGACATTTTTATTTCAGAGAAAATAGGGCTTGATATCTCATGAGGTCTATCTCACGGGAAAACCAAGCTGACATTATTTAGGCTTTCAATGCCACTTTAATATACCTTGGTGATTTATTAAACATTGACAATATTTACTTTGACAAAATGGTGGACCGCATATACCCTACTGAACTCCATTTAAATAAAGCCAATTCTTCCAATACGCACCTGTTTTGGATTTGAATCTAATGGTACAGTTTCCACCAAATTGTATGATAAACGGGACGATTTTGATATAGTCAATTTCCCTTTTCTGGATGATGATGTCCCCCGGCGAACCTCATATGGGGTATACATATCTCAACTTATAGATTCGCCAGAGCTTCTTCAAATATTAGTGACTTTATCTGCCGTAATAAAGCTCTCACTGTCAAACTTCTTAGGCAGGACTATCGTTATTTTAAACCACAAGGCGTTTCTAAAATTTTATCGCAGACACAGTGCTTTGGTAGAAAAATACAACGTCAGTCTGAAAACACTTCTGCAATAAGGTATATCAGCACCAGAATTTTACGGCGGCTAAGTGTACAGATTTAGAATAAAAAATAGGGAAAATCTAGCTTTTCGGAGCAATTCAGAAAACTAATTAACCGTTATAAAAGTGTTGGCTATAGTCTGGATAAAAGATGCGGCAGACTGCATGCCTTGTTATCAATCCAATCATTGATTGATGGCTGAGCTTCACTATTTAATTGCACGACGACGGTTCGGGCCTCAGACTCAATGACAGCCTCTTCGTAAAACTTTAACCAGTGGCTTGGGGCTTGAAGATATGTCTTTGGCTTATCCCGCCGTGATTAAGCTATTGGTTTTCATTTACTCTGGCACACAGTAGAGTACTCCTTTGTTTATCATAGCGCTTAATTTGATTTATATGTGTTCGCTTTGATGCATTGACTGAGTTGGGAGCCTTTACACGAACCGATTCTTTTTATGTATTTCTCTATTAAGAGTAGCATCGGGCCCAGGGTGAAGTTGGCTTGCCGTAAAAGTGCTTTAAACCCCCGGTGGTTTATTCTACTAACCGTTCTAAGGCAGTGGTTCTGGTGTTAGTCTTATTCTTTGTTGTTTTTTGATTAATTCTACGAGGCGATTTGTTTTAAGTTTTGCCTTGTGTTATTTTGTTCTTGTTTTTTTCAGTCCTTTTAGCACTGCGATTACCTCGCTTGAGGAAGAGAAAGCTAATCTTAGTGCTTTTCGTACGTTTGTTCGATTTGCGCTTGTTTGGTTTTGTCTGTTTCCTCTTCCTCTTCGTGTCTGGGATGGGCTGCAGCTTGTGATTGTGGCACACCCTGGACTTTTCTGTTATCGTTTTGATATTCGTGTGAATCAGCTGCTGAACAGACGATTCACATGACATGTTAAGCCTTATTTTCTATGCAACACACACACACACACACACACACACACACACACACACACACACACACACCTTTATATTCTAAGCAGGAAACTTCCAGTCTGCGAAAGTTGTCTCCTTTAGCAAATCGTTCATGGTGTATCCATTTAGCTGAAATAACCCAGTGGCTTAATAGAGGATCGTACATGAGTGGTCATTTCATAAATTTCTTATTAAATGACCACGAATGTAAGCTTCTGTTTATCACATGACCCATGCGATGAAAAAAATGCACAACATATATTAAGACAACGGTTTTCCGTAGCTAAACGAAAACTCACTACCAAAGATTCAATAGTACTACACACACACACACACACACACAACACACACACACACACACACACACACACACACACACACACACACACACACACACAAAATGTTCGCATATTATTTGATAAGTACCAAAAAACATTAAAAACAAGATAAATATGCCATTTATTACTTCATTAAACAGTAGGAATTAATTATGATTTTTATTTGAGCTAAAAAATATTTCGTTTGAATAAATGATTTCAAAAATATTCCCTGCATTTTAACTGTGGTTTGGATTTTTTGACACATTTAATGACTCGGAGTCATGGTATCCTCAAATGACGACATCGATGTTGAAAGTGCCAAATATGTTGCCGGAAAACATCGAATTGTAACCACCATGAATATTTCTGGAAGCCATGTTATTCACATTGTGATTGTGTTGCGTCCCCTTCCATCAATCTGACATTTATCGTTCATCAAAAAATTGAAGGCAAGATCTGTTTTAAAAGTGACAGTTGTATCGGCGAACGCGGACACCATCCTGGTTGCTATCAATAAGCGGAGTAATACGAATATTAATGAGGGTAAATAGGCTAACCAATGGGAAGCCTTGCAGGTGTTATTACACGTGTGGTTATATGATTTTTATGACATGGGTTATTGCACTGAATAACTTGACGGTCATGTGATAATGATGTTTAACCAACATCACAATATCGTTGATGCAACGTCATGAAAAGTTTTATTTTTTTATCTTATGTTGGCAACATTAATTCAGAGATAAAATCATTTCTAAGTGTAGTTTGCATGATGGGATCATTGGTAAATTGATATCCAAGACAAAAGGCCGGGTATAGTTGTTGTTTTACTCTAACTGCCATGAGAAACTTGATGGAAATCAGGGACATGGTGTAAAACGTATTTATCGGAATAATAAACTTTCTAAAAGTGACATTCAGTTAATAAGAAAATACTTCAAAACTTCAAAAGGTCAGTTCAAACGACTTAAAATCAGGATAACATATTTTGTCAGTGTATTAAATAGTCTACTTGCCCCATCATTTGACTACATATACTTTATTTATTTTTCAATTGAAGAGTGCCAGGTAAGGGAGATAACATGTTCTTTCTTCATTTGCGCAACATTTTGCCTATCATTAAGACGCCCAAAATGGCCATTAGGTATATGTAAAATTAATAGAGAAAATAAAATGGATAAAAATTGAATTAAATTGACCTTACACAAAGCTCTGGAAATTATTTTGTATTATTATTATTATTATTATTATTATTATTATTATTATTCTGTAATACATGTATTGCGTCCAAATCAATGGCGTCCTCGAAAGTTGCTGGACTTCAAATATTTAATCATTTTTATGACAGCAGAGATAATAGTAAAGGAACATCCAGCCTCCCTGGACAAAAAAAAAAAAAAAAAAAAAAAAAAAAAAAAAACACATAAAAAGCTGTATTAGATACGGATTGTTTGAAATTCTTGTCGCGCTTTGTAAAATGGTGTGTAGTTTATGGAATTTTGATGAACATTTCAGTTTTCGAAAATTGCGTCAATTATTTTTGGTCTTCATACATTCTTATCCAGTATAGTTCAACAAAGGCGTTGGAATTATGGACATTAAGAAATGCGCGGCTATTCCCCTCCGCATGCAAGTTTAAGACTTACGTAAGTACAGTACAGTATTCTACACGAATAGTTTTTTTTATTGAAAACCCATAAGCACGAACGCCCGAAAGAAGTCTGACAAAATCTAAAATGTGTCATTAGAAATGGTGTCATCAAATTTGCAATTAAAAGTTTTCTTACAGATTTATTGTAGCGGCCATGCCGGACGAAAAATCGAACATTTGTTTGTATTAATCCATTTCTGTATGCCTTCTAATAAAGGCTATAGAAAAACGGTAGAAAGGCTACTTGAAACGCAGTTTGCATGTGAAATTTAAAAGTTAAGTCAGACAGGGAAAACGGGATACATTGTACTCTCGCTTAAATACGAAAAACAACCGGGATGTCACTAATGACGTTATGTTTGCATATGTGCATGAGAAAAAAAACAACAAAACAAAAAAAAAAAAAAAAAAAAAAAAAAATTTCCTTTCTGTTTTGAGCATTTAACCTTTCTTTTTAGCTCACCTGAGCACGAAGGGCTCATGGTGAGCTATTGTGGTCAGTCAATGTCCGTCGTCCGTCGTGCGTCAACAATTGCTTAAAAGACTACCTCTTACGCCCCTGAGCCAATTGACTCGATACTTGGTAGGAAGCATCGGGGTGACGTAGATTAAAAAAAGCTAAAATTGTGCAGATCGGAAATCCAAGATGGCCGCCATGGCCGTCATCTTGATATTATATTTTTCGCTTCTTCTCCTGAACCGAGAGGCCAATTGACTCCAAACTTGCTTGGAAGGATTGGGACGACTTGTAGATCAAAAATAGCTTAAATCGTGCCGATCGGAAATCCAAGATGGCCGCCATGGCCGCCATCGTGAAAATCTATTTTTTCGCTTCTTCTCCTGAACCGAAAGGCCAATTGACTCCAAACTTGCTAGGAAGCATCGGGGTGACTATCGTGCCGATCGGAAATTCAAGATGGCCGCCATGGCAGCCATCTTGAAAATCTGTTTTTTGCTTCTTCTCCTAAACCCAAAAGCCAATTGACTCCAAACATGGTAGGAGTGACTTATCGATAAAAATACTTAAATTCGTTCCAATCGGAAATCCAAGATGGCCGCCATGACAACCATCTTGAAAATCTATCTTTTGCTTCTTCTCCTGAACCAAAAGGCCAATTGACTCCAAACTTGCTAGGAAGCATCGGGGTGACTTGTTTGAGCAGCCATCAGTAATTTTTTCCAAAATGTTTGTCTTAATGATTTCTAGGTCGTTCGAAACTGGGTCACCTTGGGTCAAAACTAGGTCACCTGGCCAAAATCAGCGGAAAAACTTGTTATCACTCCAGCGGTCACATTTTTTCAAGCAATCATCATGAATCTTGCTCAAAATGTTAGTCTTGATGATTTTAGGTCAAGTTTGAAACTGGGACACTTGGGGTCAAAAACTAGGTCACCTGGCCAATTCAGCGGAAAACCTTGTTTACACTCTAGTGGTCACATTTTTCGAGCAATCATCATGAATCTTGTTTGACATGTTTGTCTTGATGATTTCTAGATCGTTTGAAACTGGGTCACTTGTGGTTAAAAACTAGGTCACCGGGCCAAATCAGCAGAAAACTTTGTTAACACTCTAGCGGTTACATTTTTAAAGTAATCATCATGAATCTTGCTCAAAATGTTTGTCTTGATGAGTTCTAGGTCAAGTTTGAAACTGGGTCACTTGGGGTCAAAAACTAGGTCACCTGACCAAATCAGCAGAAAAAATTGTTTACACTCTTGTGGCCACATTTTTGCAGCAATCATCATGAATCTTGCTCAAAATGTTTGTCGATGATTTCTAGGTCAAGTTCGAAACTGGGTCACATGGGATCAAAAACAAGGTAAACAGGTCAAATCAGCAGAAAACTGTTAACACTCCAGAGGTCACAGTTTTGAAATAATCATCATAAATATTGCTCAAAATGTTCGTCTTGATGATTTCTAGGTCTGGTTTAAAACTGGGTCACTTGATATCAGAAACTAGGTCACATGGCCAAATCAAAGGAAAACCTTGCTGATGCTCTAGAGGTCACATTTTTGAAGTGATTATCATGAATCTTGCTCAAAATGTTTGTCTTGATGATTTCAAGATGATGTATATTTTTCTATCCAGTGACTTTCTTGTTTTTCCGTTCAGGTCAGTTACTCAGTAGTTATTGGTCCTACAGAGTGATATTTGGTACTTGTGAAGTGTCTGTGTTTAGGTCAGTTTCTCAGTAACTATTGCTCGTACAGCCAGTGATACTTAGTATATGCATACATCTTAGCATGGCCTCTTGAGTGCAGTCATCCATATTTGACCTTGACCTTTTCACAGTCCATTAGACATGCTACATTGTCTTACTTGTTAATATAATCATTTTGAATTTTGATCAGAATGTTTGCCTTGTTTATGATTTTAAATTGAACACGTAATGTGTTTTATACTTAGAATTTGTTAAGTATCAAATGGGCCTACTCAGAAACGTGCAAGTTTTCGCAAAATGCAATGCATGCATATTTGCTTAACAGTTGTTTTACATAAACACATGTCCAGGCATTCTTCTTATATGGAAATAAAGTGCATTCTTTCCGATGCTAGGAGTACTGGAGTTCGCACTAATTTTTCTCTCTCGAGATAGCATATAATACTATCCGCCCAAGCTCAGGGGTCAAACCTACATACGTAACATTAGGAAGCAATAAATATTAAGCGCAGGAAAATTAAAATTAACATATTTTAGGGAACGTGTATAACAGAACCCCGCCGTACTATACTTTTTCGTATTAGCAATCATGAATTGAGATATGAGCAGTTCAGACAGTGATGCACAAATGGATAATTAGTCGCTAAAGCCTTTGTTATTATATTACAGAGTCTGGAGGTCACGGCGAGCTTAGATATTTCATACATGAGGGCCAAGCTGGCCCTGTATCTCTCACCTAATTATCAGAGAAGTTTTGAGTCGATCGGCCTTACGGTTCAAGACAAGAGGCTCAATATAAATTTTCAAAATAGCGACCATGTTGCTTTTCCAATCAGAAGTATTTTAGCTACTTTTGATCTACAGGTCACCTCAATACTTCCAATGAAGTTTCGAGTCAGCTGGCCTTTCGGTTCAAGATAAAAAAGTTCATAGTATATTTTCAACATGGCTGCTTGGGAGACCATCTTGGATTTCCGATCAGAATGATTTTTGCTATTTTTTAATATACAAGTCACCTTGATACTTCCTATCAAGTGACGAGTCAATTGGCCTTTTCTGTTCAGAAGAAGTTCAAAATAGATTTTCAAGATGCCGACCGTGTCCGCTATATTGGATTTCCGATTAGAACGTTAGCAACATTTGATCTAAAACTCACCCAGATACTTCCTACCAAGTTTCGAGTAAATTGGCCTTTAGGTTGACGAGAAAAAGCGAAAGCTAGATTTCCAAGATTGCCACAATAGCGGCTATCTTGGATTTCCAATAGTGATGATTTGAGCCATTTTTGATCTACTTGTCATCCCAATGCTTCCTACCAAGATTCAAGTCAGTTGGCATTTCGGATCATGAAAATACGCGGAAAATAGATTTTTAAGATGGCGGCCATCTTGGATTACAATAGGTACGATTTTAGCTTTTGTTAATCTACTGGTCATCCCGATGCTTCCTGCAAAGCTTCAACTGGCCTTTCGGTTAGGAGAAGAAGCGAAAAATAGATTTTCAAGATGGCGGCATCTTGGATTTACAATCGGAACGATTTTAGCTCTTTGTATTTATAAGTCACCGCAATGCTTCCTACCAAGTTTCAAGTCAGTAGGCCTTTCGGTTTATGATAACAAGCGAAAAACAGATTTTCAAGATGGCAGCCTCTTTATCTACAAATCACTCCTATGCTTTTCACCAAGTTTCAAGTCAATAGGCGTTTTGGTTCAGAAGAAGACACTAAAGTTAGATTTTCAAAATGGTGGACATGTCGGCCATATTTGATTTTCGATCGGACTGGTTTTAGCTATTTTTAATCTACAAGTCACCATTATGTTTCCTACCAAGTTTCAAGTCAATTGGCCTTTTGGTTTAGGAGTAGAAGCGAAAAATATTTTTAAGAAGGCGGCTTCGACGGCTATCTTGAATTTCCGACCGGAAAAAGCTTGAGCTATTTTTGACAAAGAAGTCACCTTGATGCTTTCTACCAAGTTTCAATCGGCCTTTCAGTTCAGGAGAAGAAGCGAAAAATAGATTTTCAAGACGACAGCCATGGCGGCCATCTTGGATTTCCAAAAGGAATGATTTTAGCTATTTTTTGTTTATTAACTAGCTATCCCGATGCTTCCTACCACCTTTCAAGTCAATTGGTCTTTCTGTTCAGGAGAAGAAGGATTACTTCGCTTCTGCGTAATATTTTGGGTTTATTATAAAGTTCGATAAATATAATGTTGTTGAAAATTTGCTTTCAGAATTTTAAAGAAAGGGAAATAGTCTGCTAGTGGTATGCAAGAGTCTATAAATTATAATGTATTCTATTTATACGTCATGGTCATGGAAACTTCAGACAACACCATCGCAAATTTCGCTGAAAGGGTGTACGGAGCCCGTAAAATCGGAAAGTACTGACTGTCAAATGTTCCCGAGAAGAACTTGGCTTGGAGAGCTAGTCTAATATTAAATGTTCATCGACATGACAGAGTATCTATCGTCCAGACTGTAAATTAGCCTTGATTTATTTTATGGTAACATATGTTCATGAATACCAATAACGTCTATTTTAGATTGATTGTCGTTTTTTTTTTCTGTTTTTTGTTTTGCTAAAAATTCTATCATACAAAAAGCAAATGGATTGACAGCTTGTAAAGTTCACTTTTTGCATTTGATTGGTGAGGTGCTGCGCGGTGTGAATGCAACACTAGTCTGCGCATCAATGCAATGACGTCAGAAACATTCCCGAACAGTCAAAACATCGTTAAGCAAATGACGCCGCCAATATCATTCAATATAAAATCTGCTCACTGAGTCCCGTTCTAGCAATCTGCCCATAATTTGCCCTGTGACATCTGCGCTGTTTTATTGGTGTCTTTTCTCAACCCTTGTCCTGCTGAATAAATTAAGATGCCACGCCAACTTCTAATTTTCAGCAAATCAGATTACCTTTGCTATAAATTCACAAACCGCGCAGTCGATCAGGGGCTTTGCTGACGATCCGTTTACAGAATTTTTGGATACTGTTGTGATTCAATGTTTAGCAAAGTTCTTTATCAGTTTGCATCGCTTTCTTGCGCTGACCTTGATCATTTTTGCTGGAATGTTTCGGCGAAGATACCTTTTTTCATGACATGGTGAACTGCTTTTTTCCCCAGACATGCGAACGGCTTAGTGAGAACAGCCCTTATCATAATCGCAAATGAATCGACCCTGATCAGCGTACACTTAAGGCTGCTAAGCCCGCTTTATGAGAACTCCGATGCTAAGGTGTGAGAAATTGATCCAAGGCGGATCCAATATTATTTATTAGTGAGTTATTTAGGGAGTCCCAATTCTTAGAATATACTAATATTTAGGGTGTAAAAAATTTTGCCTGTCCCAATATTAAGGGTGTGCCTATATTCAGGGAGTCCCAATATTCAAGGAGTTCAATATTTAGAATGTACCCATATATAGAGTGTCCTACTATTAAGGGTGTCCCAAAATTAATGATGTCTCTATATGTAAGGTGTCCAAACATCGAGGGTGTCCCAATATTTTCAATGTCCCAATATGTAGGATGTCCTATGATTTATGGTGACCGAATATTTAGGATGTCCCAATATTTAGGATAACCTAATATTAAGGGTGTCCAAATATTTAGGATGCCTCAATACCTACGATGTCAAAATATTTAAATGTCCTAATATTTATGTGTGCCAAATATAAAGGATGTCCCAATAATAAGGATGCCCCAATATTTAGGGTGTCCCAGTATTTAGTGCATCCCAATATTTAGGATGTCTCAATATTTAGGATGTCCCAATAATAAGGATGTCCTAATGTTTAGGGCGTCCCAATATTTAAATATGTTCCAATATTAAGGATATTTTAATATTTAGGATGTCCCAATAATTAAGGTGCCCCATATTTAGATGTCCAAATAAGACGTACCAATATTTGGAATGTCCAAATACTTCGGATGTTCCAATATTGAGGTCGTCCAAATATTTAGGATATCCCAATGTTTAGAATGTCCCAATATTTACGGTGCTCATAAGTTCATGGTGTCCCAATATTTAGGAGATCCCAATTTTTAGAGTACAGCGGATCAATAGTGATTACGGCCTGAATGAGCTTCTTGTTATACCATGGTCAGACAGTATCACACACGAATCATGCAGGAAGAAAAATCAGTTTTGGGTGTATGGACGACGAAGGGCCCAGATCAGCGTTTGCATCTCCATAGGATTAGAGCCTTCGTTACTTGCTTAATGAATGATGGGATTCACAGAGTAGATGAGCTGCTTGATCTGCCTTCGTTGTTTATATATGTCAAAAGAGCTCTTTTCACATGATAGGGACTAGTTCGTATATACGCTGTGCTTAGGAAAAAGCATCGTCTGGGCATGTGCAAACATGGAAGGCCCCTGTAAGCCTGCACATTCATTCCGTGGGATTAGCACCTCTATAGTTGTCAATCTTTACTGCAGCATGATTTGATTCTGTAATCAGACAGGGCCGTTTTTGGTCAGACTGTGCTAATGCGTAGGACCTTCAGGACCTTCAGGAAATCAGGGCCTTTGCTGTCCGCATATGCCCCGATATATTTGCAGCTGGCGTGACTCATAGAAAACTATTTCCCGGGGCAGGGAGGAGCATTTGTCACAGATGCACAGGAATTTTATTTGCTCTTTAAGCACAGCAGATGACATTCTCGTTATTTTCGACAGGCAATATGTCTTGACATTTCATGTGATTCGTCTGCCTATACATATGATATGCCAAGTTTTATTTCCTTTGAAAAATTATTAAGAAATACAAAACAAACCATAAAAAACGTAGAATGTCGTCTGTTTCAATTTCGCACAGCGCTTTAATACTTAGTATACAATTGGTCCCTGTAACAGATGTTCTTGTTAACGCAGAATCCATACGGTAGACAAGGAACTAACGTGACTGGCATATTAAGACTGGTAGCATAGGGCAGATACGCTCAGAGTGCTGGGTAAAATAATTCCGCCGACGACATTATGAAATAGATGTCTTTCTTTTCTTTTCACCAGACAACAATGCTTTCACATTACCTGCAAAGAAAAATATAATGAACTTGTCGTCTGCTGAATTTACACTGACACAGCCAATTCATATTTTTCTCATTTACACAAAAAAATAATAATAATAATAATGATAATAATGGCCGAAATGGCCAGGTCTATTATTTCACTTTTGTTTTCATTTTCTTTCAATGTACTTTTTTTCATTTATTTTGTTTCTGTTTTAGTTGCTCAGTACTTCTTCACAGACATTTTACTTTCACTCACTTTTCTATTTTCTTTCAAACTAATTTGGTAGTATTTTTTAATCATTATTATTCGATTTGTTTCTGTCCACTTGTTTATTACAAATTGTTCAGAGATATTTTGGTACATGTAGCTATAGTATTAAAAAGCAACCAAAGTTCAAATTACGTAATTTAAAATGTCTTCTTGTCATTACTTTTTGTCATTATTTTTGAATTACATACTGGATAGCTGAGAAATTTAGGCAGCTTGATAGTTCAATGTATGTATTAATTGGAAGCAAAATATCATAGCGCAAGCGACCAATTTGAATTATTTTCCGGGATTCAGGAAGTCTGTTAAACGAATGTTTTGACCTACAAAATCAGACGAGCTGGGACATAGCATTTCCTACAAGATTGTATGCACGCCCATCATCCGTGCAGGCTGATCAAGTTTCACTATTTGCCTGAAGACGCTTTGAATCCTTGGCTACCCACATCGTGCCCTGTGTAGACTATAATCAGACTGTGCGGATCCACAGGCTTTTATCGTTGCTGGGTGCACATGCTATCTTGTAGGAAATGCTGTTCTCTGGCTCATATGTCTTTAAAAAGGATAGAGCAAAACAAACAAAAAATGAATAAATAAAAATGCCCCGCCCATTGTCGTCTGATCAGGTTCTACACTTTGCCACTTATCCGTCAGCATTTAGTCAACTAAAACGTAATTGACTGGACGTTTAGAATTTTTAGCGCAGGTATGGAAAGGAATTACGGTGTCCGAACTCTTATAGTTAGTAGGGTACCCAAAGAAGTTTTCTTTGGAAATCAGATTAAAACAAATATTTTATTTTTGCAGACACAAATGAAGTATTACATCTTATTTTCGACTCAAAACATAAGAATGTTTTATTTAATGAGATTTTAAAACTATTTGATGAACAGCTTGCGTTTTGAAGTCTGCGTTCTCTCAGTTTGTAGAAAAAATATATTTAACTTTCTCCGCTAGTGGTGACTTTTGCCGTCTGCTGATAACTTTTGCAAAAAGTTTGGACCCAGATCGGGCCCGACAAAATGTCCGGCCTGTCCTTGATCCAAACTGTTGGACACTCTGATGATATTCCTGAAAGATGTTTCTGAAAAAGTTAATTGAAAAATCCACAGACGATAAAAAGCATGCAAAATTACCCAGCATGCAAAATGATAAAATATCTTGTACTACAGATCAAATTTTTTCTGTCGTTTCTACACGTGGCACACTATGAACTACAGAAGTAATTTTATATCCCCTGAGAGCTCTCTGTAAAGAAGGTTCAAAGGAGACAGCTATCAGTTAACTCCCCTGAGTACTCTCGTAAAGAAGGTTCAGTAGAGACACCAATCGGTTAACTCCCCTGCGTACTCTCGGTAAACAAGGTTCAATGGAGACAGCAATCAGTTAACTCCCCTGTGTACTCTCTGTAAACAAGGAGGTTCAATTGGAGACTGCAGTCAGTTAACTCTCCTGAGTACTCGCTGTAAACAAGGAGGCTCAATGGAGATTGCAGTCAGTTAACTCCCCTATGTACTTTCTACACAAGGCGGTCCAATGGAGACAGAAGTCAGTTCTCCTCTGTGTACTCTCTCTACACAATGAGTTCAATGGGAGACAGCAGTCAGTTAAATCCTCTAAATACTTCCTGTACACAAGGAGGTTCAATGGTAGACAGCAGTCAGTTAATTCCCCCTCAGTACTCTTAGTAAATAAGGCAGGCTAGTGGAGACTGCAATCAGTTAACTCCCTTGAGTACTCCCAGTAAACAAGGCGGGCTAGTGGAGACAACAGTCATTTAACTCCCCTGTTTACACCCTGTATTCTCTGTACACAAGGAGGTCCAGTGGAGACAGCAGTCTGTTAGTTCCCCCGAGGATTCTCTATAAACAAGGTGGTCTAGTGCAGGCAGCAGTCAGTTAATATCTGAGTACCACCTGTAAACACGGAGGTCTAGTGTAGGCAGCAGTCAGTTAATTATTCTGAGTACCATCTGTAAACACGGTGGTTTAATGGAAACAACAGACAGTTAACTCCCCTGTGTACTCTCTGTAAACAAGACGTCCAATGGAGACATTCAGTTAACTCCTATGTGTACACTCTATAAACAAGTAGTACCAATGGAGACATTCAGTTAATTCCTCTTGTACACTCTGTAAACAAGAGGTCCAATGGAGACATTCAGTTAACTCCCCTGTGTACACTCTGTAAACAAGAGGTCCAATGGAGACATTCAGTTAATTAATTCCTCCTTGTGCACTCTGTAAACAAGAGGTCCAATGGAAACATTCAGTTCACTCCCCTGTGTACACTCTGTAAACAAGAGGGCCAATGGAGACATTCAGTTAACTCCTCTGTGTACTCTCTATAAATTAGTAGTTCCAATAGAGACCACAGTCAATTAACTTCCACGTGTATTCTCTGTAAACAAGTCCAATGGAGACTGCAGTCAGTTAACTCCCCTATGTACTCTCTGTATACAATACTGTTAAATGAGAGACTGCAGTCAGTTCACTCACTTAAGTACTCTCTTTTTACAAGGAGGTTCAATGGAAGACAGTAGTCAGTTAACACCCCTCTCTGTAAACCGTTAACTCCCCTGAGCACTGTTTGTAAATAAGGTCTAGTGCAGACAACAGTCGGTTAACTTTCCTATATTTTCCTTGTAAACAAGAAGGTCCAATGAAGACACCAGTCAGTTAACTCCTCTGTGTACTCTGTGTACATAAGGAGGTCAAAAGGAGACAGCAGTCGGTTAGTGACCCTGAGGACTCTCTGTAAACAAGCAGGTCTATGGAGACATCAGTCAGTCCTCTCTCTGTAAACAAGGAGGTTTAGTGGAGACAGCAGTCAGTTCAGTCTTCTCCGTAAACAAGGAGGTATAATGGAGAAAATCAGTTAACTCCTCTGTGTACTCTCTGTAAACAAGGAGGTCTAATAGAGACCGCAGTTAATTTCTCTCCCTCTGTATTCTCTATAAGGAGGTCCATTGGAGACCTCAGTCAGTTAACTTCCCTTTGTACTCTCTGTACACCAGGAGGTTCAATGGGAGATTGCAGTCAGTTAACTCCCCTGAGTACTTTCTGTACATAAGGAAGTTCAGTGGGAGACATCAATGAGTTAAATCCCTTAGTACTCTCTGTACACAAGGAGGTTCAGTGGGAGACAATATCAGTTAATTCCTCTGAGTCCTTTCTGTAAACAAGGCGGTCCAAGGGAGACAGTAGTTTGTTATCTCCCCTGTATACACGAACCTTTATGAATACAAAAGATCGATAAGTTCACGTCGGAAACAAACCGACCGAAAAGTTCATATCTCATGGCTGTCATAGGGCTCTGGAGAGCAATCAGGACATCATGGTCCTCTTGATGTCCTATATGGCTATAGTAAAAACTTCAAAAATATCATCTCAAAATCTATTTAAGGGATTTCAATGTAAATTACTAGGGATGTTCTTTGGATGACTGTATATCAGAATCCTTTACCTCGTGTTAATCGTTAAAAAAGAAAAAGTCAAAACTCTTCTTAGAATTTGTCATATGGATTCCAATGACTTTTTATAGGGAGGCTCTCTAACAATTCCATCAACTCTTGTTGATCGGTTGAAAAGCATGCCGCTAGTGATCCGGGATTTTGCCTCATGTAAAACTGTAGTGCGAAATTCAAAAATCAACATAAGATGTGCTTGATTTATTTCAATGAAATTCTCCAGGGCTGTTTCTTGGTTGTGTCTCTATCAGATTTCTTCAACCCATGTTGATCTATTAAAGAAATGGCTGCCAGTGAGTTGGGAATATCTGCCTAACAGAGCTATAGAGCAACTTAAAAAAAATCTTCTCAGAATCTGTGCAGCGATGTTCTTTGGGCGAGTCTTTATCAATTTTATTCGACTCATATTGATCTGTTGAAAAAATGGCAAAACATCGATCGACGTGAACTAAGTTGTTCTCGCGCATATATAAGGCGACCCTCATCTCACAAATCGAGTAAGAATATCACGACTTTCAGGCTTGGCTTCAAGAAAATCATATGTAGGGGTAGGCAAATGAGAGTTTGACACGATGTGATGAAGTGAAGCCTACGATAAGATGAATTACCTTAATTTATATTTATCTTCGTTATTTGTTTCGTACGTACTTTTATCTGTTTTCCGGCTTGCTGTCAAAAGTTGGTTGACGGATACCTACAAAATACTAAAAACCGGTATTACAGACAAATGGTACTAAATGTGTCTCCGGTCATATATTTAGCACCAGGCTCTTTTAATTTACGTTAACAAAATTTGTTGCAATGATTCTACATTTCTGTATATATTAGACATGGCAACAGAATAATAAATTTATCTTGAAATAACCTATTATGAACCTTTATCTTCATGGCAACAGATTATTATTAATAAACGTATCATGAAATAACCCATTTTCTAACATTTCATCTTCGTTAGTATTCCATACTATCCTACTGCCATTTTGCAGGTGTCTATGAAAAAAAAACCAAAAAAAAAAAAAACCAAAAAAAACCCCAAAAAAACACACTAAAAAAAATCAACATTTTTTTACCAAATTCACAGTATATATGACTATAGACAATGCCGACTGATTATTTTTAATAAATTTATCTTGAAATAACATATTTTCTAACCCTTATCTTCGTTAGTATTCCACACTATTCTAGTGACATTTTAGCTCCTGACTGTCGAGCTAGCACTAAAAAAATCTTGGAAAAAAAATCCTCCATATAAACCATGTAAAAAAATATTTTCATCCCTACATAGGGAAGAAATGTTTTCCACCATGTACTCCAAGTTTTTTTTTTACCAGGCTAATAAAAATTTATGGGTTTTTTCCAAGATGTTTTGCGATATACTAACGAAAATCAAAGGATATTCCAGCCTATTCTACTGGTTTTTATTGAACAAGGCCTTGCTTGTAATAGTGTGGAATAACTTGGATAGTAAAGTGTGGAATACTAACGAAGATAGAAACTCCATTGATTTTGATAGTATAGGGCAAAAAATCTTGGAAAAATTTTTCCATATAAACCATGTAAAAAAATTAATTTCGTCCCGATATAGCCTTATAAAAATTCATGGGTTTTCCAAGTCTTTCTGTTTTTGGCGTTGTACTTACTCTTTGTAGCTTTGTGGTTCCCGCATTGCTTTCTGTGTTTCTCCTACTATGTGTTGTGATGCTAGCATTGTGGCCATCGTCTTCAATATCTGCCCACTTTGTTTTCTGTTTTACTAGTTGTGTTGTTGTGCTAGCATTTTGGTCACCTTCACCAGCTGTCCATTTTGCTTTCTGTTTTACTAATTGTGATTAAGAGTGGCATCGGGACCCAGGGTGAAGTTGGCTGGCCGTAAAAGTGCTTAAACCCCCGGCGGTTTACTCTGCTGACCGGTCTATGGCGGTGGTCTCGGTGTTAGTCTTATTTCCAAGATTTTTTGCGCTATCTAACAAAACTCAAATGAGTTATTATCTTCGTTAGTATTCCACATTGTCCTATGGACTACTGTATTTCACCCTATTCTGCTGTTACTTTTTTATTGAACAAGGCTTTGCTTCTAATAGTCTTGGATAGTAACAGTGTGGAATACTAATGAGGATAGAAACTCCATTGATCTTTGATTGTAGGGCAAACAATCTTGGTGAAAAAAAATCATCCATATAAACCATGTAAAAAGTTTTAGTTTCGTCCCTATATAGGGAAGAAATCTTTTCTTTCCCCCATGTATTCCAAGAGCTTTTTTTTTGTACCGGGCTAATAAAAATTCATTAATTTTCCAAGTGTCTTTCTGTTTTGTACAAAAACATCACATGGTTTATATGGAGAAAAAAATAAATAAATTTCGTCCCTTTAAAGGGCCGAAGCTATAATTTTTGTACATGGTTTATATGGAGGAAAATTTTTTTTCCAAGATTTTATGCGCTATAGTAACAAAATCAAAGGATTTCCTCTTCGTTAGTATTCCACACTGTCCTATGGACTACTGTATTCCAGCCTATTCTATTGTTCTTTTTTATTGAACAAGGCTTAGCTTGTAATAGTATTAAATAACTTAGATAGTAACAGTGTGGAAGACTAACGAAGATAGATACTCCTTTGATTTTGATAGTATAGGGCAAATAATCTTGGAAAAAATTTTCCTCCATATTAACGATGTAAAAAAATTTAGTTTCGTCCCTATATAGGGACGAATTTTTTTCCACCATGTATTCCAAGCGTTTGTTTTTTTTGTTGTGTATCAGGCTAATAAAGATTCATGGGTTTTCCAAGTGTCTTTCTGTTTTGTACCAGGCTTAAAAAATTTAAAATGTCAAATAGAGAATTTGCTGAATTTGTGAAATGTCCAAATCTCAAGTAGAGAATTTGGTGAATTTATGAATTGTATAAATGTCAAGTAGAGAATTTGATGAATTTGTGAATCGCCAAATTCATCAACGTCATATATTTGGTAAAAAGAAAGTGTCAAATATCACATATTCTTTTTACCTAATCGCGTTTATGTGAATTAATTCGTTCCGTCTCCTTTATAGAGAGTACAAAAACGATAAGACAGTGTGGAATACTAACGATGGAAAAAAATCCAGATAAATAATTAAAAAAAGGCCAAAAATCACACATTTTGTACCAAATTCTGTTATGAAATTTAAAGAATTTTGCGATTCACAAATTCCCTAAATATTCTCTACTTGACTTTTGGACATTTCACACATTCATCAAATTTTCTAACTGACATTTAGACATTTCACAAATTTATCAAATTCTCTATTTGACATTTGGATATTTTACAGCCTAGTAGAGACAGAATAAAACTTGGAAAACCCCTAATTTTTTATAGCCTGGTCGAAAAAAAAGACACTTGGAATACTAGTGGGAAAAAAATCTCTGCCTATATAGCGACGCGATCCCATTTATTTTACATGGTGTATATGTATCTTTTTTTTTTTTTCTAAGAAATAAAAATGCCTTTACTGGTATATTAAATACAGTTTGTATCTCTGTTAGTATTCCTGACATTTGGACATTTCACAAATTCATCAAATTCTCTAATTGATATTTGGACATTTCACAAATTCATCAAATTCTCTAATTGACATTTGGACATTTCACAAATTTATCAAATTCTCTACTTGACATTAGGATATTTTAACAGTCGAAAAGAGACAGAATAACACTTGGAAATCTTGTATAGCCTTGTCGAAAAAAAAGACACTTGGAATACTATTGGGAGAAAAAAATCTCTCCCTATATGGGAAAAAAATTCTCTGCCTATATAGCGACACGACCACATTTTTTTACAAAGTGTATATTTTTTTTTTCTAAACAAATGTCTGTACTGATAAAAAAGCGTTTGATTTTTTTATCGTTTTTTTGTTTACTTTTTCTCGATTTGTTTTTCCATCATTAGTATTCCACACTGTTTCATTTTCTTTTTGATGTCCCTATAGAGGCTGCGGTATGAATAAAATCACGTCAACAGGATTTGGTTCAAAATATGATGTTTGGCTCCTTTATGATTCTTTTTTTTTCTGGGACTTTTGCATTCCCACACTGTTTCAAATATAAGGAGATGATGCATTAAAAAAACAACAAAAAAACTTTATATGGAAAACATAGCACGGGCTAAAGTAAAACATATCCAGAGATATACGGAAACACTGCAACAAATTTTTATCGGGGTTTGCTCCATTCTGTTCTGTTCTGTCCTATTCTAATAGTAGGGTGCTGGGTTTTATCCACATCATCTCGTAGGATACCTGATTTTAGTAACTAGGGCTAGGAAACAGCATAGAAAATGCCGATGAACCACTAAGTTCACGTCAATCGATGCTTTGCCGAAAAATATGGCCGTCAGTGCGCAGGGCGTTTTGCCTCATATAGCTATTGCGCAAATTTCGATCAGCTTCTCCGAATCTGTTCAAGGGATTTCAATGAAATGTTACAGGTATGTTCTTTGGGTGACTTTCTATCAGATTCCTTCAACTCATATTGAAAGGTTGAAAAGCTAGGCTGCTAGTGGGTAGGGCTTTTTATTGTGTATAGTGCAAACTTCAAAATTCTTCTCCATAGAATGTGCTACGCAGGCCGATTTGGGCACTTCTTGTTTGAATATGCCCAAACAATACATCTTATTCAGGAACACAACAATATAAGGAGTTTGAAAAGAAGGAAATACTTTGTTACTGGCGCTACGTGTGGCTTTCAATGAGTTATTGATATTATTCTCCTCGGTCTGCACTGGATATCTCGACAGGAAGAAGACGGGTAGAGTGGCGGGGCGGGGTGGGAGGTTAGGGTGTGTCTGTGTGTGTGTGTGGGGGGGGGGTGGGGTGGAGGGGCCGGGGCGGGGTGTTGTGGCGAGCGACTTTCTTTCACACCTCTGGTTATGCTAGAAAAATAGTATGTCTAAAGCTTTGAGGAAAAAAAGTAAAATGGTCCTTTCTTGATCATTAACAAAAAAATAATATGCGCTTTCAAAACGAAGTTTCAAGGCTTTACAGAGGTTTCGGCCTTGGCCCCCCTCCCCCATCCCCCACAACCCCCGGACACACACCCAGGCTCATTAATCAGGAGATTGCCTAAGGCATTAGATTAGTAATGTTGTGAATTTTCTACTCTGATATATTTTGGGAAACTATGCTGGAATAAGTAGTTTATTCTAAAATTCAGTGACATTATATGATGGATAAATGTACATTCTAACTGTGGTATAAAAATTTGGAGAACTGTGGTTTGTTTGTGGTGAAATTTGGAAAACAAGGAAAATGCACTTACAGTAACAAAAAAACAAAACAAAAAAAAAAAAAAACAACAACAAAAAAAAAAACAAAAAAAAAAAACAGTTATTTTGTCAACTGATATTGCTTACTCTGAGCTGGTCACTGTGGAGATTTCCCCTAGCTTAACACTGCAGTTCTATTGTTGTATACCTGTTAAACAAAATGGCGAACTCAAATAAAGGTAAAAGCAAAGTTGGGGGCATGTCAGGACATGACACACTTGGTAAACCTAAGCGCCCCTTCTCAGAGGTTGCAAACTCCAGTTCTTAGTGTTGCCGGGTTGAACAACCGTCAAAAGAGGAGAGAATAAATTAAATAAAGTCTTAGCGTGCTCTGTCACGTTTTCTTTATTTAAAACGGAAACGGAATCAAGAGCAATGACATAAAACAAGACATTACGTGACTAGACAAAATAGTATTGGTTGACCAGACTGGACTCAGTAGCACCGACAGTTACTTAAAACATACACATTGTGGCTCGTTTCTATTAATAGTCACTTTCATGAAACTCAACATCATCACTCAGTCTCCCAACCATCATACTGAACATGTTGACGACAATGCAGAAGACATAATAGTAGACCAATAGGAAAATGGTGGATTTAAGATAGGGAAAGGATGGATCAGGTCGGACTGGGGAATAGGATAGACGGATCAGAGGGAAATAGGATGGGAAATAGGGAATGGATGGGTCAGATGGGACCGGGAAATAGGATGGACAGGTCAGAGGGAAATAGGAAGGGAAATAGGGAATGGATGGGTCAGGTCGAACCGGGAAATAGGACGGACAGGTCAAAGGGAAATAGGAAGGGAAATAGGGAAGGCATGGGTCAGGTCAGACTGGGAAATAGGATGGACAGGTCAAGGAAATATGAAGGGAAATAGGGAATGGCTGGGTCAGGTCGGACCGGGAAAAAGGATGGACAGGTCAGAGGGAACTAGGAAGGGAAATAGGATGGGAAACAGGAAATGGGTGGGTCAGGTCGGACCGGGATATAGAACGGACAGGTCAGAGGGAAATAGGAAGGGAAATAGGGAATGGCTGGGTCAGCTCGGACCGCGAAATAGGATGGACAGGTCAGAGGGAACTAGGAAGGGAAATAGGATAGGAAACAGGAAATGGGTGGGTCAGGTTGGACCGGGAAACAGGATGGACAGGTCAGAGGGAACTAGGAAGGGAAATAGGATGGGAAACAGGAAATGGGTGGGTCAGGTCGGACCGGGATATAGAACGGACAGGTCAGAGGGAAATAGGAAGGGAAATAGGGAATGGCTGGGTCAGGTCGGACCGCGAAATAGGATGGACAGGTCAGAGGGAACTAGGAAGGGAAATAGGATAGGAAACAGGAAATGGGTGGGTCAGGTTGGACCGGGAAACAGGATGGACAGGTCAGAGGAAATAGAAGGGAAATAGGGAATGGATGGGTCAGGTCGGACCAGGAAATAGGACGGACAGGTCAGAGGGAAATAGGAAGGGAAATAGAGAATGGATGGGTCAGGTCGGACCGGGAAATAGGATGGACAGGTCAGAGGGAAATAGGAAGGGAAATAGGGAAGGCATGGGTCAGGTCAGACTGGGGAACAGGATGGGCAGGTCAGAGGGAAATAGGGAATGGATGGGCCAGGTCGAACCGGGAAATAGGACGGACAGGTCAGAGGGAAATAGGAAGGGAAATAGGGAATGGCTGGGTCAGGTCGGACCGGGAAATAGGATGGGCAGGTCAGAGGGAAATAGGGAATGGATGGGCCAGGTCGAACCGGGAAATAGGACGGACAGGTCAGAGGGAAATAGGAAGGGAAATAGGGAATGGCTGGGTCAGGTCGGACCGGGAAATAGGATGGACAGGTCAGAGGGAACTAGGAAGGGAAATAGGATGGGAAACAGGAAATAGGTGGGTCAGATCGGACTGGGAAATAGGACGGACAGGTCAAAGGGAAATAGGGAGGGAAATAGGGAATGGATGGGCCAGGTCGAACCGGGAAATAGGATGGACAGGTCAGAGGGAAATAGGAAGGTAAATAGGGAAGGCATGGGTCAGGTCAGACTGGGGAACAGGATGGGCAGGTCAGAGGGAAATAGGGAATGGATGGGCCAGGTCGAACCGGGAAATAGGACGGACAGGTCAGAGGGAAATAGGAAGGGAAATAGGGAACGGCTGGGTCAGGTCGGACCGGGAAATAGGATGGGCAGGTCAGAGGAAAATAGGGAATGAATGGGCCAGGTCGAACCGGGAAATAGGACGGACAGGTCAGAGGGAAATAGGAAAGGAAATAGGGAATGGCTGGGTCAGGTCGGACCGGGAAATAGGATGGACAGGTCAGAGGGAACTAGGAAGGGAAATAGGATGGGAAACAGGAAATGGGTTGGTCAGGTCGGACCGGGAAATAGGACGGACAGGTCAAAGGGAAATGGGGAATGGATCAAATCAAACAGGGTAAAATGGATGAAGGAAGGGATAGCAACTGTAAACAACACCGATAATAGCTCCGATAACTTGTTTGTGTACAGGAATGGACTTGCACGTCTCCGCAAGATCGCCAACTTAAATTTAATGACAGTTTCATTCTGTTTCTAGTTAAACAACACACACTGACTACATGACCTTACCGTAATATTCTGTTTGTAGTTAAACAACACAGACGTGTCTCTGTTTTCATCAAACATCAATCTGCACCAAAAAAATATACTCGCAACATCTTCAAATACTCACTCTCACATACATTAGCCCTTTGTACGGCCAAAGCATGTCCAAGCCTTAACAAGCATTTTCAATGGTGTAAGGGCAGTAACTCTTCTAATCACTTTCAGCAAAAACCCATTTAAATGCATTTTACATTAATATTCCATGAAAAACTCTTCTTGCATGTTAGTTAAACAAAGATCTAGACTTCTTTAAGCATACAGCACTGTTGATTATAGTGCTTAAACGCCAAAACACAACTTATGAATACCCCACCCTTCAGTAATACACTACGCTCGCTGCGCGCCTAAACTTAATCAATCAATATCTGCTAAAATGTGTATGGACAGGCATAAACTCTGATACCTCCAGATTCCTGGATCAGAAAGGAACAAAACGGCGACATGGGAATACAAACCTTCAAAAGAGGAGAGAATAAATTAAATAAAGTCTTGGCGTGCTCTGTCACGTTTTTTTTATTTAAAACGGAAACGGAATCAAGAGGGCGCTTCAACGCCGCACATGGCTACCGTTACTGTCCATAAGGTACAGTAACTGCCCAAACTATAAAAAAAATAAGTACCCCCAATATTTCCGTACCGCTACACTCTCCCCCCACTTAGAATATGCCGCCCCAGGCATCTGCCGTGTCCATGTCACACTCCAACCAAGGTTTCCAGACCTGAATTTATGGCCAGTTCTACTAGTTCAAGGCGATAATTACCACAGTACTTAACTCCTCCAACAATATATAAAAATCTGAATAGGCATAGCATTTAAGTCTTTAGTTACTGCAAACCCATTCCCCAAGCATCTTATTAGACTCGATGTACATTCACAAACTCTGAATGCTTGAAACCTAATCTCTATGCTTTCCATATTATTGCAGCACTCAAAGCAGACCTTAAATGTTTCTTAGGCAATGAATTGTCATTCAAAACATATATGAATGAATAAAAACAAAAATTGACTAGAACAGTAATATTTACAACACCTTGCCACCCATACCCTTAATGTGAACTTATTCAGACTGTGTATAAGTGGGATTTCCAAACCTGTCGTAAGTTAACCGTTTTGGCGGTTTTCTTACTCTGCTCGATCTCTGCCTCTTCTGCGGTTCTGAGTCACTTACGTCAGAGTCAGTTGAACTTACTGGACTATCTTCTGCCAAACTGTCGTCCTCTTCTTCCTCAGTCTGATCATCACTGTTACTAGACAGTGTGTCCTGTGCGTCAGACCACCGATCATCCCCACTAGGACTTCCATTGCTCTGAACTACTGACTCGTCAGATACAGATACCTGTTCTTGTTCCTCATCAGGAGCAACTACAGCTTCTCCTTCCCGAACACCAGATCCTCCAGGGATAAATGGACGTGCCTCAGGATTCAGTCCACTACCACCTACCTTTTTACCATCTCCTATGTCTGGCTATGTCTGGCTCTAGAACAAGTTCCAGTTCCTCAGACTCACTACTGCTCTGTACCGATACCACCTCTGTTTGTCGTCTGTTATTCCGTTCTCTCCGAGTACGCCTCTTAGGAGCTACTGTTGGACCCTCAAATGGCAGACAGTCACACTGCATTAGAAGATTCCTATGCAATACCCTGGAACGACCCTTGCCGTTCTCTGGTCTTACCCCATAGACAGGTGAACCCTCTTGCAACCTTCTGGTTACCACATAAATCTGTTTTTCCCAGTGTGATCTCAGCTTACCCGGTCCACCCTTCTCCAAGAGATTTCTCACAAGAACCCGATCTCCCTCAACAAGTCTTGTACTCAAAATACCCTTCCGATCAAAGTTTCTCCTACCTTTCTCAGCTGATTTCCTGGATTTTCTCTCAGCAATCTCATAAGCTGCTTTCAGACCCTCAGTCCAACTTTGCAAACTACCTTTGTAGTCATCTCTTTCGATACCGAAGACCACATCCACTGGTAACCTTGGAGACCTTCCAAAAAGAAGGTAAAATGGGGAATATCCAGTTGCTTCATTAATAGTACAATTATATGCATGGATTACCTTATTGACGTGACTCTTCCAGTCTTGCTTGTGTTCCGAGGCCAGGGTCCGCAGCATACCAAGAATGGTTCGGTTCATTCTCTCGCACTGACCATTCCCTGCTGGGTGGTAGGGGGTTGTCCTTGAATGCAATACTCCACAGCTCCTCTCCAGATGCTTGAATAGACTGCTTTCAAATTCCTTTCCTTGATCGTGGTGTATCCGTTCTGGAAATCCAAAGCGTGGAATGAAATCATTGAAAATTTTCTCAGCTGCAGTTTTAGACGACTTATTCCTGGTTGGGTATGCTTGAGCAAAGCGGGTGAAATGGTCAACTATAACCAACATATACTCATATCCGCCCTTTGATTTTTCAAGGTGAACATAGTCTATTGATATCAGTTCAAATGGTGCTGAGGTTTGAAACGATTCCAGGGGTGCATGCTGGTTCCGGCTGGGCTTCTTGTCTTTCAAACACTTACATACCTTAGTCACATAGTGACTGATGTCCTTGGCCATACCCGGCCAATGAAACCGCTCACGGGCAAGGGCTACAACTCTGTCAGCCCCTAGGTGACCCATCTTCTCATGCAACTCCTCATAGACTATGTGTAACTTAGGTGGCATACAAATCTGCTTTACCTTAATTCCACCGGAAACTGTGCAGTCTCTTTTTAATACCCCTTGAGGATCGATGCTTAGACGCTCCCAATCTCTGATCCAACACTTTACCTTTGGAGAGGCTTTCCGCCTTTCTTTCTCCAACGGCTTCTTCCCACCAGTGACATACTTCTTTACCACACTAAGAACTGCATCCGCATCCTGCATCGCTCCAATCTGACTGCCTGTAAAAGTCTCAATACCTACCATACCTGTCGGGCTGCATTCCTCTGTTTCTGGACTCACAGACAGACTGTTTACCCAACCCCCTTCATAACCTGTCTGAACATTGACAGACTCCACCATGGCCATCAGTTCCTCTCGACAAGTCCTCTGAGTACATGTTTGAATATACCTTTCAATATCCAATGGGATTCTAGACAGAGCATCCACATCTTTGTGGGAAATTCCGGGCTTGTAAAATATTTCAAAATTAAAGTCTGCCAGCTCTGCAACCCACCGGTGTCTCGTGGCATCAAGCCGAGCCGTGGTCATGACATATGTGAGAGGGTTGTTATCAGTGAATACTTTGAAAGAGGGCGCATAATACAGGTAATCACGGAAACGCTCAGTTATGGCCCACTTCAAAGCCAGGAACTCTAATTTACCTGAATGGAGGTAGTAATTCTTCTCAGCGGGAGTAAGAGTCCGTGATCCATAAGCGATAACGGCAAGTTTCCCGCTGGACTGTTCTTGGTAAAGTATAGCCCCCAATCCATCTTGAGATGCATCACAATGGACCACAAAACTGCGATTGAAATCTGGAAATGCCATTACCTTAGAACTTGTCAATACCTCAATCAAGTCACAGAGTATCTTCTGATGGCGATCTTCCCATACTATACCTTGCTTCGACGGAAGTTGGCCATGAGCTTTAGACTTCTCCTTCTTTGGTTTAGCTCCCCTCTTGCTCTTCTTGGCTACCTCCCTTTCTGGATTCTTTAGCAGATCATACAAGGGCTTAGCTCGTCTACTGAAGTCTGGAATGTACTTGCGAAAATATCCTAACAACCCAAGGACATGACGCAACTCACCCACGGTCTTTGGTGGTGTATTCTTCAGTTTTGTTACTGCTTCTGTGTCTGCTGGGTCCATCCTGCAACCTTCAGCTGAAATAAGATTACCCAAAAACTTGGTTTCCTTCTGGAACAGGCTACATTTACTGGGTTTCAATTTAATACCCTTACCCTTCAGGCGCTGCAAGACAGTTCTAACATGTTCAATGTGACTTTCAAACGTCTTACTGAATACTAACACATCATCAAGGTACGGAATACAGATATCATCACGTAGGTCTGACAATACCTCTTCCATATAAGCCTGAAAACAACCAGGAGCCCCTGAAAGGCCAAATGGGATGCGCAGCCATTCGTACAGTCCCCAGGGTGTGATGAAGGCGGTGTAAGGTCTACTTTGTTCCGTAACAACCCCTTGGTGATATGCTTTACCTTGGTCCAGGGAACTGAACCAGGTGTTACCACCTAGACTGTCGATAGAATCTTGAATTCTAGGCAACGGACTGCGGCTTTGTAAACTCTTCGCATTGATAGCCCTGTAGTCGATACACAGCCGTAATGAATTGTCTTTCTTACGAACACATACCATTGGGCTTGAATACGAAGATACACTCTTTTGGATCCACCCTTTGTTCACTAAGTCTAGGATATAATCTTTAACTTCCCTGTATAAGGGTGGCGGCACAGTTGTAGTTTTTCTGCACTGGGATATTGACAGTCAATTCAATATTCAGCTCCAGCCCTTCTGCGCACCCAACATCATCTGGGTCCTTTGAGAACGCCTCACACTCCTCCCTTAACATAGTTTTAATCATACCAACCTGCTCTGGGCTGAATTGGGATTCATCTAAATGCACCTCTGGATCCCAGACCCGGGCATCCTGTCTCTCCTCCGGCTCAGGGTTACTATTGCTCTGCAGGAGATTGACCTGTTTACAAGACTTACCCACATCTTGGCCTTCATGTTCCCAGTTCTCAGTCGGTTTCATTCTAATAACAGACTTTACCTGTACCAGACAACCTAAAATAGTGTGTCTCCGTAGAGTAAACGGGGCATTGGACAAATTGTGCACAACCACATTCAGAGTAGAACAGGCACCTTTCTGCAATGTAACCAATGTCTCACTGAGCTCAAAGATTCCATCAGTCTGAAACTGCATATCTGGAACAAAGAGTACCTGCATTTTCTTGTCAACCACACCTGCATGTACCACAGCCCGAATCGTCTTGGAGCACTTTGCTGGAATGACTAAATTGCTTCGACCCACTTTTACTTGCCCCATGTCACAATTTTGTTCCTCTGCAAAAACTGATGCTACACTTTGTACATCTTTGTGTTCTTGGTTTTTAAAAATGAGCAATAATTCTTCAATCTTGAAATCAGAAATGACATTGTATCCTAAAATAGGGGTTTCTAAATCCAGTTTGGTGATTAAAAATGGAACAGACACACTTCCTGAGCTTAAAGAAGCCCTGACCTCTGTTTAACTCTTCCCCACTTGCTGATTTCACGGACAATCCCTTTTCAAAGAGCTCAGACACTGGCCGTAACTGTTTGTCAGGAAAACGTTCCTCCATCCAACCTTTTCCTGCCAAACAAACCTGAGCCCCTGTATCCCAAAGCACCTCTCTGTCTTTCCCATCCAATAAAATGTTCACAAGACACCGCTCACCAACAGCTTTAGCAATTTTGGTTCTACCTTTGGGTGACAGTTCATATACATTGCCCTTGAGTTCATCTATACTGATCTCATGTTTACTAGTATTACCCTCAAGAATCTTTACAGACTGACAAATTGATTTATGCTGTGACCAGTGGTTTTCCTGACATGTTTTAGAACAATAGTAAACTGTTTTACAACTAGTACATAATTTCATGACACTTAACTGTTTATTACAATAACAACAACCATGGTTCGATTCTAGGCCCTGGTTCGATTCACCTGATTTAGTGGTCTCAAATGAGGGGGATTTACTCGGAGTCACTGCGCCCCCTTTTTCTGCAGTGACCCCCTGGCGTTTTCCGGACACCTAAACTGATAAAGTTCTGAACTCCCACAGTTATAACAATGGGTACAACGTGTTGTACTAGAAGATGATTCACAATTTTTACAAGAGTTTCTGTTCTTTCTCTTATTTGGCACTTCAGTTGCTGATTGTGACTGGTGACTTTTGTTGTAGTTGGACTTAAGTTCTTTCACTTCCAAGCGAAGTGATTTCAGCTCCTCAAGTACTTCACTTTCCTCGGTTCCCATAACACTCATTACTCTAGGTTTTCCCCCGAACTTGTTGCTTCTCTCCGTCTGACACCGTACCATCTCATTCACATTTTCCAACAGTTTCTCATCAGTTGTGTAATTTTGCAGTAGCGAATCCAGTTCAAGGCGTATGTTCTCGTCCCTAACACCAGTTATAAGGGAATGGTGCAGCTGTTTTTCTACCAACTTAGAGTCATACGCGAAATCTGTTGCTTCTTTGGAGGCAAAATTGATCTTTTGCCTCAACTCCAGCGCTCTTAACAGAAAATCCTGACAACTTTCTTTCGCCGATTGGCTCAAGTTACATAGTTCTTGATATAATTCTGTGGAAGATTTCTCATGATAGAAGGACCTGATTATTGCTTGTGCCACGGATAGTGTTAATGATTCAATCCCTTCAATGTAACCGCGTAACCTACACTCTGGTTGTATTGCTCGAATAATCCCATCGATGATCTCGCTCTCCTTGTAACCCTTGTCCTTGGCCACCTCAAGCTGTCGCAGGAAACTCATGAAGCTTATACAACTGGTCGCGTCTCCTATGGTACCATTGATTTTAAAATCCTTTCTCCATGACACTTTAGTTGATGGTTCAAGTTTAGAATCCTTCACTGGATCTGGTTTTACTGTGCTTAGTCCCAGTTTGGCTTTAAGTTCGCCCAAAATTGCTAGTCCCTTATCACGTTCCTTTTCAAGGGAGCCTAGATAATTCTCCATAGCATGACATAACTTTGCCCTGCTGGCCGTCTCGATTGAAAAAGCTGGTCCCGGCAGCGACTCCTTAACCACAGTCTTTAGCACCTCAAGTCCAAGCCCATAAAGACCGGCCCTCACTTCCGTATACGCCTCCAGTACCTCTTCCTCCATCCCGGACGAGCCCCCAAAATGTTGCCGGGTTGAACAACCTTCAAAAGAGGAGAGAATAAATTAAATAAAGTCTTGGCGTGCTCTGTCACGTTTTCTTTATTTAAAACGGAAACGGAATCAAGAGCAACGACATAAAACAAGACATTACGTGACTAGACAAAATAGTATTGGTTGACCAGACTAGACTCAGTAGCACCGACAGTTACATAAAACATACACATTGTGGCTCGTTTCTATTAATAGTCACTTTCATGAAACTCAACATCATCACTCAGTCTCCCAACTATCATACTGAACATGTTGACGACAATGCAGAAGACATAATAGTAGACCAATAGGGAAATGGTGGATTTAAGATAGGGAAAGGATGGATCAGATCGGACTGGGGAATAGGATAGACGGATCAGAGGGAAATAGGATGGGAAATAGGGAATGGATGGGTCAGGTGGGACCGGGAAATAGGATGGACAGGTCAGAGGGAAATAGGAAGGGAAATAGGGAATGGATGGGTCAGGTCGAACCGGGAAATAGGACGGACAGGTCAGAGGGAAATAGGAAGGGAAATAGGGAAGGCATGGGTCAGGTCAGACTGGGAAATAGGATGGACAGGTCAAGGGAAATATGAAGGGAAATAGGGAATGGTTTGGTCAGGTCGGACCGGGAAATAGGATGGACAGGTCAGAGGGAACTAGGAAGGGAAATAGGATGGGAAACAGGAAATGGGTGGGTCAGGTCGGACCGGGAAATAGGACGGACAGGTCAGAGGGAAATATGAAGGGAAATAGGGAATGGCTGGGTCAGATCGGACCGCGAAATAGGATGGACAGGTCAGAGGGAACTAGGAAGGGAAATAGGATGGGAAACAGGAAATGGGTGGGTCAGGTTGGACCGGGAAACAGGATGGACAGGTCAGAGGAAATAGAAGGGAAATAGGATGGGAAACAGGAAATGGGTGGGTCAGGTTGGACCGGGAAACAGGATGGACAGGTCAGAGGAAATAGAAGGGAAATAGGGAATGGATGGGTCAGGTCGGACCAGGAAATAGGACGGACAGGTCAGAGGGAAATAGGAAGGGAAATAGAGAATGGATGGGTCAGGTCGGACCGGGAAATAGGATGGACAGGTCAGAGGGCTATAGGAAGGGAAATAGGGAAGGCATGGGTCAGGTCAGACTGGGGAACAGGATGGGCAGGTCAGAGGGAAATAGGGAATGGATGGGCCAGGTCGAACCGGGAAATAGGACGGA
Source organism: Anodontia alba (assembly GCA_964016985.1). Classification (NCBI taxonomy): domain Eukaryota; kingdom Metazoa; phylum Mollusca; class Bivalvia; order Lucinida; family Lucinidae; genus Anodontia; species Anodontia alba. Next base: position 11,354,971 of record OZ024829.1, read on the forward strand.
CAGGTCAGAGGGAACTAGGAAGGGAAATAGGGAATGGCTGGGTCAGGTCGGACCGGGAAATAGGATGGGCAGGTCAGAGTGAAATAGGGAATGGATGGGCCAGGTCGAACCGGGAAATAGGACGGACAGGTCAGAGGGAAATAGGAAGGGAAATAGGGAATGGCTGGGTCAGGTCGGACCGGGAAATAGGATGGACAGGTCAGAGGGAACTAGGAAGGGAAATAGGATGGGAAACAGGAAATGGGTGCGTCAGATCGGACTGGGAAATAGGACGGACAGGTCAAAGGGAAATAGGGAGGGAAATAGGGAATGGATGAGACAGGTCGAACCGGGAAATAGGATGGACAGGTCAGAGGGAAATAGGAAGGGAAATAGAGAATGGATGGGTCAGGTCGGACCAGGAAATAGGATGGACAGGTCAGAGGGCTATAGGAAGGGAAATAGGGAAGGCATGGGTCAGGTCAGACTGGGGAACAGGATGGGCAGGTCAGAGGGAAATAGGGAATGGATGGGCCAGGTCGAACCGGGAAATAGGACGGACAGGTCAGAGGGAACTAGGAAGGGAAATAGGGAATGGCTGGGTCAGGTCGGACCGGGAAATAGGATGGGCAGGTCAGAGTGAAATAGGGAATGGATGGGCCAGGTCGAACCGGGAAATAGGACGGACAGGTCAGAGGGAAATAGGAAGGGAAATAGGGAATGGCTGGGTCAGGTCGGACCGGGAAATAGGATGGACAGGTCAGAGGGAACTAGGAAGGGAAATAGGATGGGAAACAGGAAATGGGTGCGTCAGATCGGACTGGGAAATAGGACGGACAGGTCAAAGGGAAATAGGGAGGGAAATAGGGAATGGATGAGACAGGTCGAACCGGGAAATAGGATGGACAGGTCAGAGGGAAATAGGAAGGTAAATAGGGAAGGCATGGGTCAGGTCAGACTGGGGAACAGGATAGGCAGGTCAGAGGGAAATAGGGAATGGATGGGCCAGGTCGAACCGGGAAATTGGACGGACAGGTCAGAGGGAAATAGGAAGGGAAATAGGGAATGGCTGGGTCAGGTCGGACCGGGAAATAGGATGGGCAGGTCAGAGGAAAATAGGGAATGGATGGGCCAAGTCGAACCGGGAAATAGGACGGACAGGTCAGAGGGAAATAGGAAGGGAAATAGGGAATGGCTGGGTCAGGTCGGACCGGGAAATAGGATGGACAGCTCAGAGGGAACTAGGAAGGGAAATAGGATGGGAAACAGGAAATGGGTGGGTCAGGTCGGACCGGGAAATAGGACGGACAGGTCAAATGGAAATAGGGAATGGATCAAATCAAACAGGGTAAAATGGATGAGGGAAGGGATAGCGACTGTAAACAACACCGATAATAGCTCCGATAACTTGTTTGTGTACAGGAATGGACTTGCACGTCTCCGCAAGATCGCCAACTTAAATTTAATGACAGTTTCATTCTGTTTCTAGTTAAACAACACACACTGACTACATGACCTAACCGTAATATTCTGTTTGTAGTTAAACAACACAGACGTGTCTATGTTTTCATCAAACATCAATCTGCACCAAGAAAATATACTCGCAACATCTTCAAATACTCACTCTCACATACATTAGCCCTTTGTACGGCCAAAGCATGTCCAAGCCTTAACAAGCATTTTCAATGGTGTAAGGGAAGTAACTCTTCTAATCACTTTCAGCAAAAACCCATTTAAATGCATTTTACATTAATATTTCATGAAAAACTCTTCTTGCATGTTAGTTAAACAAAGATCTAGACTTCTTTAAGCATTCAGCACTGTTGATTATAGTGCTTAAACGCCAAAACACAACTTATGAATACCCCACCCATCAGTAATACACTACACTCGCTGCGTGCCTAAACTTAATCAATCAATATCTGCTAAAATGTGTATGGACAGGCATAAACTCTGATACCTCCAGATTCCTGGATCAGAAAGAAACAAAACGGCGACATGGGAATACAAACCTTCAAAAGAGGAGAGAATAAATTAAATAAAGTCTTGGCGTGCTCTGTCACGTTTTCTTTATTTAAAACGGAAACGGTCCAAGAGGGCGCTACAACGCCGCACATGGCTACCGTTACTGTCCATAAGGTACAGTAACTGCCCAAACTATAAAAAAATAAGTACCCCCAATATTTCCGTACCGCTACATTAGGAGCTTGTCTTGCTGTCTCAGCAAATAGAGGACTAATCCTCTGAAATGAAAGGCATACAGGACAGTGTCAGTAAAATAATGACAAAAGATGACATAAAACTTTTCATAAAAAACACAGTAGAGGAAATTATGATTGAAATTAATTAAGGCATAGACCTCCAAGTAGAAGCAAAGATTAGTGAACACTCAAAATTCTTAAACAAGAATCTAGAGGACCTTAAAAAGGAGAATGAGCTATTAAAGACTGAGAACCTCACATTACAGACTAAGCTAAAAACTGCTCAAAATCCCGTAGATGCTGGAGAGAGGCGGTCTGAGTTAGCTGTAAAGATGGCTAACTATAACGAGCAGTACTCAAGGAAGAATAATATTAAAATATTAAACATAAAAGAGGTACACGATGAAACTGAAACTTCCCTGGCTACAGATGCTTGCAAGCTGTTTAGTGAGACATGTGCTGTTGACCTTAACCCACGTGAGATACAGGCAATACATAGGATACCGGCTAAACCTGGTACTACAAAGCCTGTTCTTGTCAAACTTTTAACAATAACAACAAGACAAAACTCATGAAAATGAGGTCAGCTATGAAAGCAGCAGGACATCGACTCGTAGACGGTGTAACAAACAAAAATGAATGCTAAACTGATATATGAACTGCTCGACCACAAATCTATTCTTTCGGCATGGTACTTTAATAGCTCAGTATGTAGGAGAACCACCGGTGGGAAGCGACTGGTTTGACCTGTATGATGACATAGTTGCAGCGGTTGCCAAAGCTTCCAAGGCACCAGCTACCCCTGGTACAAACCATTAAGAATATTTAGACCTACATAAACCTTTTGACTCCTTAACCTTTGTCACTCTCTTGGCTAACTCAGCAGACAATGGACTAGTGATATTTTTCTTGCTTTTCCTGGAGGACGGGATTTGGCATTTCATGCGAATTGTCTCCACTGGAGACAGTTGGCGTGAAGTGTCTGATCCTCTTTTCTTGGGACGATGAGGGGATGTTTCAGTGTGTCGTCTGCTGAAAATTGTACTCGGAATGCTAATGGTTAAAAGCTATTCATTTAATTATTCTATCAATATTTGTGTGCGAGTGATATAAATTCAAATCACGGACTAATGATAATAAAATAACACATAAAACTAAAACAGAGAAAGTAAATAATAACTTGTTTCTATGGATTAATTCTGGTCATTCATTTTAATTATTATCTTAATAGGATATCTAGTGCCCATTCTGAGGATAAAATATACTGCATTATTTTTCCTTATGTAAAGTTATAAATAAGAAGTGAACTTGATAAATAATAATAAACAGTTGCCAGGTAAATGCTGATTATAACAGGGATATATTGCATGTATCTAGGTAAGCCATCTTCTACAAATTATGATTGTACCTGATATGATTTGAACCATGTCATCAGAAGACCTATTTTATCATATGTGAAAATTAAAGGGGCGGATCAGCCTGCACATCTGTGCAGTCTGAGCGATGTCTTTACTGTTTGTTGCTTAAAATGTGTTGTACTTTTAGTTTCTGGCTTGTCTCATAACCCATATTTGTATAGTGGACTGGTCCACTCTTATCAAGGGGCATCCATTTCGATTTCAGGAAGATTTCATAACCTCCCCCCCCGGATTAGTTTTAGTTATTTTTCTCATGAAACCTCATGTTAACAAAATATTGAGGCCCCTGATCAGACGCCGCCTTCTACGGCGTCTTATCTAGGTCTATACTATTTGCTCATGTGCCTTAAATATTTAGTTGGGTTGAAGTGTGCACCAGTTTGAATTAGGCTTGGTTGTAAAACACGAAGACGAGTTCCTTTGTGATGCAATTCATATAATGTCCGTCTAAACCTATCGGCCTAGGAGAGAGACCATTGATTTTTGTTGGTTGGGGACAGCACGAAGATGTTTTCTGACCGGAAATTTACTCTGGTCCTGGATGTTTCTGCTTGCTAAAATCAGGTCTGAGATTATTATTATTATTTATTTTTTATTCATTTTTTTCAATCTTTCCCTTCACCCTCCTACCCCCCACCCTACCATCCATGGAAAATATAGGATGCTTGCTCCTCAATCGTCTAAGGTTTCATTTAAGCGGATGGATTAGAGGGTACTTTATAGTTTGATAGGGTTAATATTCTGTCCACATCATTGGGATGATAAGTGTATGGGATAATTAAATGATTGATAAAAAAATTCCGTTGTACTATATTCTTGACAGATAAGTTTGACATGGATCAGGAACGAATGTGACTTTAAGAGCAGTCTGATCCTTGTCTGCTCTGTTTGTCGTCCGGTTTGCATCCTATAGATGTCTGTGTATTATAAAACCACACTGTTCACTATCTTAGGGATATGATAGAGCCGACCCATAGAGATTATCCTCCGGCCATGCGGTGGGGCTCGATGTCGGTCAGACTTTTTCATATCTGTGCTGCATGTGTGCAAATGGTGACAGCTCTGGCAAGACTGCATGATAGCAAAGCTTGCTTGAACCTCCGCTGGTCGCTTATGTGATGAACACAATAGTCTCATGGGTTCACAGGCTCAGTATAGTTTTTTTTTTGAGTACTTTCCTTTTGTCTTTTATTTTTCTTAAATTGGTCACATATATAGTTTTAGAGTACATGTACTTTCCATTGGTCTTTTTTATTCTTAAATTATAAAACTTTCTCTTTTTAAAGTTTACATCAGGCAAAAACAATTACACAAGACGAATAAAAGAGCCCTTTTCCTGAGTTCATTTCATCTTTATTTTCGTGGGATAAGGATTAAAATGAGACCTTTGATCAACCTGTGCATCTGTACAGTCGGTTCTGGGTCTCCTTTATCTTCACTTTGTGACACATGGGACCATACCTGCAGGAAGTTAGGTGGACTGTGCATCTGCATGGTCTAGTCTAGCATGTCAGTCAGTAGATTTTCTCATGCTCAAACCTAGATAAAATGCACACACTAGTTTTAGTGTATAATTACTGTGGTATGTAATCAGCACCCCATGCTCATGCATGATGATGTGGTGTTGAGATTCTCTTAGTTCACTTTTGGTGTTACTTTAAGACTAACAGATAACACCGAAGTGAGATCAAACTACAACTCTGTTGTGTGGGGTTTTAACATTTTATGTGACAGTGAATTGGTGAACAATAAGACTGCAAAATGATGGCAACTTAACCCATTTATGCCGAGTGGACTCTTCTACCTAACTCTTTAAACAGGTATATTTATTATATAGGGGTGTCTGGCTGTTTTTTTATTATTACCATGTTTTATAGGTTTCTGAACTTAATGCATACAGAGTAGACCCTGATCAGACGCCGCAGAACGCAGCGTCTGATCAGGGTCTACACTGTCGTCAGTGTCCCTTTTATGGGACACTAGGCTTATATATGTTAACTAAAAAGGTCAGACTAGGTCATGGTACAATAACCTGATGAAAAATTATGACCTACCTTATTTGTTTGAATTAGCACCCCTCTCTAATAATTAGCTCCTTTTCACTTTGTTGGGGGTTTGCTACTTGTATGTGGGCTAAACAGGGGTATAACCATCTAGGGAAGCCCCCTCTTGTATTTCGTTTTGGCAAGAGGGACTTTACTGGGATTATTGCATACCTGACCTTTTTGGAAAGCTCGTTTGAACTGCCTCTTCTGGAGAAGTGGTAGGAAATGAGAGAGTCTTTTCATTTCAGTAACAATATTTGCCGCAAGTAAAAATACTTGCCCCACAGATTCTTAAATGCAGTTAAAAGTTGATCATATGCGTATTATACCGTGTTTGCCCCAAGTATTGGGACATCTTATCTACTTAACATACTTGTCCTAAATTTTGAAGTTGTCCATGCTGGTGTCTGTTTATGTGTCTATAATATTGCTGTATGTATGGCAAACAGAGTAGGCCCTGATCAGACGCCTCAGAAATCTGGGTATACTATGTTTGCAACGTCTTTTCTGTCTCAATCCTTGGGGTTATTATGGTATTTATACTGCACATAAATGTTATTCCTATGCTGTACACTCAATAGATAAAGAATTGCAACAGTTTTATTTGTACACGACAATGTAAGTAATTTTGTCTGATGAGCAAGAATACACTATAGCATGTAAACCAACCATGAAAGTCAAACATAATGTTGGGAAGAAAACTGACAAATGCTAATTTGTGGCCATAAAATTTTCCTGAACATATTTTCTCACTAGTTTTTAGAGTAACCCTATTTAAAGCAGCAAAACAATGATTGATCTGTTTAAAAAAATGAAATTTAGCAGAATCAGTACTGACTGACCGAATAAATTATTTCTAAAGCCTGAAATGCATACTTTATTAATAGTTATGGCAGGAGTTATTCAATATTAATAGTTGAGGTTTGCCTTTTTTTTACCTACTAAGTAACATGCGATTATATGGAAAAGATATGAGAGATTATTTTGTGTCACAAAAAAATTCAAAGGAACCACTAAATGTCTAGCTACGCGGGTGGTTGATTAATCGATTGATTGCAGTATGTTAACACACCTTTGCCACTAAAGTATACTTTATATAGCTGTAAAAATGAACATTTTTGGATAAGGGACTTAATATTTTTCTTATTTTTGCTCCGGACATAGATTGCAGGTGCTCATTTGAGCTACCCGATCGAGGTGGTTCGGATGGGCGCCGCGGTCGGTGTATGGGGCGGAGATTAGGAAAAACAATTTATATCCTTTCTAGCATAGACTTGTGAAGAGAGAGCTAATCTTAGTGCTTTTCGTGCGTTTGTTCGGTTTGTGTTTGTTTGGATTTGTCGGTTTCCTCTTCCTCTTGGGGTCTGGGAAGGGCTGCGGTTTGTGATTGTGGCACTCCCTGGACTTTTCTCTTACCTTTTTTTGTGAACGTGATAGCTTGAGCGATTGTGTTTGTCAATTGATTAATTGATTTGATGGTTGATTGACTGTTGGTTGGTTGATTTATTCATTATGACTGACTGTTTGAATGACTGAAGGATTGATTAATTAATTGATTGATTGGATACACTAGCAAAAATATATGACTGAGTGACTGTTAGTTTGTTGAATGGTTATGTGACTGATTGGCTAATTGATTGATTGATTTGATACACTGGAAAATACATTTATTTTACTTATCGAGAGGTTTGATTAGATGCTGAATGATTGCTTGACTTAAAGAGTTAAGCAGTTGATAGAAATTATGCATACCGTATTTACCCTAAGTGTTGGGACACCTTAACTCCTTACTACACGTATCCTAAAAGTTCAAAAAGGCTTTTTATCTACCTGTAGATGTGTCCGGGATGGTGCTGGATGAGTGGCAAACAGTGCAGACCCTGATCAGATGCAGCATTCTATGGCGTCTGATCTGGGTCTACACTTTTTGTTTTGGCCTGTCTGTCCCAATGTTTGGGGGTATTACGGTACTCTAAATTAACTTACTTATTGCTAATTTGTCAAACTACAAAAATACGATAATTATGAAGTCCATATGCGGATCTCGTTATACGATTGGTTTCTTAGAAATATTGCTCTACATGGTATTTTTTATGGATGCATAGGGAAATATCACTCCTTGATGAGATGGCAGTTCAATGTGCACACCCCAAAACTATTGACTACTCCTCCCACAATGATGGTCTTCATAAATCTAGTAATAAAAGGTCATAGTAAAATTCTTTCTTTGATGTTTGGAGCATTTATCATTTATATTTTTGAAAATCATGTTGTTGTGATATGGACAATATGAGCTGCACCGCGAGAGGGTCTTGCATAGGGGGTCTGAATCGGTCGATGCTCATGCAAATCTGCCTGATGGCAGGGGCTGGCTAGAGTTAAAAATAGCATGAGGCGGCTATGGGTATTACCCTATCTAAGCATAAACAATAAGGAGGCTGATCAGACTGTGCAGCTGTGCAGGCTGATCCACAACCTTTCTTTTTTTTGCGTATTGCATAACTATATAGGTATGGATTATCTTGCAATTCGAGTTTTGTCTGCTATGGGATGTTTATTGTTACATTTATCAAAATAGATTTGTTGCACATGTACTATTTTGTCCAAAGTGTTGGGACACATTGACTCCTTACCAGACTTGTTCTAAAATATGAACGAATCCCTTTTACTACAAGTCGATGTAGTTAAAATGTTACTTTGTGAGTTGTAAACAGTGTAGACCCTGATCAGACACAGCATTGCGCGGAGTCTGATCGGGGTCTGCACAGTTTTCCCAGGTCTGTCGGCTCTAAGGCTCGGGGGTCTTTATGGTACACATAAAAATAGATTATTTATGTCTTGATCCGGACTACAGTTTAATGTTTATAAGCAGCATAATTCTATGAACTGAAATAGCATTTTTGTTCAAAATGTATTTAATGTATTCAGGTTGATGCACTTAGTTATGTTCTTTAGCACACATTATATTCTTTTTCTGTTCTTTCCTCTTCTATCTTGGCCTCCCTATCTTTATCTCACATTACTGGGGATAGGTGCAGTTCGGAGAATGTTCTACATAGTATCATATTTACATTTTTATTTTGATGGCTGAGTTAAACATATTATCTATAAATTGTCGAGGCACTGGTCTGCTCCCTAAAAAATAGATGTGTTTAATTACTTAAAAGGAAAAGGCTGTCAGATATATTGTTTGCAGGGCACACAGTTTAGCCCAGGAGTTGATGAAAAGTTGGTTAGATAACGTTGGAATAGTGACTGCTGTTTTAGTTCCTATAAATCAAATGCAAGGGGCATTGCTATTTTATTTGCTAAACATTTTGAATATAAAGTCCACAAAAGTATAAGTGATCTAAATGGTAATATTCTTTTGTTAGATTTAACAGTACACAACAACCGATTCACATTAGCTTCCATTTATGGTCCAAACACTGATATTCCTAGCTTTTTCGAAATAGTATCAGAAAAAATTGCTGAACTAGAAAATAATTCTGTTGTATGGTGTGGTGATTTTAACTTGGTTCAGAATCCCAAATTAGACTATAAGAACTACAAAACTATAAATAATAAAAATGCAAGGGAGAAGTTACTAGAAATTATAAATGATATACATCTTATAGATCCATGTAGAGACGCACATCCTGAAGTGAGAGGACATACTTGGAGAAGAAAACAGGCATTTCAGCAAGCAAGACTTGACTTCTTTTTTAGTTTCTGAAAATCGTTTGACCTCTGTCAAAAGATGTACATTAGAAAACAGCTACAGATCTGATCATTCTCCTGTTGTGCTGTGCTTTACAGAATTTATTAAAGGTAAACCATTATGGAAATTCAACAACTCCTTACTTACAGACATTCAATACATAAATACAGTTAATAAGAAAATAGATGAAGTTAAAAAGCATTACAGTCTACCAGTATATAACTTTGAGAATCTGCACAATATACCGGATAGCGAAATACAATTTTCAATTAGTGATCAGCTTTTCTTGGATACACTGCTAATGGAAATAAGGGGACAGACGATATCTTACTAGTCTTATAAAAAGAAACAAACTGACAAAAAGGAAATGCAGTTAGCGAATAGGATCCTAAAATTAGAGCAAAATCTGACTGAGGATAAAACTCAGGAGTTAGAAAAACTTAAATCATAACTATCAGAATTAAGACAAATAAAAGTTAAACTAGCAGTCATAAGATCCCAAGCATCTAATTTATTAGAAGGAGAGAAACCTACAAAATACTTCTGTTCCTTAGAAACTTACAATTGTCTTAGTAAAATTATCCCTAAACTGAAAACATCAGATAGACGAATATTAACAGACCAGCATGATATTTCAAAAGAATTGGGTTCTATAAACATTTGTATAGTAATAAAGATGATCCCCTAGCAAGAACCAACCTGAATGAATACTTAAAACTATAAATCTTCCTTAGATAAGTGATAATGAATCAAATGAACTAGAAGGCTATATAACATTGTCTAAACTAACTAAAGCACTAAGCAATATAAAAACAATAAAAGTCCAGGAACGGATGGCTTGTGGTGGCTGTAAAAGGTCCCCCCGTACATTCATTTAATGCTCTTATTTTTCCAATCCTCAGGGACTGCATTTACAATTGTTTTTCACCGTTCCTTAAATTGGCATCCTTTAGATACCTGTTGAAGGTCATAATTTAACCGATGTTCGTACCGCGTTGTATAACAATTGTTTGTTTGATATCTGTGGACATTGTAGACAGAGCAGTTTCGTGGGCTTTTGTTATTACTTCCTTCTATTTGAATGATTTACCTTCAGCTCTTTTGTATGCTGTTTTAGTCAATGACCGGTATGAATATCGCTATTTTATTCTTTTGACGGTATCGCAACTTTACAACCGCATGAATATTACTAATAAATTTAAACTAACTATATCTCCCCTTAGGTTACATTCTGCTTCTTTTGTACGGATTCCCCATTCCATCAATAACTTTAGAACTATGTCGCCGTCGGTATTGGTAAGACCCATAAATTTGTTTTCTGCCGCTTCCGTTAATTTCAGTGGAGCAGGCAACACTAATATGTTTAAAAATCATCTAAGAATTAGACTTTCTTCTCTAAAGTCGCCTATCCTTCGAAAATATACCAATCCGTTCAAAAGAAGTGGTATGTATCCTAGTATTTCTAAGTGCAATGCTAAGAAGTGCAGGTGCTGTTCTCATTTATGCACTTCGTATACCGTTTCTTCATCAGTAAACGGTAGACGCTTTTCTGTAGTAAACATGTCCGATTTGACCTGAAAGTCTACATATTTGATATATGTTATAACCTGACGTGCTGCAAACTGCAAAATGCAGTACGTCGGGCAAACTAATCGTATGTTAAAAAACAGATTTAATAAACACTATCGTAGAATGAGTAAGCCTAAAAAAACTGACACTTTCCTGTACCGTCACTTTAAACGTACAGGTCATTCAATAAATGATATTTCTATACAACTAGTGGAAAAATATACTACGATGTAAATTCTATAGCTAGATTTAAAATTATCAAACGACACAAAACTGAATTAAAATGGATCAAATCATTACAGACACCTTTTCCACTGGGCTTTAATGACAACATTTATCCTGAGGGTAATATTTCTAAAATGCCAGATTTTGATATTTTCTCGCTACTGGAATGTCGAAAACGTAAAACGAGGTCTCACGGTACAAATAAAAACGGCAAATATAAACGTTAATTGCGCGCGTTTAAAAGAAACAATACTAGGCTGAAGTGACTGTCTATAATATTATTGAATCACGGACGCCACTCAATGCTTGCATTGTTTAAGTTCATTACCCATTCTGTATTACGCATTCTGGACACCGAGGCAAATAAATTCTACGATAGATCTAATCAGCTGTAGGATGCAATTCTTCTAACTAGAGGTTATACTCACAATGGTCTTAGCAGCAGGGAGGGCGAATGGACTTTTTTGGCTATGGTTACGTATACCCATCCACCTACACAAACAATTGCCAATTCTGTATGTACGTCGAGACGACTTCGCTGTACACTAACAACTGCCAATTCTGTATGTACGTCGAGACGACTTCGCTGTACACAAACAATTGCCAATTCTGTATGTACGTCGACACGACTTCGCTGTACACAAACAATTGGCAATTCTGTATGTACGTCGAGACGACTTCCTCGCAGAGCTCGGGCGCGCTTCGGCTCGTCCTGAGGCCCCCAAGTGAGCTTAGTGAGAGCCAGTGCCCCTGGGGACGTCCCCCGCCCTCGCCGGCCCGGGGGAAGGTATACCCCGCCACGAGATCAGCTTATTGCGAAACGAACTCCTATTTAGACATTAAGGTGCAATAGTTATATACCGCCGTGAGATCAGCTTATTGCGAAACCAACTCCTATTTAGACATTAAGGTGAATAGGTATACCCACGAAGATGAAAGGTCATAATCAATGCGCGTGGTTAAAAGTGGGTGAGTTGGATATCTACGGGAAAAGCTGTTGCCGAATGTTTTGCAAGGTTCACTTGGCCAAACTTCGCAAAGGCCGCCCAGTTCCCGTTCCCTGTAAGTCTTGCGGGAAGGGGGTTCAGAGCGAGATACATCGCTGCAAGAAGTGCGGGAGAGAAAAGGTTCGCCAGCACCATATAGGGTTGGAGAAGAAAACCAGAATACAGTTCGATTTGGTGCTAGATCAGCTTATTGCGGAACGAACTCCTATTTGGACATTAAGTTGCAATAGGTATACCCACGCCGCGAGATCAGCTTATTGCGGAACGAACTCCTATTTAGACATTAAGTTGCAATAGGTATACCCACGCCGCGAGATCAGCTTATTGCGAAACGACCTCCTATTTAGACATTAAGTTTCAATAGGCATACCCACACCGCGATAGCATGGATGACGCAGTGAAGCAGCTTGCTAGATTGCCCCCGGCCCCGCGCCGTCACCCGACGGCTGAGATGGACGCCTACATCGAGGAGATCCTTTCAGAAATGCCGGGCGAGCGGCCCATCCCGCCCCCACGCCGAGGAAGGCCTTTCCCGACCCCGCGCCGTCACCCGACGGCTGAGATCGACGCCTACATCGAGGAGATCCTTTCACAAATGCCCGACGAGCGGCCCATCCCGGCCCCACGTCGGCGAAGGCCCATCCTCGATGAGCCCATTCCAGAAACTGAGGACAGACTCCTCCCCCGGCCACTTCGACCACAGTGGCCATTTACCGACCTGGATAATCGTGTCCCTCACCCAGTGAGACTCCCGGCTTACGAGCCGTGGGTCAAGATACTTAACGACGCCAAAGACGAATTCGAGGTAGATGGCGCCGCCGCGGTCTTCTCCACATGGAGGGCTAAAGGAGAAGACCCACTGGAGATCGGTGATGTCGAGATCGCCGACGGCATGCTTGCCAGAGCCGGCAGGTTGGCACTGGACGCTCGGATGGCCGACGTCAGGGCTACCCAACTTCTGGCGGCTCTCCCAGGGGGCAAGGAGTTTATTCTAAAACTCAAGTTTCTCCGGGAGAAAGCTGAAGATGATTGGGTCCTTGAAGACGTTTGATCCAGTCCGGGCTGAGCGAAAGAAGGGCCGGGGGGTCGTCGAGGTCGCTCGGAACACAAGCCCTTGGGTATTGACTAGAATCGACAGTGTGTTCTATCATAACGCCTACTCCGTCACCGCAGTTTTCTACGGCCTCTACCCCATCAGGGATCCAGATCCTGCCAACCTAGCTCCGTTAAGAGATGGTGACCTCAACTGTGTGGCCCAGAGAGTTGTGGAGCACTTTGAGGGCGCTTTGAGAGGCCAGGGGCTAACGCCCACACGGCGACGGAAGGTACAAGATTGGGAGCGGAGGGTCCGTGAGATTGGAGCCTCGGTTGGCGCCGTGGCTGAACTGGAAAGGATCCTCAAAAGAGCAATCATCCTGAGGGACATTGCTGGTGAGGACATCTTCAACAGTGGCAAATATGGTAGAGGTGGGAATGGCGGCCATCGACCCATAGAACTCATCTACCACAACGGCCACGCCTGGTTCAAAGACCTCCACTTCCCCCAGGCCCGAGAGGTTCACATCTCCGAGGGCAACGTCTGTCGCGCCATCCGGGAAGTCGCCCAGGGTGAGCCATTAGCGGTCTGGCTCCTGGGCGGCCAAGCCCGAAAGCTCTCTGTCGACCAGTTCGTGCTCCAGGACGGCCGCACCTACAGGACACAAGAGGCCCACGAAAGACTCAAAGCGATCTGCGCCGGATTAGGCAACCCCAAGCTCGCGGACAGAGCCTTCGGCGAAAACCACGCGGCAAGCATTATGGCAAAAGAGAAGAACGGCTGGAGGCCAACCCCAGCCAGCCTCCTCCCGGACATCAAGAAGGCTTGTGTGGAGCATGGCCATGGCGGACACTAGAACTCGATGGGTTATGACGCGAGGGAAGTCACTTCTATCGACATGAAGGCCTGCTACCCGGCCTCCTTCCAGGGCATAGATGAAGCGAAACCCTATTTCGAGCGGTTCGGACATCCGACTCACCGAATGACCCGTGTAGCAATCAATGGCCCTCTTCCAAAAGACATTGGCACTGGATTTGCCGAGGTTCAAGAATGGCAGTTTGAGGCTACCTGCCATCCTGTCATCCCCGCCTGGTTCAGAAGGCATTTCGCACGCTCCGAAGGCGGTTGGGCCCCGACACAGCTCCTTGCCTTCCTAACAGAGAGGTCAAAGTCAGGGAGGCGATCATCTCCTTCGAGAATCAGACTGAGGTCTGGTTGTCCGAGAGCAGGGACCAGGTCTGCTCCGTCATCGGCAAATTCACCCAGGGCAGCATGGCAGATGGAAAAAGGCTAACGAGGAGGCTGTTGACCGACCGCGGCGAGCTCCACTACCTTGTCCGGGACACCCACCTCTCGGGCACTTTGGTCGGAGCGCCAATGAAGTGCGAGCTTGGTCACATCCTCACCTACTACGATGTCTCTCAACCACAGTTCACCCATTCGAGGGCCTCGATGCTGGCCTACGTCCACATCAACCTCCTCTCTATGCTTTCAAGGTTTGAACCCGACGAGGCCGTCCGAGTGGCGACCGATTCCATTTATGTAAAGAAAACGGCGCTCTGCAAGCTCGAGGGGGTCGGGGCCTACAAGCCATGAGGTACACCAAAAAGGGTATTGCCGCATCTGTCTCACCTGCCACGACAAGGCAACCCCGAGGCCACCACGAGATGGGATTGCCCCAGCCCAGTGGCGTGACTAGGGCGAGAGCCTCTTCATGCCGATGGAACACGCAGCCTACCTCGCTAAGCCTGAATACAAAGCAAAAAAAAGGACCTCACTCCGAGCACCGCGCCGCGCCACGACGATCCCCTGACCCGACTTCAGCTAAGCTACCTAAACGGCGGCGGGGGCAGCGGCAAAACCACGCGAGCGATCGAGCTCTTCCGTACCAGAAACGCCCTCGTCTTCACCCCGACCCATCGCCTGGCCAAAGAGATGCGGGCCAGGGGCGTTCAGGCCCAGACCTATCACAGCTTCTTCCGCTGTAGCGGCCAAACCGACTGGACGCCCGAGAGGATGGGACAGAAATTCGTTCCCCGTGTGATCACCTGGGACGAGGTCTGCACAGTGCCCAGCCGTACTCTAGAAACCTTCCTCGACTGGCTCGAGGGTCGGGCCGTCCAGGTCATCTGCCGTGGCGACCAGGGGCAGCCGCCCCCAATCGCCGGAGAAATGCCACACGACTGCCTCCACGAGCATGCCGCCTATTACAAAGAGGTCGAGGTAGACCACAGAGCCAAAGACCCCCTTCTCAAGACCCTCAAGAAGCGAATCCGTCTGCAGCCAGACAAGACACAGTGCCGAGAGGTCCGAAAGACGCTTTCTGGTTGCCTCGGGTGGGAACGCTTCGTGGAGGCCTGGAAGCCATGTGATCTCATCTTGACCTCGAGGCAGAAGGTTCGCGACCGGGCCCAGAGGCTGCTGTTCGAGCGCCATGAGAAGTGTTTCCCGGACGTCCCCGTACCTCTGTTATATCGTCCCAAGGATACTCGGCGGCAAAACATCATGGATCACCATCCCAGGACCCTTGCTGGATGGCAGGCCAGACCAGCAGGAGCTCCGCCTGAACGACGTTGTCGAGGTGCCCTTGAAATATGCCCGCGAGGTCCTCGACGGCAAGTGGGGCCAGGACTGGGCCCTCGCATACGCCCTCACAGTCCACTCAAGCCAAGGTCTCACCGTCGCAGACCCCCAAAATGTCTGGATTATCGATGACTATCTTCAGTGGTCCAATCTTGCCTACCTGGCCATATCAAGAGTTGAGTATCTCATCCAGCTCGAGCCGGTAGTATGCCCCCTAGAGGAGGGCTATGAGGGTGGGCCACTCACAGAGCCTGATGAGTCATCGCTCCGCAAGACCATCATAAAAAAGCTGGTGGACTACAAGCGGCAGGACCAAGCCAAGGGGCTCAGGTTTAGCCTGAAGGTTTATCACATCCTGGCCCTGAGGGAGGCCCAGGGCGATCGCTGTGCCGCGTGCAATATCGAGCTCCTATAGGCTTGGGAGCCGAAGGACACCCAGCAGTTCAGCGTTGACCGATTGGACAACACCGTGGGCCACATCCGCGATAATGTCCGGCTGACCTATCTCGAGTGCAACCGAAAAAGAGGAGCCGCTGCGCTCAGCGCTTGAGAACCCCATCCGGCGGAAGCTGAATGTCGGGCGGCACTACGAGGAGTTCCTCCCTGACAAAGCCCCGCTGAGGCCCATCCTGCAAGAAGTAGACCACAGGCTCACCGGGCTTGGTCACCAAGCGTCCCAGTCGGTACACCTCAAGAGACCACACGGGATCGACGGCCACCTTCAAGCTCGCCAGGCTGGTACAGATAGCGAACGCCAACTCCCGAGGGGACTTTCTGCTCCTCGAGACCAACTGGGCGGCCAGGAACTACAGAGGAGGGCTTTTGCGCCACGGTCTTGGCCTTGATGGCATCAGAGGGCTTCTTGCCGGTCAACCTGGTCACTTCGCCGTTCAGAGCTGCTACGACGCCAGGCAGCCGAGCCACCCACTCTGTTGACCTCTGACCCGAAGGGAGGCGATCTCTTGGACGTATTGGCGCCCAAATAGCGCTCAGCCAGGGTCCTGTTCCAGCGCTCCACGACACCTTGGTCCCTGTGAATATCGATCCGTCCACGTCGGAGCTCGACCCCGTGTTTGGCGAGCAGCTGGCTCACCGCACCCATGCCCGCGCCCAGGGTCGACCAGAAGGAGCTTTGGCCACCTCAAGGGGCTCCGCTTGTAAATCCGAGCCAGGCCATCGGCGATCTCTGCCGCGGTCTTGCTAGTCAGAGGCTGAGCCTCTTTGTAGCGTGAGGCTACATCAACGACCGTGAGAGCGTAGCGGAATGTTTTCCGCCCTACGCGGTCGTGTGGCAGAAAGAGCAGATCCGCCTGATGGACCTCGTTGGGCACCGCCACGTCAAACCTCGGCCGCGGTACGCGCCGTGGGGCAGGCAGACAGATCTGTCAGATGGCATGCCTTTTGGCCTGCTGCTCGGTCACCTATGCTGCAGACGCCAGCTTCTCGATGGCTGCGAGCCCCTTCCAGTAGCCCCGAGGGCTGTAGTATAGGGCAGAGAGCTTACTGTCGGCCATGGTATTCAAGCAGCCCGATGAGCCTCCAACATGCGGACGCCACAGGCTCAGGAACCTGTCCAGATGTCGCCCGGAGGTTGGTCGGGCCAGTCAGCATCCCCGCGGCAAAACACATTGCGGTCTTCTCATCTTGCCGCCAGAGCTCAAGCGACTTTTGCGCGATATCAATCATGGTGTGGGCCAGAGGGCCGGGGATTTTGTGGCGGCGGGCGCAGTGGCCGACCTCGAGCATTGCGCAGTAAAGCTCTTCGGGAAGACCCATTATATAAGGTTGCAGAAAACAGGCTGTAAATTAAAACGCGCTTCATTATACTTGGCGAGTCTGTAGGCCACCAGGCCGGTCGCGGCCATCCCCAGGATGATAAAGGCGATTTCTAGGTCTCTATGGCCGCCACTCGGGTGATGAAAGTCGGAGAGCTGGGGCTCGTGTCCAAGGGGGTCGAGGTTGTGCCCGGTGACCTGGGCATATTTCTGCATTGCCGCGTCGACGTCTCTGAAGGTTTCTACGGCATGGCCTCGCCGACGAAGTTCCTCGTTGATAAAGTCCAGGCGCTCGGTCCGCTTCCGGGAGCATGACGCCTGTGCAGCCTACAGCTGTTCGACTGCCTTATCGTGCCGCTTGTGCTCTTCGTCGACTCCGGAGCTTCTTAAAATGGTGAATAAGTAGTTCGATCCGGAGAACGCCAAGGCGTTCTCCAGGGTGCCCCAACGAGCATTGCAACGCTTGCCATTACTTCATGATATCAGCAGGTATGATCCCCTGTTTAATTAGCAAGTCCTTCGTTGTCATTGAGAGAGCGACGTCTAATATCACCATGCCAACGTCACGGGGCGCGAAGTCCAGCTTCGGGGGTGGCGAAATGATTCCTTGGCTGCTCGAAGCTGCTCGAGGAGTCGTTCTTCTTGCTTTGCCTTTCGGGCGGCAGCGCCGGTACGCCCGGCTGCCACTTTTTTTGGATCCTTAACTTTCACCGTAACTCCTTCCACTGGAGGACTCTGTGCTGGCTCCTCTGCCGTCTCTTGGTTCTCCTGCTTCGTCTTCTCCATCGTGTACTCTAACAGGGCAGCAGTGTCCAAATTGGCAGTGCTTCAAGGTGGTCAGCGCTGCGGTTAACGGTGCTTAGAACATGCCATAACGGTGATATAGCTCGCAGTTGGCGCTGCTAAGCGCGTGTCCGACAAAGGGATCTCCCTCGAGGTCGGCGATGAGCCCTGGCTGGTTTTCGATCGGGAGAAAAATAACTGCGATCCCCGCATAAAGCAGGAGCGCCGCAGACCCAAGCGTCTTCGTCATCGCTGCCCCAAGCCTTGCTTCGTAGCGGGCGTAAAGCTTCTCGATTTCGCTATTGTCCAGAGCGTCGATTTGATCGGCGGTGAATGCTTTCCCACGGACCACCAGTCCGTACTGCCCGGCTTGGCCTCCCACCGCGTTGGCAGCGAGCCGTTCGCGGTGTTTTTGCGCCCGTTCTTCCTCCTCCGGCGCGTCTGGCGTCGCCGCCGTTCCTCCCGCCGGGACGGCTGCCGGTGGACCCCCTTGGGTTAGACCAGCGCCAGCGCCAACTGACATCAGCTCATCAATCAGTTCGTCACAGTCCATTGCTATTGCGAGTCGGCGGGCCCGTCTAATATGGAGTGCGACTCGGCGCAGACACTGTGCGATTTGCCAAGCAACGAAAACCAGCAGTACCAAATGCGTGCCAAGCACGGCAATCAGCAGTCCTTCAGTAACAGGAAGCATTGCTACATAACTATATAAGCAGCAGGCTGATCTGTTTTCAACAGAGGCTTGGCGTGTTTTCTGTCGGCTAGCTGCTGCCGCACCCAACGCCCGCTGTTCTCGAGTCGATATCACGTCATTTTCCCGCAGGCAGTCTTCAAAGGAGTCGCGATTCTTGCAGTGGAAGAGTGCAACCCAGCGCGTCTGCTCGCGCAAGTCCTTCAGGACTGAGTTGTATTTCTGGGTGAGGACACAGACGCTTATGTCGGCGTGGCGGCCCGAGAACGCTAACTCTGACAACATGTCTTTCTTCTTCGTCAAAGCCTTGGTGGCCGAGCAGTCATCAATTATAAAAAGTGTTGGCTCGCCCTTAAACACCAGATAGAAGGCCCGCAGGTAATCGTGAAGGCGCTCACCGGGGTATAGAACGTAGGGTCCGTCCAGAGCCAGGGGCACTGCTTGTAGGTTTTGTTGTGCCCTATGGTGGGGCACAGGACCACGATGTGTCGAAAGAGCCCCCGGTAGGGGCCTTCTTCGAGCAGAGACAGGATAAAAACGGTTTTCTCGCATCCTGTCTGCCCGCAGACAATTGCCGAATGGGCGCTCTTGGGCAGAAGATGATTAATAAACAGCTGAGACGAAGCGGCCATCTTCGGGGTTGAGCTGGGCATTCATGACGATGAAGAGATAGATGTTCAAAGCGCCGGCCGCCTCTGCTTTTTTTGTCAACTGGATCGTCACACCTTCGCTGGCATTCTCTATGCGGCGGCCACTGCCATGAAGCCGGTCATCATCGGTTGTCCTGAGGTCAAAAAAGGGAAGAGAAAAGTCCAGAGAGTGCCACAATCACAAACCGCAGCCCTTCCCAGACCCCAAGAGGAAGAGGAAACCGACAAATCTAAACAAGCACAAACCGAAAAAACGTACGAAAAGCACTAAGATTAGCTCTCTCTTCCCCAAGCGAGGTAATCGCAATACTAAAAGGACTGAAAAACACAAGAACAAAACGGAAAGACATACAACAAATCGCCTCGTAGAATAACCATAAAGAAACAAAGAGTAAGACTAACACCGGGACCACCGCCTTAGAACGGTCAGTAGAGCAAACCACCGGGGGTTTAAAGCACATTTACAGCTAGCTAACTTCACCCTGGGTCCCCATGCTACTCTTAATACAGAAATACATAAAAAATCGGTTCGCATAAAGGCTCCAAACTCAGCCAATGCATCAAAGCGAAAACAGAAAAATCAAATTAATCACTATAATAAACAAAGACGAGTACTCATGGCTAATTCTACTGTATGCCAGAGTAAATGAAAACCAATAGTTGAATCACGGCAGGCCAAGCCAAAGACATATCGTCAAGCCCCAACCCACTGGTTAAAATTTTACCGTCATTGAGTCTGAGGCCCGAACCGCCGTCGTGCAAATAAAGAGTGAAGCATAGCCATCAACAATGATTGGGTTGACAACTAGGCATGCAGTCTGCCGCATAATATCCAGGCTATAGCCAATTCTTTTATAACGATTAATAAGTTTTCTGAATTGCTCCAAAAAGTTAGATTTACCTACAATTTTTCTAAATCTGTACACTAAGTTACCGTAAAATTCGGGTTCCGATATACCTTGTTGCAGAAGTGTTTTCAGACTGACGCTATATTTTTCTAACAAGGCACTGTTTCTGCGATAAAATTTCGAAAACGCTTTACGAAGTTTAAAATAACGATAGCCCTGCCTAAGAAGTTTGGCAGTAACGGCTTTATTACGGTAGTTAAAGTCATTAAGATTTGAAGAAGCTCTGGCGAATCTTATAAGTTGAGATATGTATACCCCATATGAGGTACGCCGGGGGACATCGCCATCCAGAACAGGGAAATTGACTATATCAAAATCAAAATCGTCCCGTTTATCATAAATTTTGGTGGAAACTGTACCATTAGATACACATAGATTCAAATCCGAAAAAGGTGCCTCGGTATCGGAAGAATTTGCTCTATTGAATTGGAGTTCTGTAGGATATATCCGGTCCACCATTTGGTCAAAGTAAATATTGTCAATATTTAATAAATCGTCAAGGTATCTTGAAGTTGATTTAAAAGCCTCAATAATGTCAAGCCACAAAGCATACTTGTTTGTCAGGAATTCTCCCAGAGAGACGTCTGCCAGGGCCAGGTCTTTCGCCACCACTACCACCTCGGGGTGGCGTTTCCTGCCGGGTGCAAATAACTTCAGTGCCTCGTCCCACGTCTGATAGGCACGCATCCCCTGACTGAAGAGCTGGTAGGGGATCCCCTCGATGGTGACCTCACATTTGGTTATTTTCGGGTTATAGAAGGCCTCGGTGTTGCGCGGCAACATCCTCAAAGAGCATCAAGACCCCCTTCATGCGGCGGGCGGGCACGTTGAGGTTCATATTCCAGAGTGTGTCGCTCTTATCTTTGCTAATCTTTCGGTGCCTCAGAATCCGGTCGTACAGGATCGCGAGGCGGCCGTTGTACTGATTGGCGATCATGCGAGCCAGCTCCGGTGAGTGACCATGTCATACTCCAGACTTAGGTTCCCGACGCTGTAGGAGGCGTCGGCATCGCATGTGGCCCGGATCACACGGCTGTAGTCGTTGAAGGTCAGTTCGTACTCCAGCCGGTCTCCCAGTGCGCTCTGATAGAACGGCATGTGGCTCTGGAGCAGCTCGAAATCAAGCGGGATGTAGAAGCGGTTGCCGAAGGCATCGGCGATGGCCTTGTCGGCTGCCAATGCCTCATCTTTGTTTCCGGCATCGATGCGAATTCGCGTTGTGTTTCGTTTACCAGACGTATCGATGCCTTGGTACTGCTTGGTACTGCCTTGGTTTTTCCTCTCCGAGGCCGTCTTCCAGAGATCGCCGTAACAGTTGCAGACGTCACTATCGTCGACGGACATCACCTCGTTGCCGGAGATCTTGATCACGGTCTTCTTCACGATGGCGCGGCCCAGGTTCTGAACCACGGTCCGGTTCGCATCTTCACTATCCAGCGTGATTCTGAAGGCCAGGCGGGCAGTCTCTGGAACGATCACGTCGTGCTCGCCGAGGTTCGGGAATCGAACCAGCAGCTGTTGATTCTGATCAATCGTGCTCGGGCTGTTCGTAATCACGACGGACTGCCGCACTCCTTTGACCCCCAGGGGCTCGCGGAGGCACCTATAAGGATTAAGCTTGCGTCCGAAGTTGCTCGAAGCAATGGCGTGTGTGTATTTGAACCTACGCAACAACCTTCAAATGAGCGCGACGGATTTCGAAAAACCCCACGTTCGACCCCGAGGACGCCACTGCAATAGACGATGATTATGACTTCCCCGACCCACCACCATGGACCCACCGCTGGACGTCCAGCGACAGCTAAACACGTCCGGGGACCTTCTTCAGAACCTGCGAGATGAGTTAAGACAAGCAGAACTTGAGGCCCAGAAGGAGCGCCTGGTTGATACTTTCTACAACGAAGTAAAACGTGCCTATGGGTTGCGCCCCAAAGGCAGGATCGACTATAGCCAGTTTGGGATTGATGACGACGGCAAAAGACTCTACTGGACACCTGACGACAAAAATATCTCTATCTCTGCGACGAGGGGAGGATTCCGGTTTCTAGCCCTATCAACACTGGCCACAAGATATGGAAAAGAAGGCGCATATGCGCTTCGGAGATCACTAGGGCTCACTGGTTATAGATCGGGGATATCACGGCTCGGAAAAAAGGCTGTGGAAACACTCCAGAACGCAGAGGAAACCCTCCCGAAAAACATTGAATCCATCGAGCTGAAGGACCTCACCGGCGCGACCAACGACGTCATTGTGACAACGGGAGATGTCGAGACCGCCTTGAAGACAATCGATGATCCGCCATTGGACGTCACCTGGGCGATCCAGGCGGCAGATAACTGGCCGGGGTAAGGGAGGCCATGACGAGAATGAGAGATGAGCTCGCTAACAACCTGGTGAAGTTGTCAGATGCCGACGACCGGAAATCCGAAATCGAAAAGCACTTGGCCAGGGAACGCCGAAAACTGACCGAAACGGACGACACCGAAATTCAACAAGATATTCGAGATCGAATGAAAAAGCTTCAGGGCGAGCTCTCCGACCTCGAACTTGAAAGACAAGCGAGGCTCGAAGCCCTCTCCACGAACAAAGCAGCTCTCCGGTCCCAAATTAACCGAATTCGTGAGACCATCAGGCGGCTCCTCCATAAAGACACTACGCAGGCTGAGCGCATTCGCACGCTCTTCCGTGAGCAGGGGATAACGATCGTGAGCATCCTCACAGCAATCGGCATGGAGATCTCGACACTCGTGCTTGCGCTCATTGGTGGGGGAAGTGCGCCAGTGCCGTCGCCGACTCCCAGGCCACCCGACAAGGGCGGGGTCAAGGAGTGGGTAAAAAGCACCTACAGACCCTTGGGCGTGCCCTGGCCAATTTGGCTGGCAAGGCCGCTGCGGCCCTGCCCGGCATCATCGGGTCAATAGTCTCTTAACTTCTGGGCGCTAGGAAAACCCGCGACTTGGCTCGCTGACAATTTGTGGGCCTTGGTCATCAGCGTGGGGGCGCTTCTTCTCGTGGCCGCAAGGGACTAGCTAGCAAGACCCCAACCAAAGCGCCACTACGCCAACACCGACCCCTGCGGCTATGAGAGCCGTTTTTTCTTCTTCGTGGCTTGTCGCGGCCGCGCGACCAGACGCGTGTTGTTGATGATGTTCTTGACCCTGCGGGTCAGCAACGGGATCAGCATGACCCGCAGGGTCAGCTGCGGGTTTTCCACTCGGTGGCCCCTTGTGATCAGTCCCGGCTGGTGCTGCGATTTTTCCTTCGAAGGACTTATCGCCTGCGGCCTTGCCGATCTGTTCAGATTCGTTAATCCCCGGGTTGTGGCCAATGCCCTGGACATTGCCCGGGTGGAGGCCCATGTCGCTCGGGGCGAGGTAGAGCCCAATCGCAAAGACGAAGTCCAGAGGGGTTGATGCATACTGGAGCGTCTTCTGATAGCGAGCGATGCTGCTGGGGATGTCGACGGGCGAGGCGATGGCGTCTTCGACGTTGGCCAGGAACTGCTTTGAGCATCGAACCCCGTCCCGGCCTTGAGAATGTTCGAGTGCGTCTGGGCGCGCTCTCAGGACAGCCAACACATACGTCCGTATACTGTCATTGAGGCGCTCCACACCTGCTTGCGTGAAGCCTTCTGATTTATCGAGAATGAACATCGTCCACGCCCCTGATATGACCCGGTCATGGCGTATGGAATCCTTCGGGTGGAAGAAGGGGCCATCGGAGTAGTGCGCATGCCGGTAGGCGCCCGATGGCTCCATATAGGTGCTCCAAGATCCGAGGCTTGGCACCATTGTCTAGCTTTTGTCTCCAGTCGGCGCTAGGTGCCACTCCGAACTCGGTACAGAGCCGCTTGTAGGCTCTGGCATCGTAGGCGTTCTCATACCAAGAATAGGACGTCCCTAGGGAGGGCGACGTTTAGCTCCACAAGAAGACGCCTCGTCGTATAATAGACATGAAAGCGATACAGACCTGAGAGAAGGGGGTCTTTAGCTTGGAGATGGTCATCAGCAGAGACTCCGCAGCCAGCAGCCGCGCACCAGAAGGCGAAATTAAGCTGGCATTGCCACCAGTCAAAAGGAGTGGTCTTCCGGGAATTCCAAGCCTTATTCGATGTCGTGACGGGGCTCCCGGTGAGTAGTGGATTCTGGTACTGGGCGAAGATGTCTGGGAAAGAGGCCTGAAAGTCACCTCCCTCGTCATCAACCATAATCTTCTGGCTGGCCAGGGAGAGCACCTGCTTCTTTTTGAAATGGCCCCCTGCCCGATATGTTGCAGAGCTTTTGAAAGAGTAGGCCTTCTTGTCCATGCTTTGGGTCACTATGTACGTTCACACTCACCGACATTCAAAATGGGGAACCAGTCTATCTTGCATTTGTTCCCGCCACTGCGTGGGGTGTGTGTGTGGGGGGGGGGGGGGGGAGGGGTGGACGTCGCTCTCTGTGAGCTCATGTAATACCACCGCTGGCTCAATATCGGCGCTGCGTTAGAGGATAATCAAGTTTCAATCGGACGTACCACGCTGAAGATACCCGATGGGTACTACAATGCCTGCGAGCTAGATGATGTGCTCCAGCCTCTGTGCGCCGAACTTCGTTTGCACTATGTACGTCACACTCACCGACATTCAAAATGGGGAACCGGTCTATCTTGCATCTGTTCCCGCCACTGCGTGGAAATGTCTTACGCGGGTGGTCCTGGGAGCGCCCGAAAATGCCCTAGGCTGGCTTTGGCGATCTGGGGGATACCGGTGGATTCGAGAAGGATGGGGAGGAGGGACAGCTGTATGGCCTCCAGCTGTCCGACGGGGTGTACAAACGAAAAAAGGTCGTCACCCAAGAGGGAGGTGGGGCGCAGAAGCTCGGAGGGTTGAGGGATGTGGATCTTTCATATGCCGCCCCCAGACGGCTTCACACGCTGGCGTTTACTGGGAGCAGGTGGGTCGCCTTTGCGGACCCTGTTCAAGAAACGGGCTGGCTTTTGGATGTCAAAGTTTCGGCTCCTTACGTGGTGACGGCCCAGCAGCACAAGATTCGGAAGGTGATAATTGCCTGTACCCGGCTGTGTTCCTACGTCCCCGGGACCAAGAACGTGGAAGACGAGCAATAGCCGGCCAATCGTTCTCATAATGGTTTCTGAATTCGCCCCGGCTGGAATCATCGGCGTGGGATTTCCTACTTCCACGATTCTTCTCGAGCTTGTCCTGGGAGATCGGCCCGACGTCTGTTGATATCTTACCCGGGTTCACGCTCAAGTGGACCCAAGCGCACGAAGATAGAGAAGTGGGAGCCTATATCAGTGTACAGGAGCCTCCTTAAGTGCGTTTTACACTTTAGGGGACCGGGTATCAGGCGGATTATCGCCTACTCGATATAAGCAAGATCCATGTCGGTCCATCTGTCGAGCTCAAAAGGCTGCGATTTACACCCCTTGATCTCTCGTCAGATCAAAGCTCCGTGGCGTTAGGTCATTTGAACCTGTCCGACGGCGGTGATAGTTAAGCACGATGGCACTGTACCCACCACTTGAGACAACTGGAGACAATCACCGACTTCAGCACGTGGCCGAGGTCAGATCCCGCCTCGAAAAAGAACGGGACTTCAAAGCCTCGCTTTACAAAAAATACCGGCGGGGGGTCAATGTCGTCGACGGACGCAACACCGTGCTTTCAGTGGCCAGCGTGGGCCTGGCCGCTTCTGGCGTTGGACTCTTGTCAACAATCATCGCGGTGCCTGTTGCCGGTGGCTTAGAGGCTGGAGCGATTGTGTGTGGGTTGCTGGGAGCCGGCGGAAAATTCTTTGGTCGGTGGCTTGGAGTCAAAGCTAGGAAACATGACCAGATCCGTGTCTTAGCTGAGTCAAAGCTAAACACAATCGCAGACCGCATTTTCTTTCTGACCGACGATAAGATCTCCGAAGAGGAGTTTCGCCTGATTCTCTCTGAGGTCGACAAGTACGACCAGATGAAGACTGAGATTCGTCGTGGGCGTCAGAATCAGGGCGGCCTGTCCGAGATCGAAAAAAAGCAGCTGTTGCACCTCATGAGAGACGAGACGATGCTAACAGCCTGCACCAAGCTCTTGGAAGAGCTCAACAAAGCTGGTACCAGTGGCACCTCTCGATAAGCATCTGGCGAGCTTACAAAAAAAAAAGCGCAGGCTGGTCCAACGCCTTTGAGCAGATGACCCTGCGGGTGCATTTAAAAAAAAAAACAAGAGCGCAGGCTGGTTAGGATCCCGATGAGCTGATCCAATCGCAAACCCGCCTTTGCGGTAAAATTGTTTTCACTCTTTTCCTAGAGAGGTGCTTTGCGGTTAGGAACGATATCCCAGGAAATATAAGCCTTTTTTATGGGCACTACAAAAAATGGCAAAAGCCGCATCTGGTCCACGGTTTTTTTAACTCCAGGAGCTGGGTAGAACTCTTTACACGCACATCCCAGTCCCGGGGTGAATCACCTGTCTTTTCTAAAGCCACCACCAACATGTTGGCTCATGGTCTCCCCGGACGTCGCCTTGAAACGCATTGACCCCTTCTACCCGTAGAAGGGGTCGAGGTAAGGCAAGCAGAGAGATTGATGTCGGACCCAGGGGAGAATTCTATTGTGCGCGCAACCCTGTGTCTTTCACCAATCACACATGGAATAACCACTACCATTAAACAGCTGCAGCAGGCGTCATACTCAGGCAGAATGAGACATACCATGCACCAGACACGACTCAGTTTAAAGCATGTTCGCGAGTACTTATATACTTACCTCTCTTACTGTTTGTAAAGTAAATGGTTTTGTAAATCTGCATATTTACAAAACGGCGTACTGCAGAAACGTTGCAAATCGTTTTTAATCAGTTAGCCCCCTTACACAAATTTACTACAGGTAATCCTGAGAAAATCGATAATGGAAGTATATTAAATCGGCTGCTTTAATTTCAGCACATGTTATAAGAACCCTTACCATCCTTGTGGGCAGATTCAGCAGATGCTGGTCCACGGTACTTTAAACCCCAGGAGCTGGGTTGAATTCTTTACACGCACATCCAAGTCCTAGGGGTGAACCACCTGTCTGTGTCAAATCCTGTTTTCTGAGAAAACAGGGCCACTGACTCTCACTATGCTCACTTGGGGGCCGCGGCGCTCGGGCCTCAGGAAGCGCGCCCGAGCTCTGCGAAGTCTCGATGTAAATACAGAATTGCCAATTGTTTGTGTACAGCGAAGTCGTCTCGACGTACATACAGAATTGGCAATTGTTTGTTTACAGCGAAATCGTCTCGACGTACATACAGAATTGGCAATTGTTTGTGTAGGTGGATGGGTATACGTAACCATAGCCAAAAAAAAGTCCATTCGCCCTCCCTGCTGCTGTCTTTGTTCTTAATCGATTCTGAAATTAATCACAAACGTCATTACATCAAGGTTTCTTTCACAATAGAGATATGGATTTTATAGATTTGCCTAGTATCTTCCGGGACAGTTCAGTGATCTCATCTATTCCTACTTATTTTCAAAATTCTGAAACACCTATAATTTGCTATAAATATAACAAACTGATAAGATCTATCATTTTTAATTTTAATAAACTTGTTTAATATCTTGATATTAATACTAGCATTCCTGATACCTGAGATTGTAAAGACTCAGTGTATTGCTATCCTACTGCTGGTCATATAATTACTGGCAATTAAAAAAATTATTCCTGATTCTAGGATACAAAATATTATTTCTAAAAGACCGACATACCGATTTCCTTCTAATATTGATTTCAATAAATGTAGGGAAAAAATCGCTGCTGCCTTGAATGAATTCGGTAATCGATGGTGTAAGCGAGTGTATGTTGAGCATATAAAGTCCTAAAAGAATGGAAACTTAGCATTTTGAAACTAGTGAATAAACGCATTTCTTTTTATTCTCAAAATACTAACTTATTACCTCCTAAACCGAAGACATCTTTACGTCACCTTAAACTAGGTATTCAAGAATTTCATAAGAAGTATGTTTTGGCTCCGGCAGACAAGGCCGCTAACAATGGTGTCGTTGTTTGATGGCTCCACTATGTTAACACTCTTCAGCAGGAGCTTAGTGCTACTAAGGCCTATGAACTACAACCTTTGGCTGAAGAGAGGTCTGCAGTTAATGCCATATCTGTTATTTATTCAGCCATCAAGTTTGCTGCATGTGTTACTGAAGGTCACGACAAGCTTCCTACGTTATATTGGTTACCTAAACTTCATAAAAGACCTTACAAAGCACGGCTTATTGCAAATTTAAGCTCTTGTACTACCACTGAACTTTCTAAATTATTAACTTTATGTCTTACTGCCATAAAAAAAAAACAAAAAAAAAAAAAAAAAAACATGTATTGAAATATTGTGACAAAGTTTTCGAAAGATCAGGGAGAAACCTGTTTTGGTCTATTAAAAATTCGGATGAGGTTTTAAATATATTGAAATCCAGACAATTACCTTGTAATGTAAGAAATGCTTTTTTCACTTCTGAAGTGCATAAAAATTACACATTATGGACATGTCAGAAAGTGTGCGAAACTCACACCTTTCTACTTGACAATATTTATATAAGATTTGGTACTAAGCTATTTAGACAAATTTTGGGTATTCCGATGGGTACGAATCGCGCACCCCTTGTGGCTGATTTGTTCTTGTTTAATTATGAAAGAGACTTCATGATGTCCCATTCCGTTGAAAACTAATCTGTAATCATTGAAGCTTTTAGCTCGACTTCAAGATATTTGGAAGATTTATTGAATATTGACAATACCTACTTCGATGGTTTAATCAGTCAAATTTGCCCCCTAGAACTTCAGTTAAATAAAGTTAAATATTTTGATACCGAAGCGGCGTTTTTGAATTTACATTTATCTATTGTAGATGGGTTTGTTTCCTGCAAAATTTATGATAAACGGGATGATTTTGATTTTGAGATTGTAAATTTTCCTTTCTTGGATGATGATGTTCTTCGTGCGGCCTCCTACGGTGTTTATATTTCACAATTGATTTGATTTGCCAGAGTGTCTAGTCATGTTACTGACTTCAACACTCGTAATAAATTGCTAACTGCTAAACTTCTTAATCAGGGTTATCGGTATCATAAACTACGTAAAGCCTTTTCTAAGTTTTATAGACATCTTTCCGATTTAGTTTCAAAATTCAATGTTGGACTAAAATCTCTTCTGCAACAAGGCCTATCGGAACCCGAATGTTATAGTGACTTAGTGCATAAATTCAGAAAAATATATGCTTGCAATGACTTCAGTACCCAATTTTGTAAAATCATTCTTCGATATAAAAAGATTGGGTACAACATAAATGTTATACGACAGACTGCATGCATGGTTGTTAACCCAATCGCGGATAATAACTTTGCTTTCCTCTTTAATTGCACGCCGGCGAGTTAGGCCTCAGATTCTATGATGGTTCCAGCATAAAGGCTTACTTGAAATTTAATTTTGGGTAATGTTGGTTGGTACTTGATGCTCTATCTTTGGTCGGGCCCTACGGAGTCTAACTATTGGTTTTCCTTTGCTCCAGCATTTCAGTTATTTCGTGCTGTCGAGTCCTCATCATTGTTTTATCTCAGTAATTATTTGACTTTTTGTGTTCTCGGAGATGTAGCACTGACGAGTTAGAAAGCCTTTATGCGGACTGAAGAAATTATATATCTAAACCGCCGCAGAACTAAGGGCGAGGAGTGTGGCCACATAAAATCGATTTAAGCCCCCAGTGAAATACTTTACACTGACCGTTCCAAGGCGGTTCTTCTGTTATGGTTTATTTTTGTTATAGTTCGTCTTTGAATGTGTGTGTCGCTTACATCTTTTTTGTTTTGGATAGCCAATTGGCCACTTTGTGGGAAAGTAACTGTCCGTTTGGCTTTCTGCTAGTGATGTTTCCAATAGTGTGTGGTTATTTCGTGTTTGTGTTTCTTTCCCTTTGATGTCTTTGATGGGAGGTGTGGGATAATTGTATCGATTCTTAATCATTGCCTTCCCTTCGGTATACACGACTAGTATAATTATGATTTAATGCAGATTGTGGAAGAGAATAATATTCCAGGATTATTATTACTTGTTGATTTTGAAAAGGTTTTTGATTCATTATCATGGTCGTATATGGAAAAAAGTGTTAACTGCATTTAATTTGGGCCCTTCTATCATCCAGTGGATATGAACATTTCATAAAAATACATAAGTAGCTGTTAATCAAGTTGGCAATCTCTCCTCTTTTTTCAATATTGAACGTGTCTGTAAACAAGGGGATCCCATTTCCCCATATATATGTATACTCTGTGCAGACATTTTGGCGCTGAAATAAGGAGGAATGAAAAAATAAAAAGAATAAAAATTAATAACAGTGATTTTATTCTAACCCAATACGCTGATGACACAACAGTCATACTGGATGGTTCCGAAGAATCTTTCAACGAAACATTATATGAGCTTGAACAGTATTCAAAATTTTCAGGTCTTAAAATTAATGTCTTTAAAACAAATGTTGTATGAATATGTTCGAAAAAATATAGCACTGAATCAATAAAAACAGCATGGAAATTAAACTGGGGTTTAAATAGATTTCAATTATTAGGTATTACTTTTGATACTACTCTTGATAAAATGTTGGCTTTGAATTTTTCTGACAAATTATCCAACATTAAAACAAAACTAAACTATTGGAACTGCAGAAATCTTACCCCTTTAGGCAAGATTACTGTCATAATATCTCTCCTGCTTTCAAATATTACCATTTATTCATATAATTTCCCAATCCTGATGATAAAACATTGAAGGAAATAAATGATTTGTTTTACAACTTCATCTGGGAAGGCAGAAGTAGAATTAAAAAAGACCGTCTTATGCCAAGACTACTTTGATGGGGCCTTAGAATGATCAACATTAATGGTTTTATTGCTGCCCTGAAAACAACATGGTTAAGAAAATTAATTACAAACAATAATCGAGGGATTGTAATATTACAATGTAATGTTAATATTCAAAATATATTAAATCTGGGCACTTCATACATAACAGAAAAGGTTTTACCTAAAATTAAGAAACAAAATTGGACAGTTGTGTTCTTGTCTCATGTACAATTGTCAGCAAAAACTACTCCAACAGAAATACAACAGTTTCAGACAAATCCAGTTTTCTTCAATGAGAACATTAGAATAGGCAATAAAACGATAATTATATAATAAATCTTGTATTGAAAATGGGATTAAATACATTAATGATATCACAAAAGAAGATGGTAACATATATACATATGATGAACTGAAGACTACATATAATATTAATATATGTTTTTACAATATTCAGGTCTGGTCAGATTTGTCCAGGACTGGAAGAAAACATTAAACTTGCAAAAACATAAGAAATAAAGAGGTAAATCCAGTTCTACCCTTCCCATTTCAAGTTTATCTTAAAAGTTAGAAGGGAACACAAGACATGTATAAAGTACTTAATAAAAATAAAGAGCACATAAGTGGAAAAAATCTCATGGAATAAAAAGTACAATTTTGATTATAATGAGTGGAAAAATATATAGAGAGAACCATTTATAATAACCAAAGACAGTACAGTTCAGTGGTTCCAAACCAGAATCAACCATAAAATCTTAGTAAGAAACACATTCTTATGTAAAATGAAGCTTACTAATAACTCAAAATGTACTTTTTGCTCACTAGAGGACGAAACTATTAGGCACCTTTTCTGGGAGTGTGAATATGTTAATAAATTTCTAAAGGAAGCTATTAATTGGTTAAGCCAACAAAACCTACATATTGATCTTAATGAAAAATCATTCCTGTTATGGTTATACAAATATCAAGAAACTGAAGCTATGGAATTAAAATATTAAATATATTAGTCAAGGAGCAGCAAAAAACAATTTGAATCATGCAGTATTAAAACAAAGACTAAAGCTACTATATGAAACACAAAAACAAGCATCTATTTTGAAGGAAAATATGATGCATTTCGAACAAAATGGCAAAACTATCATGGCCTGCTTATGCAATGGCAGACCCGAAATGCTTAGAACTAAAAAAATATATTACAGACGTCAGCCGATGTTGAGCTCTCATCCCACACCTTCTCCATCTATTCTACCGAACTTCTTTCTTCTCCTTTCTGTTATTCCTATATAATTCTTCCCAGTATCTATATTCTCAAAATGCATGAAGTAAGCTTTTTCATATGGTTAAAAAAAAACAAAAAAAAAAAACAAACAAACAAACAAAAAAAAAACAAAAAAAAAAAAAAAAAAACACACAGGAAAGAGAGTTGTGAGAAAAAGGTTATAATATTTCATATTGCATTGTGTTATTGTAATATGTGTGGAGGGATGTCCTCCCCGACCAACTACACAGCATGTTACG
This sequence comes from Anodontia alba, assembly GCA_964016985.1. Lineage (NCBI taxonomy): Eukaryota > Metazoa > Mollusca > Bivalvia > Lucinida > Lucinidae > Anodontia > Anodontia alba. Next base: position 11,387,925 of record OZ024829.1, read on the forward strand.
GGGAAACTAAAATCTATTTAAGATATAGTATATAGTTGCCTATGCATTTTATTACATAAATCTTTAATATCACAGTGTCCTGCCTCGAGAAATGCAGGGAAGAGAGATGTCTGGTTGGTTGGTTGTGTTGAGGTTTTACGGCCCAGTCAACCCAAGGGGGTCATGTCGAGCGCGGTCAGTTTACCTAACCACACTGTTTACTGGGCAGGCTTAGTCCTCTAAGCGGTTAACCAGTATTTGCACATTCCTCCGCCAGAAACTGACAACTGCCCTTCTTGAATCAGCGGAAGGGAGAGAATGACCGTAGAAAATAATAATACATGATCAATCTCCACGAAAGAATGTTGCCGACCTCGGCGGGGGTTGAACCCGCGACCTCCTGGTTCGACATCCGCACAGTCTGATCAGGCCTGTGCTGACGGTCGCTTTACAGAACCGATGAATACTGTTGTGTATCAATGTTTAGTAAAGTTTTATCAGACTGCGTCGCTTTCTTGCGCTGAGCTTGATCATTTCTGCTGGAATTTTTTGGCGAAGGTACCTTTTTTCATGATATGGTAAATTGCTTTCTTCCCAGACATGCTTAGTGAGAACAGCCCTTATCATGATCGCAAATAAATCGACCCTGATCAACGTAGGCTTTAGGCTGCTCAGCCCGCTTTATGGGAACTCCGGTGCTAAAGTGTGAGAAATTGATCCAAGGCGGATCCAATATTATTTATTAGGGAGTTTGAAAAATTTTGAGGTGGTGGAATTGATCAATGTACCGTACTTACTTTACGTACTTTGCAGACAGGCCTGAGCAAAGAGTGTAGACCCAGACCAGACGCCATGGAAAGCGGCATCTGATCAGTCTACAATGTTTGCCACACATTCACCAGTTTAAGACACAGAAGTAGTGAAATAGTCTTTTTGAAATTTTAGAAGACGTAGATAAAGCGTAAGTTGATACATCTGCAGATGACAAACTGATATTTAGAGTAAACACTGTATAGAAAATTTATCAAGCTCAAGAATTTGCAATGAAAATGAAATTTTGAGTGAAAGGGGTTCGACTGAATCCCATGAAGCCCCTCTGGATGGGCCCCTTGGACTTCACATGTACCTTCAGACGAAATTTTCAACTCTTGCCATAATGATGATGTGTGTCTCAAAAGACAGGAAAACATGTTGTATATGAAAGCAAGAATCCTATTGACAACTGCTCGCTCACCCAGAATTATTCTGTTCAAGTCTTTCTATAACTTTAACCCTTAACGCTTAGCGTCCGCGGTAAAACAATCAGTAGACAACCTTTTGAAATTTTTTGTCCGAGTGCGTTTTTACATTTCATGCAAATATCAGAGCATATATTCTTTTGAAAAAATATAAATAAATAAATAAATAAATAAATAAATAAAAAAATCGTCAGTTTGTCATCTGCAGATGTTTCACATGAAATGTCAAAAAAGTAAGAGAAAAGTCCAGGGAGTGCCACAATCACAAACCGCAGCCCTTCCGCGACCCCAAGAGGAAGAGGAAACCGACAAATCCAAACAAGCACAAATCGAACAAACGTACGAAAAACACTAAGATTAGCCCTCTCTTCCCCAAGAGCGGTAATCGCAATGCTACAAGGACTGAAAAACACAAGAACAAAATGACACACGGAAAGACATACAACAAATCGCCTCGTAGAATAAACCACAAAGCAACAAAGAGTAAGACTAACACCGGGACCACCGACTTAGAACGGTAGAACGGTCAGTAGAGTAAACCACCGGGGGTTTAAAGCCCTTTTACAGTAGCTATCTTCACCCTGGGTCCCGATGCTACTCTTAATACAGAAACACAAAAAAATTCGGTTCGCATAAAGGCTCCAAACTCAGTCAATGCATCAAAGCGAAAACATAAAAATCAAATTAATCACTATAATAAACAAAGACGAGTACTCATGGCTAATTCTACTATATGCCAGAGTAAATGAAAACCAATAGTTGAACCACAGCGGGCCAAGCCAAAGACATATCGTCAAGGCCCAACCACTGGTTAAAGTTTTACGTGTCACAAGTTTATTCAGAAAATCCAGGTTTACATTTTGTAAACAACAAGAACATCTAAACAAAGATTTATAATAAGCAAACATGGAACAATTATTGGGCATGCAAATAACTTTCAGCTGATAAGGGTTATGACGGGAATAGCAAATAACGTTGGACCCTGCTACCCGGCCCATGTCCGTTCGCGTCTTCTAACCTTCATATTCATACCAGTCAGATGCGGGAGAGAGGGGACGCAAACCGGACGGATGCTTAGCCACCATCCTGTCTCCGTCCCTGACACCCAACCCCCCAACGCAAACAAGCATAGGCAATCAGGTTGCAGCGCACAACCCCCTCTAGCTATTTAAAACTCAATAATGCAAAAGTGCGCATATATATATATATATATATATATATATATATATATATATATATATATATATATATATATATATATATATATATATGTGTGTTCTTGTGTTTATATATATATATATATATATATATATATATATATATATATATATATATATATATATATATATATATATATATATATATATACGACCGATTTCAGTCTGTTAAAAATGAACACAACAACGAGTACAGGTTTTGATCTTCACACTGACATATGCTTGGGGGTTCAGCCTCTTTACAGATGCGCAGTGAAGATAATGATCAATTGAAATGTGGCATGAGAAAAATATTGCATTCCTTCAAACATCAGTTAGTGGGGCTCAGTGATCTATCCCTTGGTTACAGCTTCGTATGCCTATGAAAGCGAGCATTGAGGACTCGGACCAGACTGCCCCGATGTGCTGGCTGTCTCTTTTGGTTCCTCAATGTGCTTCAGTGTAAGGAATACTGTTTTCCCATGACACGGCTCAATTTATGAATTTACATAAGGTTGTTGCCATACAATATGTATACCCCGGTTAACTATCATACCTGTCCAGACAGCGGGGGTGTTTCGCACGGACCGATTACGTATGATCTGTCCAAGGTATTATTAAAAACACGTGCTGCTCGATTTTATCATGCGTGAGGAGTAACTGGTATACGAGTTTCTCAAAGTGATCAAAAGGTCGAAAGATGGATCGTTTCGATGTGAACTACATGTACTTTCTTTTTGAGCGAAAAAATGCGTAGTTTCTTATAAAAAAAAAAAAAAAAAAAATTAGCAAATCAGTGTAGTATTTAAACTGGTCGCTCAACATGCTTTCACATTGTACAGAGGGCTTATCAGCAAGTGTCTTTCGGTGAAACAAAAGTCAACTAAAAAAGACAGATAATGTACTTATTTACAAGTGGAAATAAGCGACATGTTCATACTGTTTTCCCATGGTACGGCTCCATTTATGCAATAAAAAAAATATCTCGGTTAACTGTCACACCTGTCCAGACAGCGGGGGTGTTTTGCACGGACCGATTATGTATAATCTGTCCAAGGTATTATTAAAACACGTGGTACTCGATATTATCATGTGTCAGGAGCAACTGGTAACCGAAATTCTCAAAGTGATCAAACGGTCAAAAGATGAAGCGTCCCGATGTGAAAAATATGTGTTTCGTCATGGCAAAAAGAATTTTAACTGATCAATGTAGTATTTCAAACTGGACACTCAACATTTTTGGTTTTAACATTGTAGAGAGGGCTTCTCAGCGAGTAGCTTTCGGTGAAACAACGTCCACTAAACAAAAGACAGATAATTTACGTTTTTACAAGTAGAAATAAGTAGCATTTTTTTTATACACGTATATTTTTGTAGGGTACTAAGCGACAGTCTAGAACTCCGCATCGAGACACGCATGGTCCCTAACCACCACCCCTTGCTCTTGTAAACAAAGGATGAAATTGGTGTTGAAGACCTGCGCGTCTTGCGTTGCAGAATGGCTGTCGAGTATGTGTTTGCCCCCTAATATAATAACCTCACGAAACGAACATTGAGGACATTAATAAGGGGAATCATATACTAACCAGCCTAAAATACTATTTATCTAGCCTGAAACAGATTTCAGTACGTGTCATCGACAAACCATACGAGTGATACGATAAAAAAATTAAGGAAAGATGTTACTAGTTATATACTTAACGAAATAGCATAGATTAGTTAAGATTTTGTTTGTGCAATTCATTAGCTGTTCGAACTTAATTGTATTTGGACGAGAATAGTAATACCGCTTGATGTATTTGCGCCTATCATTTTCAAAACGTGGAACGTAAGAAGCATATGATACTCGCCACCGATGTCTCGGTCACAAAAAGAACAACGTCTTTCACCATACGGTACACCTCTCCATCTACCCAACTCAACTGGCAAGTAGTTGTTTCTAGTTCTAAATCTAAACAGTAATGCACTTAGATTTAATGGTAGAATCTTCATATAGGCACTTTGCTCAAAGTTTGTTTTTAGGATCCTATATATATTACTTTGAGATTCTAAATTAATTTTGGATCGCCATGTCTGGATAAATATATCTTTAAGTTTTTGGGTAACAGCTGCGACTAACCATTTTGTATTAGTAAAACTTTGGCTATACCAAATCACGGGGAAACCCAACGAGCATAGCAGATTTTTCACATAGTTTAGCCAGGGTGATACAAATCTTCTCGCAGCATGCATTTCGTAAATAACTCTATACACAATAGATGAGAGTTTGTTTTCAATCGTGCTGTTTACAAGTTTTGCCCAGAATAAAATCATTCTAGTTTGCACATCAATATGTAAAGGTGTAACCCCAAGTTCACCATATATCATATTAGACGGCGTGGACTTTTTCAAATTTAAAATTTGTTTATAGAATTTTAATTGGACTCCTTCCAGCATATCTATGTTACCCGTTCCCTATAATGCACAACCATACAACAGTATGGGTTTGATGGTCTTATTGAAAAGGTCAATTTGAATGTCTATAGGTAGATCTAAATTTCTAATTTTTTTCATGAGTGCAAATGAAGCTTTATTTGCTTGCTCAGCTATATGTTTTTTTGCCGATACATACGACCCACTTTGACCCATAAACACGCCTAGATATTTATACTCTTTAACTATTTCAATAGATTAATTTTGAAATATGAAACTGAAATTTCTATTTGCTCTACCCTTACTGAATATTACTATTTTTGTTTTTTTGAACGTTTACCGTTAAATGCCACTCCTTGCAATATTCATCAAATATGTCGAGAGCATACTGTAATTGGTGTTTATCCTCACTGATTACAGTATCGTCTGCATATAGCAGAATTAAAAGTTTTAAGTATATGTGTTCTTCATCTGCAGTGGCTCCAATACCCATCCCAGAGACATTTTTACTAACAAGGTAATCCTGGAGATCATTAAAAAATATGCAAAATAAGAATGGCGATAGGTTTTCGCCCTGTCTTACCCCAACGTTACAAAGAAAGAACTGACTACTGCCTTCGTTAGTCGTTACTTTTGATTTTATGCTACTATACATATTATGAATAAAGTTAAAGCATTTCCCATTGATTCCACTTTTTATGAGTTTATTCCATAGGCCTGCTCTCCAAACAGTATCAAAAGCCTGTTTGAAGTCAATGAAGCAACAGAATAATTTTTTCTTACTTGACTGGGCTATGTCTATCAGGCTTTTGAGAATAAATAGATTATCAGTGGTTGAAAAATGTTTTATAAAACCTGCTTGTTCACCGCCGACCAGGTTAGTATTTTCTGCATATTTATTTAATCTGTTGTTAATTATTGCAGTAAAAAGTTTCCCAAAGTTGCTTAAAAGCGTTATTGGTCTATAATTCTCTGGATTCTTGGAATTGCCTTTGTTTTTGAATAAAGGTCGTATATTACCCATAGTCCAACATTCTGGGACAATACCTGTATCGAGTATAACGTTGAATAATTTAACATATAATGGACACATAAGAGAAACTGTTGATTTTAAGTGTTCATTAAGTACGTTATCTAATCCGGGAGATTTGTTATTTTTCAAAGCTTTAGCAGCCCGTAGTACTTCGTCTGGAGTGACTGGTCCATTTATTACTTCATCAGACTCATTTTCATGCAAATTTGAAGCTTCTTGGTTCGTATTCTGATCTTCATTGCCTATATTTCCATTACCATTTTCTATTTCAGACGTTGACTTGTAAAAGTTGAAAAGTTCGTTAAGTGGGGCGCTAGTTTCATTTGTCTTCTTTTCGGAATTTATGATTTTCCAATACTGTTTAGGATCCGTGGTTTTTAGACGTCTTAATTTTTTGACTCGTTCAGTTTTAAACTTCTTAAAATGTTTACTAAGTGTATTTTTGTAATTTTTACTCACTGTTTTTAACAGATTCTTATAATAGTCAGTTTTGTATTTATTATACAATTTGCGTGTTTTATGAAAAATATTTCTAGCGTTTATGCATGACCTGTTAAACCAAAGCTTAAAACTAGAGTATTTATTGTCGGTTTTTACAGTTTTAGAACCCAACGATTTGTTTGCACAGTTTTCGAATAAAACATTTATATTACTAACTACTTCATATTTATCTGTATATCCGTTATTCTGTCTGCCTCAATTAATTTATCAAGCTTCATGTCAATAGTTGATACCTGTAAAATATCTAAATTTTCCTGAAACATTTCAGTTTCGCCAGATCGCCAGTAAACAGGCCTCTCGATATGTTTTATCTGTGCAGTGGGCGTTTCTGTTTTTGCATTATACCTCAAATTTAAAGTTAGCGAAACTGCACAGTGTGCATCTGAAAAAAGACTACTAAATTCCATGACACGAAAGCCTTTCAAATATTCAAATATATTTGCTGATGATAAAAAGTAATCTACTGTGCTCTTTTCTTTGCATGTTAACTTTGGAGCAGAATAGTCCGACACTATTCTACCATTGAGTATAAACAAGTTGTTATTTTTACAAAACTCGAGCAAGCTGCTACCGTATGAGTTAATGTTAAAATCAGCTGTATTTCTATCTAACGGTATGTTACAGGTTTCGAAACATTTCATAGTCTTTACGTTTTCCTCAAATAGGTCACGAAGACCATTGGAATTACAAATATGATAGTCAAGTTGTACATAGTCAGCCAGGTTGCTGCTTCTCGAGTTTACGTCACCAAATACAACAAGATAGGTATTTGAACGTTTGGAGCAAAACTTGAATAAGGCCCCTTGTATCTCTATGAACGGATCCTCAGGCGCATATCTTGAACCATATGGTGGTATATATACAACGGCATCCATCATATCTTCATACATTCCATCACGGTACAATACTTTCGAAAGTGTGAAAAAGATTGCTAAATCTGTTGCTTTGATATCATGTACTTTCATAAAAGGCAGAAGCCACTCTTTTACAATCAAACCAATGCCACCAGATCGGTTTCTAGAGATACAAGATCTATTATTCAAGAACACCTTATAACCAGGAATATCAACAGTATCCAACTCGTCAGGTTTTGTTTCCTGGACCCCAACTATATCATAGTTATTAATAAGGGTAATAAATTCCGGGCAGTTTAATTTTGAACGTATGCCACACACGTTTAAAGATAAGAGTTTCAACTCCGTTTCTCCGATGCTGGTATGCGTACGTAAAACACAACGTTCTATATTGTCACTATTTAAACGCAGTAAGCTGTCCCCCTGTGTATCTCACAAGCGAGTAATTTCTTCAATGTTTATATTTCCGTTACCTCTAGTACTACCGTTACCGCTAGCATTAAATCCATGGGATACTTCATAATCCATATTATCTGAATGACGGCTAGTGTCTGATGTGTATTCGCGTTGTCTTTTTGGGCTCGAATCCAGTGGTGAAGAAAGTTTAGTTTTTCCAGCCAGAGTCGACTGTCGATCATTAGATTCTCTGATGATTTCGTCGTCCGACCATGTCCCTCGATCGCCATCCACCCAGCCAGCCGTATCTGTTACTGATTGGAATATTAGCACCGTAAGAAAAGTCATTTGAATCTTCCTGTACGTTTCCCCCTGTAAAGTTATCACTTTGTCCGTACAAGGGGATCCTTCTTTCAGCGGATAATATTGTGGAGGTTATCTCCGTGAAAGTGTAATGTTAAAGCTGCCACCAGACCAAAATGGTCAATCCTCTCTTGTATTATTCAAAAGCAGTTATGGAGAAAATGGAATGATAAAAATCACCAAGAGGAAAAGACGGTATAACTTGGTTTATTGAACAAGAATCACAGAATGTAGTATGCTATGTAACAAAAAGTTAATTCCAAACCATTTAGGTATTCATTTGACTATAATTCCATCGTTTGAATTTTGACTAAATATTCCTAAACATAAAATGTCCCTTAATGTCCTAAACTACTTCCCAAATGCGAACACTTTTCAACGCCAAACAAGAGTTCTCCCCTTTTGACGTTTTGCTTCTCCTTTTATAGTCTAATGCTATACGGAATCCCGCTATTTCCGTTTCGCGTACCCGATTACCCGAACCGAATGCTATACGGAAGCCCGCCACTTCCGGTTTGGGTACCCGATTACCCGAACTGACAGGCAGACAATGATTCACCGTATTGGAATGGAGGAGTAATGCGATTGTGCATGTTGGTGACTCAGAGTTGCCTGGGCACAGTATATTAAAACAATTGTCAAACAACTCCTAAGTCAAAACTAGATCATGACACAAACCTAAGCTTAACACATACATACTAGAATGGAGTACGATATCCTATATATAAACACCAGGGTTTATCTTGGCGTAAGGAAAGAATGTAAACACCAGGATTTATCTTAACGTAAAGAAAGAATGCTTGCCACCACTTTCAATACAGGAGTGCCAGAGCTGGTGGGACTAAACAGGTAAATACGGTAACACTTACGAGTATTTATTTTATTGTATAAAACGCTTCAGTCTTCGGGTCTAGATAAGGAAAACAATAACTTTTCGGGTCTAGCTAAAGAAACCAATTACTTTTCGGGTCTAGATAAAGAAACCAATTACTTTTCGGGTCTAGATAAAGAAAACAATTACCTTTCGGGTCTAGATAACAATTACCCGCGACCCGCTGCTGATGAGAAAAAACACCCGAAAAGACCCGAAACTTGAAGATAGCGGGCAGAATGGGCAAAACACAAAGGAAATATTAAAATCTCATTACCAGTATTATTAATGGTTACTATAAATGACGAATCGCCACACTGTCCCCTCCCTAGCTTGACACCTCCTGGTGGCACACAGAGCAAAGGAGACAAAATGTAATAATCGTACACCATCCAGCATGCATGTCATACCGTACTTTAGTATACCTGTTAATGAATTTAATGAATACAGTAATGTATATTGGTTACAAAGTCAGCTTATCATTCTAACCCCGTAATGCACAACATTTGTGAACTTAACATGCAATAAATAAAATCTACGTCCGCGAAAATAAAATTTTCTTTTGTCTAAAATTTACTTTTATTAAGTAAAAATTGTGTCATGAATTTTGAATATAAGATATGAAAATAACGTCAAAAGGATGGAAATGTTCGCATTCATTTATTTTCTCTTATTTTATGCGAACTACGAACCAAAAACATCGCCTACTGCAAACTTTTATTTATTTTTATATTTTTTTTATTATTATTTTTCTTTCTTTCTTTATTTATTAATCTGAGCTGAATTGTAGCAAACAGAGCACCATTAATTTCATGATTTATATCGTTTAGTTATCAAAATTCAAGTAGCTGTATGCGATATTTTTGGTAAAAACTTTTACGAAAATCATATTACAAGTAATAATAATTATAAGAAAAAGAATCATAAAATACAAACTATCTCCACATGACACTTTGTTAAACATTTTGGTAATAACAAGCATTCAAATATTTAATAATTTCGAAAGTCCACGCCTAAATTTGACGGAATTATATGGACATTTAAATTAACTCGTAATCCAGGTTCATTTAGTGTTATTGCCCCCCTGGAAACATTCTAAAGCAAAGCTGTCATGTAGAGATAACTACCGTATTTACAACATCTGCGTATTTATGGCAATCTGAACTACTAGCATCTAACGAGTTTGATATCACAAGTAATGATAAACTCATTTATCAAGCAAACCAGACCCGTGGAATACAATAAAAATTAATTACCCGCTAATCCCCGCTACTGGATTCGACGGGTCTAACAGGTCGAATAAACATATCATCAAGAGAAACAGGGAAGTACAGTATTCCCATTAAGCTTGAAATTCTTAATCTATTTGCAACAAAAGGCGTGTATATATAAATCAAAGGGTTGAGACCCTCAAGGTCGGTGAATTATTGACCGGTGCACGAGCGCTAAAAGCTCGCCATAGTTTCACTTCATAGTCATAGGTTTATTACATTCTTGTTATTTAGCTATGAAGCGCACCTCATACATGCAATGCATAGAATGAGAAGCGAACTGATATGACTTTCTGGATGTGCTATCCTTGGTCATACATGAAATTACATCTTAGTATTAATAAGACGCCATATCTGATATGAAATATGTTGCACTGATGCTTGCGTCATACGTCTTAAAACAGGCTCGTATTAACATTGATGTAGATAACAGGTTGTGTATTGTTCCTATTTTTTTTTTTTTATTTTTTTTTTGTTGATAACAGGTTTCAAAATGCATTACAAGTATGAAACGTCAAGCGTTCATTTACTGATGAGACGTTTTTAAGTCGACAACAGAATTCTAAAATATGTGCGTGCGTGAAATATACCTATTTCTTATATATCTAGTTCATTTTATCTTCTGTGAGAAAGTTGGGAGAAGAAACGTAGTAGTGCTTAAACTTACAAATTCCTGAAGTCATTAGTCATCAAATATTGAGAGGAAATTTTAAAACTATGATTAATAAAGCTATTACAATGTGTTTTAAATAGTATCCGTCTTGTATTTGTTTTTCTTACAGATCAAAACTCTCCTAGCTCTACCCCTAAAGCAAGGAGAACATTAGGCAGGAATAACAATATGTTCATCCAATACACTTGGCTACAGATTACAAGGATATATGTATGAAATGAATAGACAAACAAATATTAAAAATATACATGTATCTACAAGCGAACTTTCAATAATTAACCGCCCAGTATTTACGCTCCCGCTGAATTAACTATTTGCTGCGAAGCAAAACCTTCGTCTATTTTTTTTTTTTTTTTTTTTTTTTTTAGATTTGACATTCTTAATTCCCTTCTTTTGGGGAGTATATGACGTTACACAAGGTATAATGTTGAATGAGAGATAGAAGAAAAAAAATACAATAAACGAATTAAAACCAACAACAACATTTCATGTATAATGTAGCGAACCTTATAGGAACTTGATAAAACTAGTATACTGTTCGCAACATTCCCAAAGAAAAGGGTCTTAGTGATCCCCTGTTTAATTTTCCGTAAACTCAAGCCACGCGGAAAAGAAAAAAAATCATACTCTTTTAATGACAGGCGATTAACCACCGACAGATCAGCATGTCCACATAACTGTGCGCCCTCGTAAGGTAAATTACCTTAATAATAATAACTATTTCCATACAGAATATGGCATAAGAGGTGGATAGAGAAATATCAGTTTAAAAAGCATGCGTGTAATTGACAATTAAAACAGTAGTATACACTGCACTGTTACACAGTATTGCTAAACCCGCACCCACCGTATGCATTCAGACAGGCAGGCCTGGGCAAACAGTGTAGACCCAGGTGGAACAGCGCGTCCCAATAGGGTCCACACCGCCCATCCAGCAACTTTTAGATACAACATCGGGTAGTAAATTGTATTTGTTCTAATTTTAGAACAAGCATGATAAGGCGTCGAGATGTCCAAATACTTAGGGTAAATACAGTACACATTTTTTTTCTTTTGTTATTAGCTGATACTAATAATACGCACGTGTATGTGTATGCATGCACATATCTACACATATACACGAGAACATTTTCCACCGGAGGGCAATCGGTCTGCATGGAATCCTTTCAATTATAATAGCTGCGATATCGGTCAGGATGACCGTTATTACCTGAGACAGTCCGTAAATTTGGTGAGGGATAGCCTCGTTGGGTTATAAAAGCCCGTGCTGTCTGTAACTGTCTCGTGCAACTAGTGGCGATTAATACCGTTTGAAGGCTTCAACACCTTCAAACGTGAAAAACAGTACATGAACAATGAAAGCGCTAGTAAGACTGCACATTCAGAATCGCATGACCAGTATTTAACCATAACTAGATCCATTCCGTTTCAGCAATAATTACTGTAATACCTTTTTCCGTATGCACTGATATCATCGTTTTGGCACACAGAATCTACTTCTACACTACTCCCTGTAGAGTAATGGACACACAGTCAAACAACAATTTGTTATAAGTAAAATCATAAACACATATTTTAAAATAACAACACAGCAAAAGAAAGGATAATGGTAAAATATCTTAAAATGTGTCGTTGCATTATTTTGCTAAAGTATTCAACTACAGTATATTTATATTTTTTTTTTCTAACTAAAGATAGTGAATAACCTATAATACTGTTTCTGTATTGTTACTTAGGCAATACATATTTAAACTTGTTACTCACTGAAGTGTCGATATCTGAAAATTATCTGTTAGCTAGACTAAAGCCATGATCTTCCCAAGAATAGTCCTGTGCACGAAATGTGGCTATCTCACTGACAGAACTACGCTCGGCAAAATCCAGAAAGAAAGATAAATAAAATAAAATAAACGAGTTTACTAATTATTGGTAGAACTCGACGAGAGCTAGATGGCTACGAAGTTGAACCTCGAGGTTGGGAAAGAGCCCCTGATAACATACCCGAGATAATATCCCTCAGAACACTTCTGAAAGTATCATTCATTATGTTGAAAAGTTGTAATTGATATTGCATCATGTTTTCTAGTTTCTGTGAAATTTCTTCTTTACACATTTGAATTTCAGTTTTCAAGTTGTGTTCTACACTTTCAATTTTTCTTTCTAAGTCCCGGATTTGAGTCTCAAGTTTCTCTACCTCATTTCCGACAGTTGCACTCGGCAAACTGATATGCGTCTTTCTTTTTAACGGCCTTGTTACGAATGCCGGGGGGTCAGGAAATATGGACTGTCCAGAAGCTTTGTTATCGACCGATGTAGATGTTTGTGGGGCGTTAGTGCTCAGATTATCAAACAAATTTGACGAAACGACTCTGGAATTATAGTCCATTGTTGGAGTTCCTGAACTGGTAGATTGGTTTAAATTCTGAACTTTGTTAACAGAACTTTGAACATCATAATTAGTCACACACTTTTGATTAATAAAATAGTTTATATCTTTGGATGTAAACTCACATGATTTAGAACCGAAATATTTTCCTTCCCTTTCAAAGTAGTGCTTTCGTTTCAACTTATAATCAAAATCTCCACCAGTCTCCGATGTATGCTTCTGTTTAAAAATATGATCTAAAAGTTTGAGTTCAGTTTCAAAACTTTTCTCACAAATCTGACAAATGTATTTCCCCAAAAAGTATGGCAAGTATGTTAAATAATGGCGTCTGAGTTTATATAAATCTCTGTAGAATCGTTTACAATTCAAACATTGTAACATTGGAATATTGATATATATAAGTTATTTTTATTTATTTATTTATTTATTTTATTTCTTAGAATAAATTCACATTCTCAACCAGTCCCAGAACACAAAATGGTCTTTCCTAACATACAGATTTGTTTTTATTGTTCTTGGGAATGTCGGAGATAATGTACCCGCCATACGCCCGTTAATAAAATTTCGGGCATGTCAAAGACCACTGCGGGTTTGTTCGGGGAAAAAGTAATGAAACAATGAAACATCTTCTATGACCATAAGTCATTGCGGGTCTAGTCTAATGAGACAGTTGAAACACTTCATATGCTAGACCCAATTACAAATTAATGTGGAATTTGTCAATGTTATCTTCGTGTATCATAATTTGTACTCATGCTATCCCAAAAAATCATCAACTAACCTAGTTTTAATTTCGCAAAATAAGTCTAGTTGTGCAAATTCCTCGAAAGACATGATAAGGGAAAATCACTTTTTATGGAATTAGCATTTATTCAAAACAAAGCAATTTCCCGGACGCAAAAGTAAAATATCGGAAGATGTATACATGACCTTGCTTAAGAAAGATACTAGGAAGTGTCACTGCCCACTAAACTGCAGACTGGTATAATAATAATTTCTGTTGCAAAAGAGAATAATACTTCATAATTTATGCAGGCTTATTTATCTATAACTTTCATTTATTTAATTGGAGAGAGATCGGAGTAAATTTGCTAGACTATTGCTTATTATTATAACTATTATTATTATTTATTATATTAGATAAACAACCTTACTATAGTTTGTACCTGAAGCAAGAATGCCGTTACTGTCAGCTTAATTACAGGCGTGTCTTCTTCAATTCCAAATGGAACGAATTACTGTTATAAAGATAATATTTTTAGGAAATATGTTTCGCACGGCAAGCAGATATAAATCACAGTGCTATCAACTCGTTTTGCCAGATCCATTCATGAGTAGTAAAGGATCTGCTGCGGAGATTTATGTACTTTGTCCCCCAAATTTACAGTAATGCTTGTTTGCTCGAAGTACTTAGATTATTTTCCACAGGCAATAATGCCGGTATGATCATAAGCGTTGGACAACAAAGTAAGTTCAGTCAAAAATACTAGATGCGTATAAGAGTGTGTTATGAGATAGTAGAGGGCAACCGCACAAAGTAAGGTACAAAAGTATAAAGAAAGTCATACCAGAGCTTAATAGTACGCGGAATTCCATAAATTATACTACTGATGACTTTTTTTTTTTTTTTCTCTTTCAGACAACCCTGAGAACTTGTTAGTTTATTTTACTTTATGTATTAGTAAAGAAAATAATCAAATAATATTCCACAAAAGTAAAATATTTCAAGATCTTTACATCGAAAAATCAGACAACCCTGAGTACTTATTAATTTACATTTTCTTTAGTTAGTTAAAGGGAGTTAATCAAATGCTCCGCGAAAATAAGATATTCCAAGATTAGAGTCCCCTGAACTTTACATTGCTATTTTTCTTCTCGCTGTTCTTCAGTATTATAACAAGACAAATATTTAGGCGTAAACGGCGAAGTACTGGCGCAAGAGTTATATATATATATATATATATATATATATATATATATATATATATATATATATATATATATATATATATATTTTCCAGATCGTCACAAGCCGACGACCGGCAAATCGAATAGTCTACCAAAGCTATGATATGAATTTAATAGCTGCTGCCTATATCCGTGCGTCCAAATTATCATTACTTGCTTTATAGGTGGATTGACCAGATCTAACTGAATTTCATTTCAGACCATCCTTCTTATGAATCCATTGCATGAGTTGCGATATAACGTCCAAGTCAACAATATTTCAGTAGTTCAGAGACACTACCTCCCAATTTGTGGGACTTTTACCCGACCCGATCCCATGGATGCGGGTCCTTCCTAGTCACTAGCAGCTCTGCCATGGAGGCTTTAGGCAACCCATTGCATAAAATAGTCCATCGGTATTATCTGTCTGCAAAAACAAAAAATCTCTACCATCTATATAAGCTGAGCAAATCTTGAAGTGATCAATATCATTAGTCGGTTGGGATTTTTACAATTTCAAACACGAAGAATAATGTTAATGCCATAACTATAACCATAATTATAATGACTGACTATTCAGAACTCCATCAAAGGACTCGACAGCTATCTATAATAAAAAAAAGCAAGGAAAGAAATTCACTAGAAGCAGGAGTGCTCAAGATGTGAGCGTGTTTGAGACAAAGCAAGAACCTCCAGCTTATCAAATGTTCAACTGGATCAAACACACAACTCGTGTGCAGAATGAGGGAAGAATCTGGACGACATTAATTCCAGTTTTAGTATAGGATGTAATAGGGAAGTGTTTATGACAACAGATGATGAACTTTAGAAATAAAAAAATAGGTAAAAACCTACAGGACAGGAAGATCATCAAGACATACTCCGCACAAAGTATTTTTTTTTTTTTTTTTTTTAGGATTATTGCTATACTTGGAGGTAATCAACCGAAAATATATGTTTGTATAAATTTAAATCTATCTGACTTTGTTCCCCAAACTCTACCGGAATGGAAATAGATCAATCAATTGCTTGGACACTTAAAGCATTATATTATTATTATTATTATTATTATTTATTTATTTATTTATTTATTTATTTTTTTCAGAATACATCTCTATTTCATCTCGTAGAAAGATATAATCAAAGAAACTAAGTAGAATTATATATAAACGCACACTGATAACAAAAGAAAAAAAAAAGGAATATGACACCTACAGGAAGTGATGCCGTCAACAGAAGGAACTATGATAACCTGGAATGATAGAATCCTACTGTTATGTGTATATATTTGCAACTTAACTTTCAGATAAAGAACAGCTTTCATTTCATCCAACTTTGGATCAAATATGTACATTTTTCTTTTATTATTATTAATATTATTATATTTTTTTTTAATTCGTGGGGAAAAATGACAAGGTTTTAGGAGAAGAGATTTATTGGTTCCAGATAATTTCCATCTTCAACATAATTGTAAGCATATAGGCTAGGATCGAATGGATTCCCAGCCATCTCGCTCTCATTCATACCATTTTCCATACATAGTTAAACTCATAAACTCATGTAGCTACTTAATCATAACCATATCTACAAGGAGCTTTTCTGTCCCTCTTTGGTCTAGTCTTTACACCAGTCGGTGTCTTGGTCACCGATACTTGCTGCAGTTCATCAGCATTTCGCTTTTGTCTGAGGTTACGGAGTCCATTTCTTTTATTTTTCATATACATTGGTTCGGATGCTGTTCGTTTTTGTAATGCAGACTTTTGAACAGCAGGAACCCAGTCAGGAATAGTGTCACAATAGTAAGGCTTTAATCGGTCATGATGCATTACCCGCTTCTTGCTTTCCGTTGGACCACTGATTTCGTAAAGAAGGTCACTAATTTTTCTCATAACTACAAAAGGGCCTTTCCAGGGTTCTCTTTTAAGTTTAGGGTTTAATCCAATTTTCTTTTTACTGTCCAAGTAATACACTAAATCTCCAACTTTATAGGAATTCATAGATATTCGCTTGTCATAGTCCCGTTTTTGCCTTTCAGCTGCTATCCCAAGATGTTCGCGAACGTATTGCTGAATTTCACACATAGAATTCCACAAATTACAAACATATTCCGATGGGGAGATAGGCTTTTGACTTACGCCTGGAAACCCAAATTTTAGAGAAATTGGTTGATGAACCTCTCTCCCTAGCATAACTAGATTTGGGCTTAATCCAGAACTTCCGTGTGAACACGATCTATATGCCGACGTTAATAGAGATAGATTCACATCCCAGTCCCTTTGATTCTCACTCACATAGGCGGAAATCATGTTCAACAGCGTGTGGTTAAATCTTTCAACCATACCGTTGCTCGAAGGATGATAAGGCGTTGTTCGAGTTTTGTGTATCTCAAGCAGCTTACACACTTCTTTGAAAAGTTCAGAACCATAGTTACTCCCTTGATCTGAATGTAACTCTAGTGGAACTCCGAAACGGGAGAAGAACTCATGAACCAAAACACGAGCTACTGTCTCTGCTGATTGGTCTCTTATAGGATAAGCCTCCACCCATTTTGAAAACTGATCCTGTACTACTAAAATGTATCTACAACCTCGTTCAGAGACAGGGAACGGACCCATTATATCCGTTGAAACCCGATCCATTGGTGCTCCGACTAAATAATGTCCTAGAGGCGCCCTGGCTCGTTTTCCATGTGTTTTCCTTGCACCACAGAGAGATCATTTCTTAATCCAGGTTTTAATATATTCTTTCATACGGAACCAATAAAAATTCATCTTTAATTTGCTTAATACTTTCTTATGTCCCAAATGTCCTGAAAACTTGGAATTATGTGCCGCTTCTAACAGTTCACTCCACAGTTTTCTTGGTGCTATTAACTGGAGAAAGCATTGTCCTTTAAGTTTCGGATACCAAATTTTGTACAGAATACCATCTACTAAAACAAGCTGAGTCCATAATAGCCATAAATGACGGGTAAACTGACTTTCAGAAGTAACAGTCTCTCTAGATGGTCGTTCTGTACTAGTTTCCATCCATTTAATGACAGTCCCCACTTCAGGATCATTCTTTTGCAGTTTAGCTAAATCCACACCGGTATATCCCACAATATATGAAGGAAGCCTGAAAGTGAAGTTTTGTCCGTTGCATCCAAAGTCACCATCTTTTAGTTTTACACTCTGCGACCGTAAATGTCCTCTTGAAAGCTTATTATTCACAAAATGACTGAATTGGTTAATCAACACACCAGGAGCTCTTAGTAATGACAAAAAGAAGCTATAAGATAACCATGTCAAAAATCGGGAAGCTAAGCCTTTTGTCATTCTATTAAAACTGGTCATTTCAGTTCCAACAAGCTTGTTACGATTTAGCTTGAGCGGGATCACATCATCGAGCATCATAAACGATGACCATTGTTCATGTTTTTTTAGACAGTCAGAGCAACCTGAACATGGAAGATCTGATAAAACAGTCTGTCCATCATAGCAATCACAAGACGACGGTTCACATGCGCGTGACAAAAAATCGGCATTCCCATGCTTACTCCCAGGTCTGTGGACGACAGAAAAATCAAACTGAGATAAAATCTCTATCCATCTTGCCATTTGATTCTCAGGCTCTTTGAATGACATTACCCAACGAATCGCGCTATGATCAGTTCTTATAATGAATTTCCTGCCGAGCAAATACTGCTTAAAGTGTTGCACAAATGTTACAACTGCCAGCATTTCTCGTCTTGTAACACAATATCTTCTTTAGGTTTTAGTTAGCGATTTGCTGGCAAAGGATATTGGTCTCTCAACCTCCTTGCCTAATTTTTTACAGTACTGAATTTGTGATAGGACAGCGCCAACACCGTAATCCGAAGCATCCGTATCCAGGATAAATAATCCAATATCTTTAGGAAAAGCCATCACTTCTTCACCTGTCAAAGCAAATTTTAAGTCCTCAAAAGATCTTTCACAATCATCAGTCCAAATGAACGCTTGTCCGGCCTCCAACAAACGATTCAAAGGCGCCACTCTGACGGAGAAGTCCTTAATATAACGTCTGTAATACGAAGCAAATCCCAGAAAAGAACGAACTTGAGTTACAGTTTGCGGACGTTTCCAACATTGCATTACCTTTACCTTATCCGGGCTTGGTCTTATCCCATTTCTTGTTATCAAATGTCCAAGAAATGTTACTTCAGATCGGAACAGTTCACATTTTGGTGGCTTAAGCTTAAATCCGGCGGCCTTAAGCCGCTTAAAAACTTGTCTTATTCTATCTAAATGCGTTTCAAACGTTTCGGAAAAGATAATTATGTCGTCCAAATAGATCAATAAGATCTTCCACTGAAGACCACTAAATACTATTTCCATGCATCGCTGAAACGTAGATGGAGCATTACAAAGTCCGAATGGCATAGTATTATACTCGTAAAGCCCACTTCTGGTTATAAATGCCGTTTTGGATTTATCTTCTTCTGCAACAGCGATTTGCCAATATCCGCTTTGTAAATCGAGGTTTGATAGAAATTTTGCGTCACCAAAGTTATCTAAACAGTCATAAATGTTAGGAAGCGGATAAGCATCTTTCAGTGTGATGTCATTTAATCGTCTATAATCCACACAAGGTCGAATCGACCCGTCCTTTTTCATAACATAAACCATTGGTGAAGCCCAAGGTGACGTTGATTCCCGTATGACGCCCGCCTTCAACTGATCATGGATAATATCCTCTTCTTTACCAGCCAAAATTCGAGGTGACCTACGTGCCTGTTGCTTAATTGGTTTTGCATCACCCGTATTGATTTTATGTTCCGCCACAGATGTTTTTCCCAAGTCAGAAGGAGAAGAAGCAAATAAATCAGAGTTATCATAGAGTAAATTATGAAGTCTAGACTTCTGGTCAAGATTCAAATTTTTCGAGGATTTGGCGAAAAGCTCTGTTAAGTGGTCCGGCATCTCTCTTTTAATTGCTATATTATTAACTTTAAATTTCTGCTTGGAAAATTCTGGTTTACTTTTCAGTGTTTCTTTTTCAACCAATGGTTAAATCTTTATGACTTCTTCTAATTTGCCTATCGTTGTATCTTTCTTAATAGTCATCTCTTCTGTAGAAAGGTTTAAAATTCGTACTGGAAATCTAGTATTATTATTTTGAAGATTCACTAATGTATTACCGATCAAAATATTTTCAGTTTCACAAGTCTCATTCTTTGAAATTATACCACAGTTAGCATCGAAAGCATAACTTTCAATTCTTCCTCTTATAACCATTTCACTATAGGCAGGTATCTTCACAGTATCTGCACATACGACTTTTGAACAATAGGGAGTTCTTTCTAAGATACAAGGATACCGTTTTTTATTAAGCCGAAGGCCTGACTGAACTCCAACAGAATAATTATGATCATAAAGGAAATCTAGACCTATTAATCCATCTTCTTGAATATCCGCAATAAACATATCCCAGATGAACACTGTATTTCGGACTTTGAAGTGCACCTCTACCACCCCTTCAAGCCTAAGCGCTGCTTTATTAGCTACCTCAATTTTAAAGTTAGGGTCCGTTTGACGTGATTCAACTTTAGTAATCGATGATATTTCATTAAACACCGCTGACGATATAATTGTAACTGCACTTCCAGTGTCTATAACAAACTTAAATTCGCGATTATGTATTTTTAAAGGAAGAAACATAGTGAAACCGATTCCAACATTTTCACAACAAAGTTTTGAAGAACATTTGACCGAATCTAGGCCGACAGACTCGGTCAGGTCTAGTTTCCCGGACTCGTCCTCAATTCATTTGCTTTCTTTCGGTCTACATTGTCACATTCATTTGCATAGTGCCCGAGTTTATGACATTTGAAACACTCGATATGGTTTCTGTTTATATAACCTTTGTTTTTCTTATTAATCTGTATTTTATCTCTCACTTCATTTTGTGCTTCACCATCCTTCTTGACTTCTTTCAATTTCATCTCACTTATCTTTTCAACATCCTCAGCTGTTATGCAACCTTGAACAACCTTCGTTGGTTGTTTTTGTTGTCTCCTCTGGGATTCTCCTTCTTTCTCTTGGACCCCTTCAAACTTAACTGAGCGCACTCTCTGGCTCCTGCCGACGTCATCTCTCAGGCTATTGTACGTTTCTACCATTTCTCGAGCGTCATCGATCGTCTTGGGATCTTTCATGCCAACTGCCACAGCTAACTGCTGGTCACTCAACCCTCTCAGAAAATAACGGACACTTATAGTTTCCCTCGTCAGTTCATCTGCAGTTGGATACCCTTTGATAACTAGCCGCTTTATATCTGCCACATTCTCCAATAACCTCTCTTTTCCTAAAAGCTTTCTATTTTCCAGCTCATTTAAGTAGGAGGTACTAGTTCGTCTCTCTCTAAATCTGGACTCCAAAGCTCGTATAAGACTATCAAATGATCTTGTAATTTCAGTCGAAAGTTGATTAAAAACATATTCAGCTGCTTCTCCACGTAAACTGCTAGTTAAACGAAACAGTTTTTCTTCTTCTGTCCATCTACAGACCATTGCCGTAGAAACAAATGGCTTGATAAAACTATCCCATGACATCTTTCCATCAAAGACCAATTGTCTTGGCAGTGGAATCTCATATTTCGGAATCGCAGCTCTTGAAATGTGATCTTGCCAGGGATCAGGAGCAGAAAATAATGGCGTCATTGGAGGTAACTCGTTTCGACGTCTCTGATTACTTTCTATATCCCCGTAAGGCATTCTTGTAGTTTGAGAAAATGGCCTCGGGAGATTTTGAGGCGTTCGATTTCGCTCTGCCACACTGTCGTTGACGTATGAATGAGAAGAAGGGCTAGTACGTGGTAAAATCACTGTATCATCGTCCCTGTAGTGCACTCTCAACTCGCTCGGGCGCTGCGTATTATCATTTACATCCCGCAACACACTGATAGTAGCTTGCATGTCAAGGATGACCTTATCTTTCTCTTGACTCATTTCTGACATCTTCTGTTGATATAAACGTACAACCTCTTCTTTATCCTGTTCATACTGTTTTAACATACCAGCTAGTTTTTTGGAGTCATTTATTGCCTGAAGTTTTGTTTCCGCAATTTCTTCATCCGCTTCCGTTAATTTCTGTCGGAGATCCCTAATTTCTTCTTCCAATACAGCACATCGAACATCATCATTTTCTTCAATCTCAACAAATAATTCCTTTTTATCTGCCGCCGCTTTCTTTGGTCCCATTTTATGCGCTCAAAGGAATGTCATGTAAATGTCCAAAGTTTATTCTAATTTATAGACTAAAGGTGGCTCTTCTCCTTCCGTTTTAGTTAAAGCAAATTTCAGTTGCTCAATTTCAAGTTGCAATTTTTCAATTTTCGTGTTACAGACAGATTTTAAATCATTTATGACCTTAGAAAAGTTCTTATCTTGTCTTTGCAGATGTTCAATCAAGTTTGCTTTTTCTTCTTCTATTTGTCGAATAGTTATTTCCAAATCATCTATTTCCTTTTTAAATGTACTCATACTTGCGGAATGAGACAATCATGTATGCATACATTACCAGCAGACTGATTTAGATTTTTTACTGTATTTCATCCCCTTTTCTTGCTTTAATTTTAACACTTCACGATTTAACTCTTCAATTATGCTTTCTTTTTGCAAAGTTATGTCCACCGACAATTGCTTATAAGCAGTAATGATTTCAAAACTACGAGAGTCGTGCTCCCTGAGTTGTTCTAATGCACTTTTTGTTTCATTCTCGGCTTTTTGTAGCCTTGATTCTATCGTCTCAATTTTTTCCTGAAGTGATCGAATCTCATCACTAGCTGCTGAAGTAAGAAAAAGGTACGGAATATCCGTATTGGTAGCACAATCTTTCAACACAATAGCTGGTCTACTTCTTAAATTTCCCATAAACAATCCCTGTATCCTCAAAAGTTACGAAGTCGTGTTAAAGTTGGTATCCCACCGATGTTCACCACTTGTAGAGGTTATCTCCGTGAAAGTGTAATGTTAAAGCTGCCACCAGACCAAAATGGTCAATCCTCTCTTGTATTATTCAAAAGCAGTTATGGAGAAAATGGAATGATAAAAATCACCAAGAGGGAAAGACGGTATAACTTGGTTTATTGAACAAGAATCACAGAATGTAGTATGCTATGTAACAAAAAGTTAATTCCAAACCATTTAGGTATTCATTTGACTATAATTCCATCGTTTGAATTTTGACTAAATATTCCTAAACATAAAATGTCCCTTAATGTCTTAAACTACTTCCCAAATGCGAACACTTTTCAACGCCAAACAAGAGTTCTCCCCTTTTGACGTTTTGCTTCTCCTTTTATAGTCTAATGCTATACGGAAGCCTGCTATTTCCGTTTCGCGTACCCGATTACCCGAACCGAATGCTACACGGAAGCCCGCCACTTCCGGTTTGGGTACCCGATTACCCGAACTGACAGGCAGACAATGATTCACCGTATTGGAATGGAGGAGTAATGCGATTGTGCATGTTGGTGACTCAGAGTTGTCTGGGCACAGTATATTAAAACAATTGTCAAACAACTCCTAAGTCGAAACTAGATCATGACACAAACCTAAGCTTAACACATACATACTAGAATGGAGTACGATATCCTATATATAAACACCAGGGTTTATCTTGGCGTAAGGAAAGAATGTAAACACCAGGGTTTATCTTAACGTAAAGAAAGAATGCTTGCCACCACTTTCAATACAGGAGTGCCAGAGCTGGTGGGACTAAACAGGTAAATACGGTAACACTTACGAGTATTTATTTTATTGTATAAAACGCTTCAGCCTTCGGGTCTAGATAAGGAAAACAATAACTTTTCGGGTCTAGCTAAAGAAACCAATTACTTTTCGGGTCTAGATAAAGAAACCAATTACTTTTCGAGTCTAGATAAAGAAAACAATTACCTTTCGGGTCTAGATAACAATTACCCGCGACCCTCTGCTGATGAGAAAAAACACCCGAAAAGACCCGAAACTTGAAGATAGCGGGCAGAATGGGCAAAACACAAAGGAAATATTAAAATCTCATTACCAGTATTATTAATGGTTACTATAAATGACGAATCGCCACAATATATCCTACGATTCTGTGGAGTCGACTGTAATTTATAGCGAAAATTTGTGTAACCGACCCGCCCTCGTGCATGCCCCTGGCCACGTCCGCGTCCACGCTGCATGTCATTTACGTTTCTGTCAAAACGTACTCTGTGTCTGGACGAATTTAAATTGTTTCGACTGTTTGTGTTATTTGTGTCATTTTGCCGTGTGTCTCTGTTCGAACTACTCTGATATTTGTTCAATCTCCACCGGAAACTGTTCTTTCACTCGAAATCGGGAACCAACTAAGCACTGACTTGCCGCTGTACGTACAAGCTCCTTTTCTTTATATAAAGTAAATTTAGCAACAATCGGCCTTGGGAACTGTTTAAACCTAGAATAAAGACCAATCCTATGGGCGCGATCAAGCGAAATTTCTTGTTCGATTTTTAACTCAGTACGTATAAAGTCCTTAACCATGTTCTCACAGCTGTCACTTACACGACTGGAGTCTGTCGACTCAGCAAGACCAATAAAAATGAGATTCTCTCTCATTGAACGCCATTGCATATCAATAACCTTTTCTCAGTGTTAGACTGCTTTATGTTGCTTTCAGCCTGTTTCTTAAGTATATAGTCAACCTTGTTAGACAGTTCATCTACATTTTCCTTTAGACCCGTGTTACTTTGGATCAGGTCATCGCACACTTGACTATAATAATGTATGCTTCTGTCATATTCTTGGATTTTCTCCTGCATCTCTCCAACTTCATTACTCGTACTAATTAGCTTTACTTCATTATTAGCTGCTTTCTCTTTGATGATGCTAATCTGTGACATTTGCGTCTCTATGTTAGTCATCCGCACGTTTTGACTTTCTAATTGTTTCTCTACTGTTAACCAACGCGTGTTTTGTGTATCCAATGTCGTCTGTATATTTTCAAGCTGTCGGCGCATATCTTTTGCCCATTGTGGAATACAGTTAGGATCCGCCCCTTTTGTGTCATTTGATTTTGACGGTACATGATTAGAGCTCACTACGTCACCGACATTATCCCAATCAGTCATGGAGTGTGTATTTACGTCTGGGATTGCTCCTCTCAACACGACCCCGGCCCCATAACCAATCTCCGAACTGCTACTAGCATCATTCGACCCGTATAATACATTTCTCGACTGCTCTAATACAATCACGGTATCAGATTCAAACTGCTGAAATTGTTGCTTATCCTTATCCATATCAGATCCAGCTATATTTACCGATATAGCTATTGTTGATCACTACTCAGTATTCATCACCTATTGTTTGACAGGAAAATCATCAAATATTCGATATATCCGCAAATATTAGAATATCAAACACTGGTATCACATCTGCACTACCAAACTATATTCCCATATCAATTTTATTCCAAACAAGAATGAATATTACTTTTTTATATCCAATATCGTATCAAAATTCACACACCGAAAAGAATTTTCAACCCGCCATAACAGCGTCACGTGACTAAGAGGCCGTCATTGAGTCTGAGACCCGAACCGCCGTCGTTCAATTAAAGAGTGAAGCGTAGCCATCAACAATGATTGGGTTGACAACTAGGCATGCAGTCTGCCGCATAATATCCAGGCTATAGCCAATTCTTTTATAACGGTTAATAAGTTTTCTGTATTGCTCCGAAAAGTTAGATTTACCTACAATTTTTCTAAATCTGTACACTAAGTCACCGTAAAATTCTAGTTCCGATATACCTTGTTGCAGAAGTGTTTTCAGACTGACGCTATATTTTCTAACAAGGCACTGTGTCTGCGATAAAATTTCGAAAACGCCTTACGAAGTTTAAAATAACGATAGCCCTGCCTAAGAAGTTTGCCAGTAAGGGCTTTATTACGGTAGTTAAAGTCATTAAGATTTGAAGAAGCTCTGGCGAATCTAAGCCTTATTTCCTCGGAAAACAGAAACAAAATAAAACACACACACACACACACACACACACACACACACACACACACACACACATACAGACAACAACAACAACAAAATAAAAAAAAAAAAAAAAAAAAAAAAAAAAAAATGTCGCCTGCTGCAATTGTGATTAGCACTTTAAGGGTAAAAAATAGCTACACACCTCTAGCAGTTTTACACAGATCCAGAGTTGGTAAATTTGCCATTCAAAGTTTGGGACAGGTATGGTAAGGTGTTAAGGTGTCCCAGTATTTAGGGCGATTAGAGTTACTACGGTAACATAGGCTTGAGCAAGCAATGTAGACCCAGATCAGACGCCGCAAGACGAGGCATCATCTGATCACGGTCTACACTGTTTGCGACTGATCCAGCAGTGTTGCACATCACCTGGTGGTAAAATGGATTTGTTCAAGGTTCAAGAAAAAAAATCTGTAAGAAGTATTATGCGTTAGGATGTTCGTCCGAATACTTAGGATGCCCCAATACTTAAGATATCGTAATATTAAGGATGCCCCAATATTAAGGATGTCCAAAGATTCAAGATGTCCCAAGATTTAGGGTGTCCCAATACTAAGAAAGTCCCAATATTAATGATGTCCCAAGATTTAGGATGTCCCAATATTTAGGATGTTGCAATACTTAGCATGTCTTAATATTAAGGATGTCTCAAGATTTAGGGTGTCACAATAAGATGTGACAATACATAGGATGTCCCGATATTATTGATAGCCCAATATTTAGGATGTCCCATTGTTTAGGATGTCCTCAGATTTAGGATACTAAGAATGTCCCAATATTGAGGATGTCCCCAAGATTTAGGGTGTTCTAATATTTAGCATTGTCGCAATACTTAGGATATCTTAATATTTAGGATGTCTCAAGATTTAGGGTGTCTCAATAAGATGTCACAATACATAGGATGTCCTGATATTATTGATAACCCAATATTAAGGATGTCCAGATGTTCAGGATGTCCTCAAATTTAGGGTGTTTGAATATCGAGGATGACCCAATATTAAGATGTCCCAATATTTAGGAGGTCTTAATATTTAGGGTATCCCAATACTGAGGATGCCCTAATATTTCGGGTGTCCGAAAAATTAGCGTGTCCCAATATTAAGAGTGTCCCTATATTCAGGGTGTCCCAGTATTTAGGGTCCAAATATTTAGGATGTACTAATATTAAGGGTGTCCCACTATTTAGGCTGTCTCAATATTAAGTATGTCCCTATATAAAGGGTGTCTCATATAATAAGGATATGCTTATATTTAAGGTATCGCAATATTTTGGATGTCCCAATATTCAAGATGTCCCATTCTTTGGGGTATCCTCTATGTCCCAATATTTCAGATGTCTTATTATTTAGTTAGTCCCAATATATGGGATGTCCTAATATCAAGGGCGTCCATATATTTAAGGAGTCCCAATATTAAGGATGTCCCAATATTTAGAATATCCTAATATTTAGGCTGTTCCAATATAATAACCAACCCAGTATTAAGGATGTCCCAATATTTAGGGTGTCCCAATATTCAGGATGTCCAAATATTTAGAATGTCTCAATATTTAGGATGCCCCAATATATAGGATGTCCCAATATATAGGGTGTCTTAATACTTAGAATGTCCTAATATTAAGGATTTCCCTATATTAAGGATGTCCCAATATCAAAGATGTCCCAATATTTAGGGTGTCCCAATATTGAAGATTTCCCAACATTTAGGATGTCCAAATATTTAATATGCCCCTATATCTCGGATGACCTTATATTTATGGTGCCCCTGTACTTGGTATGTCGCAACATTTAGCCGTTCCAATATTTAGGATGTGCCAATACTTAGGATGCTCCAATATTCAGGGTGCCCTAATAAGGATGTCTCAATATTCAGGGTATCCCGATATTTAGGATGTCCTAATATTTTGATGGCCCAGTATTTAAGGTGTCCCATTATTTAGGATGTCTTACTATTTAGGTTGTCCCAATTCTTAGGATGTCCTTATATTTAGGGTGTTACTCTACTGAGGATGTCACAATATTAGGGTGTCCCTATATTAGAGTGCCCCTATATATAGGATGTCCTAATATTTAGGGTGTAAAAGTTTTTAGCCTGTCCCAATATTAAGGGCGTCCCTAAATTCAGGGAGTACAAATAGTTAGGATGTACTCATATTTAGGGTGTCCCACTCTTTAGGGTGTCCCAATATTAAGGGTGTCCCTATAAAGGGTGTCCAAACACTGAGGCTGTCCCAATATTTAGAATGTCCCAATATTTAGGATGTCCTATTATTTATGATGTCCGAATAATTAGGATAACATAGTATTTAGGGTGTCCAAATATTTCGGATGTCTCAATACTTACGTTGTCAAAATATTAAAATGGCCGAATATTTAGGTGTGTCCAAATATAAATGATGTCCCAATATTAAGGATGCTTCAATATTTAGGGTGTCCCAATATTTAGCGCATCCCAATATTTAGGACGTCCCAATATTTAGAGTGTTCCAATATTAAGGATGTCCCAATATTTAGGATCACCCAATATTTAGGCTGTCCCAATATTTAGAATGTCCCTGTATTGAAGATGTCCGAATATCAAAAATGTCCAAATATCCTAATGTTGAGGGTGTCCCAATATTGTGGGTGTCTAGATATTTAGATTTCCCAATATGTAGGTTGTCATAATATCTAGGGTGTCCCAATACTTAGGTTGCCCCAATATCTAAGCGTTCCAATATTTAGGATATCTAAATACTTAGGATGTTCCAATATTTAGGGTGACCTGACATTTATTATGTCCCAATATTTAGGATGTCAAAGTTTTTAGAACGTCTTAGTATTAAGGGTATCTTAATATTTAGGATGTCCCAATATTTTGGAAGTCCCAATATTTAGAGCCACCCTATATTAAATATGTCTCAATATTAAGGTTATCTTAATATTTAGGATGTCCCAATATTTAGGGTGTCCCAATATTCAGGATGTCCAAATATTTAGAATGTCTCAATATTTAGGATGCCCCAATATATAGGATGTCCCAATATATAGGGTGTCTTAATACTTAGAATGTCCTAATATTAAGGATTTCCCTATATTAAGGATGTCCCAATATCAAAGATGTCCCAATATTTAGGGTGTCCCAATATTGAAGATTTCCCAACATTTAGGATGTCCAAATATTTAATATGCCCCTATATCTCGGATGACCTTATATTTATGGTGCCCCTGTACTTGGTATGTCGCAACATTTAGCCGTTCCAATATTTAGGATGTGCCAATACTTAGGATGCTCCAATATTCAGGGTGCCCTAATAAGGATGTCTCAATATTCAGGGTATCCCGATATTTAGGATGTCCTAATATTTTGATGGCCCAGTATTTAAGGTGTCCCATTATTTAGGATGTCTTACTATTTAGGTTGTCCCAATTCTTAGGATGTCCTTATATTTAGGGTGTTACTCTACTGAGGATGTCACAATATTAGGGTGTCCCTATATTAGAGTGCCCCTATATATAGGATGTCCTAATATTTAGGGTGTAAAAGTTTTTAGCCTGTCCCAATATTAAGGGCGTCCCTAAATTCAGGGAGTACAAATAGTTAGGATGTACTCATATTTAGGGTGTCCCACTCTTTAGGGTGTCCCAATATTAAGGGTGTCCCTATAAAGGGTGTCCAAACACTGAGGGTGTCCCAATATTAAGAATGTCCCAATATTTAGGATGTCCTATTATTTATGATGTCCGAATAATTAGGATAACATAGTATTTAGGGTGTCCAAATATTTCGGATGTCTCAATACTTACGTTGTCAAAATATTAAAATGGCCTAATATTTAGGTGTGTCCAAATATAAATGATGTCCCAATATTAAGGATGCTTCAATATTTAGGGTGTCCCAATATTTAGCGCATCCCAATATTTAGGACGTCCCAATATTTAGAGTGTTCCAATATTAAGGATGTCCCAATATTTAGGATCACCCAATATTTAGGCTGTCCCAATATTTAGAATGTCCCTGTATTGAAGATGTCCGAATATCAAAAATGTCCAAATATCCTAATGTTGAGGGTGTCCCAATATTGTGGGTGTCTAAATATTTAGATTTCCCAATATGTAGGTTGTCATAATATCTAGGGTGTCCCAATACTTAGGTTGCCCCAATATCTAAGCGTTCCAATATTTAGGATGTCTAAATACTTAGGATGTTCCAATATTTAGGGTGATCCGATATTTAGTATGTCCCAATATTTAGGATGTCAAAGTTTTTAGAACGTCTTAGTATTAAGGGTATCTTAATATTTAGGATGTCCCAATATTTTGGAAGTCCCAATATTTAGAGCCGACCTATATTAAATATGTCTCAATATTAAGGTTATCTTAATATTTAGGTTGTCCCAATATTTAAGGTGCCCCATATTTACATGTCCCAGTAGGGTGTTCCAATATTTAGAATGTCCAAATACTTAGGATGTTCCAATATTGAGGTCTTCCAAATATTAAGGATATCCCAATATTTAGGATGTCCCAATATTTACGATGCTTATAAGTTTATGGTGTCCCAATATTTAGGAGGTCCCGATTTTAGGGTGCGGCGGATCAAAAGTGATTACGGCCTGAATGAGCTTCTTGTTATACCATGGTCAGATATTATCACACACGAATCATGTCAGGAAGAAAAATCAGTTTTGGGTGTATGGACGACGAAGGGCCCAGATCAGCGTTCGTAACCCCATAGGATTAGAACCTTCATTACTTGCTTAATGAATGATGGGATTCACAGAGTAGGTGAGCTGCTTGATCTGCCATCGTTGTTTATATATGTCAAAAAATCCCTTTTCACATGATAGGGACTAGTTCGTATAAACGCTGTGCTTAGGAAAAAACATCGTCTGGGCATCTGCAAACATGGAAGGCCCCTGTAAGCCTGCACATTCATTCCGTGGGATTAGCACCTCTATAGTTGTCAATCTTTACTGCAGCATGATTTGATTCTGTAAGCAGACAGGGCCGTTTTTGGTCAGACTGTGCTAATGCGTAGGACCTTCAGGACCTTCAGGAAATCAGGACCTTTGCTGTCCGCATTTGCCCCGATATATTTGCAGCTGGCGCGACTCATAGAAAACTTTTTCCCGGGACAGAGAGGAGCATTTGTCACAGATACACAGGAATTTTATTCGCTCCTAATAAATCAAGCACATCTTACGTTGATTTTTGAATTTTGCACTACAGCTTTAAATGAGGCAAAATCCCGGGCGGCATGCGTTTCAGCCGATCAACAAGAGTTGATGGAATTTGTTAGAGAACACTCAACAAACCTCCTGTTAAAAGTTATTGGAATCCATAAAATTCATCCAAAGAACATCCCTGGCCATTTTCATTGAAATCCCTTAAATAGATTCTGAGATGATATTTTTTAAAGTTTCACTATAGCCATATAAGGCATCAAGAGGACTATGAGGTCCTGATTGCTCTCCAGAGCCCTATGACAGTCGAGATATAAACTTAGTCGGTTTATTTCCGATGTGAACTTATCGATCTTTTGTATTCATAAAGATTCGTGTACACAGGGGAGATAACAAACTGCTGTCTCCCTTGGACCTCCTTGTTTACAGAGAGAGCTCAGAAATTTAACTGATTGTTGTCTCCCACTGAACCTCCTTGTGTATAGAAAGTAATCAGGGTAGTTAACAAATCACAATCTCCCACTGCACCTCCTTGTGTGCAGAGAGTACACAAGGGCGTTAACTGACTGCGGTCTCCACTGGACCTCCTTATAGAGAATACACAGGGAGAGAAATTGACTGCGGTCTCTATTAGACCTCCTTGTTTATAGAGTTACCTGATTTTCTCCATTACATATCCTTGTTTACGGAGAAGAGTGAACTGACTGCTGTCTCCACTAGACCCCCTTGTTTACAGAGAGTACTAGGAGAGTGAACTGACTGATGTATACATGGACCTCCTTGTTTACAGAGAGTCCTTAGGAGAACTAACCGATTGCTGTGTACTTTTGACCTAATTATGAACAAAAAGTCTTCATTGGATCTTGTTTACAGAGAGTACTCAGGGGAGTTTACTGACTACTGTCTCCCAAGGTAAACATAGGGGAGTTAACTGACTGTTGTCTCCACTAGACCTTGTTTACAGAGAGGGGAGTTAACTGACTACTGTCTCCCACTGACCCTCTTCGTGTACAGAGAGTATTTAAGTGAGTTAACTGACTGCAGTCTCTCATTTAACCTCATTGTACATAGAGTACACAGGGGAGTTAACTGACTGCGGTCTCCATTGGACTTGTTTACAGAGAATACACGTGGAAGTTAATTGACTGCCGTCTCTATTGGAACTACTTGTTTACAGAGAGTACACAGAGGAGTTAACTGAATGTCTTCCTTGGCCCTTTTGTTTAAAAGAGTATACACAGAGTTAACTGAATGTCTTCATTGGACCTCTTGTTTACAGAGTGAACACAGGGGAGTGAACTGAATGTCTCCATTGGACCTCTTGTTTACAGAGTGCACAAGGGGGAGTTAACTGAATGTCTCCATTGGACCTCCTTGTTTACAGAAAGTACACAGGGGAGTTAACTGTACGTTGTCGCCATTAAACTTCCTTGTTTACATGTGGTACTCAGAAGATTTAACTTACTACTGCCTGCACTAGACCTCCTTGTTTCCAGAGAGTCCTTAGGGGAACTAACTGACTGCTGTCTCCATTGGACCTCCTTGTGTACAGAGAGTACACAAGGGGAGTTAACTGACAGTTGTTTTTATTTAACCACTTTGTTTACAGGTTGTACACAGGGGAGTTAAATGACTGTTGTCTCCACTAGCCCGCCTTGTTTACTGGTAGTATTCAGGGAGTTAACTGACTGCAGTCTACACTAGCCCGTCTTATTTACTAAGAGTCCTCAGGGAAGTTAATTGACTTCTGTCTACCATTAACCTCCTTGTGTAAAGGACGTATTTAAAGGATTTAACTGACTACTGTCTCCCACTGAACCTCCTTGTGTAGAAAGAATACATAGAGAAGATAACTGACTTCTGTCTCCATTGGCCCGCCTTGTGTACAAAGTACATAGGGGAATTATTTGACTGCAATCTCCATTGAGCTTCCTTGTTTACAGCGAGTAATCAGACGAGTTAACCGACTGCAGTCTCCCATTGAACCTCATTGTGTAGAGAGAGTACACAGAGGAGTTAACTGACTTCTGTCTCCATTAGCCCGCCTTGTGTACAGAGAACATAGGGGAGTTAACTGACTGCAATCTCCACTGAGCTTCCTTGTTTACAGCGAGTACTCAGCAGAGTTAACTGACTGCTGTCTCCAATTGAACCTCCTTGTTTACAGAGAGTACTCAGAGGAGTTAACTGATTGCTGTCTCCAATGAACCTT
The DNA here is from genome assembly GCA_964016985.1 of Anodontia alba. Taxonomy (NCBI): domain Eukaryota; kingdom Metazoa; phylum Mollusca; class Bivalvia; order Lucinida; family Lucinidae; genus Anodontia; species Anodontia alba. Next base: position 11,421,453 of record OZ024829.1, read on the forward strand.
GTTTACCAAGTGCACGCAGGGGAGTTAACCGATTGGTGTCTCTACTGAACCTTCTTTAGGGGAGTACTCAGGAGAGTTAACTGATAGCTGTCTCCATTGAACCTTCTTTACAGAGAGTACTCAGGGGATATAAAATTACTTCTGTAGCTCAAAGTGCGCCACATGTAGAAACGACAGAAAAAATCGATCTGTAGTACAAGATATTTTATCTCTTTGCATACTGGGTAATTCTGCATGCTTTTTGTCGTCTGTGGATTTTTTTCCATTAACTTTTTCAGAAACATCTTTCAGGAATATCATCAGTGTCCAACAGTTTGTATCAAGGTCTGGGTCCAAACTTTTTGCAAAGGTTATCAACAGACGGCAAAAGTCGCCACTAACGGGGAAAGTTAAATATGTTTTTCTACAACCTGCAAGAACGTAGACTTTAAAACGCAAGCTGTTCATCAAACATTTCAAAACTGTCATTAAATAAATAATTTTTATGTTTTGAGTCGAAAGAAAGATGGTTTGTGTCTGCACATATATATATATATATCTAATTTCCAAAGAAAACTTCTTTGGGTACCCTACTAACTATAAGAGTTCAGACACCGTAATTCCTTTCCATACCTGTGATAAAAATTCTAAACGTCCAATCAAATACTTTTTAGTTGACTAAATACTAACGGATAAGTGGCAAACAGTGTAGAACCTGATCAGACGCCAATGAGCGGGGCATTTTTATTTATTAATTTTTTGTTTGTTTTGCTCTATCCTTTTTAAAGACATATCAGCCAGAGCACAGCATTTCCTACAAGCTAACACGCGCACCCAGCAAAGATAAGTCTGTTAATTAGCAGTTTGATTAGAGTCTACACAGGGAACTATGTGGGTAGCCAAGGACTCAGAGCATCTTCAGGCGGGAGCCTGCACGGATGATGGGCGTGCATGCAATTTTGTAGGAGATGCTATTTTCCGACTCAAGACTGATATTGTAGGTCAAAACATTCGTTTTACAGACTACCTCAAGAAATCTCCGTCAAAAATTCCGGAAAGTAATTCAAATTTGTCGCTCGCGCTATTAAATTTTGCTTCCAATTAATACATACAATTAAACTATCAAGCTGTCTAAATTTCTCAACTATCCAGTATGTAATTCAAAACGTAATGTCAAAGAGTAATGACAAAAAGATGGTGAAAAAAAAAAAGAATGAAAATCTATTTCATAATGTCGTCTGCGGAATTATTTTACCCAGCATTCTGAGCGTATCTGCCCTATGCTTACCAGTCTCAGTATGCCAGTCACATTAGATCCTTGTCGACCGTCTGGATTCTGCGTTAACAAGAACAGGGACCAATTCTATACTAACCCTTAAAGCGCTGCGCAAAATTGAAGCAGACGACATGCCACTTTTTTTTCTTCTAAATACTTAAAAAAAACAAAACAAAAAAACTTGGCATATCATATGTATAGGCAGACGATTCACATGAAATGTCAAGCCATATTTCCTGTCGAAAATAACGAGAACAAAATCAAAATGTCGTCTGCCGGCTTTAGGAGCGAACAAAATTCCCGTGCATCTGTGACTAATGCTCCTCTCTGTCCCGGGAAAAAAGTTTTCTATGAGTCACGCCAGCTGCAAATATATCGGGGCATATGCGGACAGCAAAGGTCCCGATTTCCTGAAGGTCCTGAAGGTCCTACGCATTAGCACAGTCTGACCAAAAACGGCCCTGTCTGATTACAGAATCAAATCATGCTGTAGTAAAGATTGACAACTATAGAGGTGCTAATCCCACGGAATGAATGTGCAGGCTTACAGGGGCCTTCCATGTTTGCACATGCCCAGACGATGCTTTTTCCTAAGCACAGCGTATATACGAACTAGTCCCTATCATGTGAAAAGAGATCTTTTGACATATATAAACAACGAAGGCAGATCAAGCAGCTCATCTACTCTGTGAATCCCATCATTCATTAAGCAAGTAACGAAGGCTCTAATCCTATGGAGATGCAAACGCTGATCTGGGCCCTTCGTCGTCCATACACCCAAAACTGATTTTTCTTCCTGACATGATTCGTGTGTGATAATGTCTGACCATGGTATAACAAGAAGCTCATTCAGGCCGTAATCACTTTTGATCCGCCGCACCCTAAAATCGGGACCTCCTAAATATTGGGACACCATAAACTTATGAGCATCGTAAATATTGGGACATCCTGAATATTGGGATATCCTTAATATTTGGACGACCTCAATACTGGAACACCCTAAGTATTTGGACATTCTAAATATTGGAACGCCCTACTGGGACATGTAAATATGGGGCACCTTCAATATTGGGACATCCTAAATATTAAGATAACCTTAATGTTGAGACATATTTAATATAGGGTGGCTCTAAATATTGGGACTTCCAAAATATTGGGACATCCTAAATATTAAGATACCCTTAATACTAAGACGTTCTAAAAACTTTGACATCCTAAATATTGGGACATACTAAATGTCAGGTCACCCTAAATATTGGAACATCCTAAGTATTTAGATATCCTAAATATTGGAACGCTTAGATATTGGGGCAACCTAAGTATTGGGACACCCTAGATATTATGACAACCTAAATATTGGGAAATCTAAATATTTAGACACCCACAATATTGGGACACCCTCAACATTAGGATATTTGGACATTTTTGATATTCGGACATCTTCAATACGGGGACATTCTAAATATTGGGACAGCCTAAATATTGGGTGATCCTAAATATTGGGACATCCTTAATATTGGAACACTCTAAATATTGGGACGTCCTAAATATTGGGATGCGCTAAATATTGGGACACCCTAAATATTGAAGCATCCTTAATATTGGGACATCATTTACATTTGGACACACCTAAATATTAGGCCATTTTAATATTTTGACATCGTAAGTATTGAGACATCCGAAATATTTGGACATCCTAAATACTATGTTATCCTAATTATTCGGACATCATAAATAATAGGACATCCTAAATATGGGACATTCTAAATATTGGGACACCCTCAGTGTTTGGACACCCTTTATATAGGGACACCCTTAATATTGGGACACCCTAAAGAGTGGGACACCCTAAATATGGGTACATCCTAACTATTTGTACTCCCTGAATTTAGGGACGCCCTTAATTATTGGGACAGGCTAAACTTTTTTACACCCTAAATATTAGGACATCCTATATATAGGAGCACTCTAATATAGGGACACCCTAATATTGTGACATCCTAGTAGAGTAACACCCTAAATATAAGGACATCCTAAGAATTGGGACTACCTAAATAGTAAGACATCCTAAATAATGGGACACCTTAAATACTGGGCCATCAAAATATTAGGACATCCTAAATATCGGGATACACTGAATATTGGGACATCCTTATTAGGGCACCCTGAATATTGGAGCATCCTAAGTATTTGCACATCCTAAATATTGGAACGGCTAAATATTGGGACATACCAAGTACAGGGGCACCATAATTATAAGGTCATCCGAGATATAGGGGCATATTAAATATTTGGACATCCTAAATGTTGGGAAATCCTCAATATTGGGACACTCTAAATATTGGGACATCTTTGATATTGGGACATCCTTATTATAGGGACATCCTTAATATTAGGACATTCTAAGTATTAAGACATCCTATATATTGGGACATCCTATATATTGGGGCATCCTAAATATTGAGACATTCTAAATATTTGGACATCCTGAATATTGGGACACCCTAAATATTGGGACATCCTTAATACTGGGATGGTTATTAAATTGGAACAGCCTAAATATTAGGATATTCTAAATATTGGGACATCCTTAATATTGGGACTCCTTAAATATATGGACACCCTTGATATTAGGACATCCCATATATTGGGACTAACTAAATAATAAGACATCTGAAATATTGGGACATAGAGGATATCCCAAAGAATGGGACATCTTGAATATTGGGACATCCAAAATATTGCGATACTTTAAATATAAGCATATCCTAAATATATGAGACACCCTTTATATAGGGACATACTTAATATTGGGACAGCCTAAATAGTGGGACACCCTTAATATTAGTACATCCTAAATATTTGGACCCTAAATACTGGGACACCCTGAATATAGGGACACCCTTGATATTGGGACACGCTAATTTTTCGGACACCCGAAATATTAGGGCATCCTCAGTATTGGGATACCCTAAATATTAAGACCTCCTAAATATTGGGACATCTTAATATTGGGTCATCCTCAATATTCAAACACCCTAAATTTGAGGACATCCTGAACATCTGGACATCCTTAATATTGGGTTATCAATAATATCAGGACATCCTATGTATTGTGACATCTTATTGAGACACCCTAAATCTTGAGACATCCTAAATATTAAGACATCCTAAGTATTGCGACAATGCTAAATATTGGAACACCCTAAATCTTGGGGACATCCTCAATATTGGGACATTCTTAGTATCCTAAATCTGAGGACATCCTAAACAATGGGACATCCTAAATATTGGGCTATCAATAATATCGGGACATCCTATGTATTGTCACATCTTATTGTGACACCCTAAATCTTGAGACATCCTTAATATTAAGACATCCTAAGTATTGCAACATCCTAAATATTGGGACATCCTAAATATTAGGACATCATTAATATTGGGACATTCTTAGTATTGGGACATCCTAAATCTTGGGACATCTTGAATCTTTGGACATCCTTAATATTGGGGCATCCTTAATATTAGGATATCTTAAGTATTGGGGCATCCTAAGTATTCGGACGGAACATCCTAACGCATAATACTTTTTACAGATTTTTTTTTCTTGAACATTGAACAAATCCATTTTACCACCAGGTGATGTGCAACACTGCTGGATCAGTCGCAAACAGTGTAGACGGTGATCAGATGATGCCTTGTCTTGCTGCGTCTGAACTGGGTCTACATTGCTTGCTCAGGCCTATGTTACCGTAGTAACCCTAATCGCCCTAAATACTGGGACACCTTAACACCTTACCATACCTGTCCCAAACTTTGAATGGCAAATTTACCAACTCTGGATGTGTCTAAAACTGCTAGAGGTGTGTAGCTATTTTTTACCCTTAAAGTGCTAATCACAGTTGCAGCAGGCGACATTTTTTTTTTTTTTTTTTTTTTTTTTTTTTTTGTGTAGTGTTTTTTTTTTTTTTTTTTTTTTTTTTTGTTGTTGTTGTAGTTGTTGTTGTTGTTGTTGTCTTTGTGTGTGTGTGTGTGTGTGTGTTGTTTTGTTTCTGTTTTCCGAGGAAATAAGGCTTAGATTCGCCAGAGCTTCTTCAAATCTTAGTGACTTTAACTACCGTAATAAAGCCCTTACTGCCAAACTTCTTAGGCAGGGCTATCGTTATTTTAAACTTCGTAAGGCGTTTTCGAAATTTTATCGCAGACACAGTGCCTTGTTAGAAAATATAGCGTCAGTCTGAAAACGCTTCTGCAACAAGGTATATCGGAACCAGAATTTTACTGTGACTTAGTGTACAGATTTAGAAAAATTGTAGGTAAATCTAACTTTTCAGAGCAATTCAGAAAACTTATTAACCGTTATACAAGAATTGGCTATTGCCTGGATATTATGCGGCAGACTGCATGCCTAGTTGTCAACCCAATCATTGTTGATGGCTACGCTTCACTCTTTAATTGAACGACGGCGGTTCGGGCCTCAGACATTTACTGAAATCAATGTGGGCTGGGAATCTATATTTAGGTCCTTTTGAAATAACTGAACGGATTCATGAATCAGTTATAATCTTCAAGTTACCAGTGACAATATGACCCGCTGGTTGATAACAAAATTTAGAATCTTTACAATCTCAAGAATCAGGATAACTAGTTTCAATATCAAACTAATTTATTGAAATTAAGTATAGTATTACGGATAGGTTTGTTATATTTATAACAAATAATAGGAGATTCCATGTTTTCGAAATATGAAGGTATAGCTGATATAACATTATTATCTCGAAATATGCTAGGTAAATCTATGAATTCAATACCTTTATTAATGAATGGAATTTTGAAGTGTCTAATGTGGTTAATTTCAGAATCAATGTAAGGACGAAGAGCATGTTGAGTATAACATTTAGTAAGAAGAGCTGCTTCATACAAATAATGTTTTCTATCATAAAATTTATTTGCCTTATCATCTAACTTACGTAGTGAAGAAATAGACAGTGAAGCTAGTTTAGAAAGCATTTGATGACGTCCAGAATTTAAGAGAATATTTAAACCAAAAAGAGATAAAACAGTTTTATGTTTTCGTTTAAAATTGCCATTTTTGCGCTTATCATGGGATCGTTTATTACGTTTTTTAATATCTAAAAGGGAAAAAGCATCGAAATCCGGCATTTTAGAAATATTTCCTTCATGGTAAATATTATCATTAAATCCAAGTGGAAAAGGGGTTTGTAAACGTTTAATCCATTTAAGTTCAAGTTCATGTCTTAAAATATGTTTGAATCTTTCGGTAGAATTGGACTTGTGTATAATTTTTTCAACAGGTTGAACCAAAACTTTACTAGATGATCATGAATGACCAGTACTTAGTACACCAAACCTAGGTTCACTCGGAATATACAATGTTCTGATAACCGCTCAAGTATATAGACGTAAATAATCAAATACGCCCTCAGCATACATATCTCGTGATTACCGTAATACCGTAACTTAAAAGCTGAAGTGTACCTACTCTCTTAAAAAGTAAAACAATCATTATCAGCGCTCCAGTTACAAATGCAATAATCTAACCTGGTGATAAAAATCAAAACAAACTTCTTTTTATACTACGTACATATAAACATATATTCAAGATAAAACAGGGACGTGACACAGACTTAGGCTCAAGTAGTATTTAAGGCAAAACCGGCAAAGTTTGGATTTAACGTTTTGGAAGGAGCCATTGCGCAAAATGTACACGAAGTTCAGATTTATATCGGAAAACACGGGGGAGCAGAACGGGTGCTCGAGTGGAACAAGATCTGACAAACAAAAAGGAAACGAAATTCTTACATGTGTATGTACATAGGACCTTTTTTTCTTTCTTTCTTTCTTTTGGAGTCCTGCTTTGTTTGAAAGCCCTCGAAGCGATCGGATTTACTGTTTATGTACTGTACGTAGAAGTAGGAAAAGGACGCCACAGGCTGTAAAATCTATCAGACTCAGAAACCGGGGTTGCGGTTCTTGCAGGAAATCGCATTGCAGTGAAATGGTAAGATGGAATCATTTTCTCCAACTTCTTTGCATGAGTGGCTAGTTGAATTATAATAAAACTTATGACATCCCCTGGTAATATTTAGTTATATACTTTGAGACAGTTTGTGGATATTTGGAATGTATGTAGGACAACCCAAGTGTCATGTTAAAGAATGGTAATTCACATTGCCTTAGTTTTTGAATTACTTTCCCAAAGAATGTTTAGTTAGGAGATTGTGTACGCTCGATAACTCGGTACTCTTTGAGACAGTTTGACGATACTTAGTTGGTATGTGGGACAGGTTAAATAGGTGTCGCCTCTATCTGGAATACAGGGAACTGTGTGAACAAACCAGGATCATGGTTTGTAGCATTTGCATTCCTATAAATATGCACAGAGAGAGGTAGCTGCTAAAACTTGGCAAGCCTTTCCTTTTGAAAGGAAACTTTATTTCCCTCTTGCAAGGATATAATAGGACCATCATGCGGTGTAAGTTATTACTGGTACACTTTAACTGACATTATCTGTTGTTCTGACAATAGAAATCTGCTATAAGCGTACATACGCTCATATAAGAGCCGTGTCATGAAAACAAAACAAACAAACCAAAGAAAAAAGAAAAAAAAAAACAAAAAAAAAAAACAAAAAAAAAAGAAACAGCATCAGTAACATGAGAACAGTGTAGACCAAGATTAGGCGTCATATGGCTAGTACAACATCTGATTAGGCATTAAACTCTTTAGAGTGATATAGGACACAATAAAAGACAAACAGTGTAGAGCTAGATCAGTCGCCACGTCCGGTCTGCACAATCCAACTGTATCATTTTTTTGCAATCTTAAAAGATGTGAAGATTGCGTATTGTTTGCACACGTGTTAAATTCAACATGCGACACTCGTACACATATATAACTGTTACGTATGCGTACAATTTTACTCGTATGTAACATATATATTACGTATTCGTATGCTCTCAATGCTTATCCCGATCTCATTTAGAGCTCTATCCTTGCCGAAACGAAACGCAAGAAAAGTCTCAGCGGGTACACGACGTTTAAACAACGTCGCAGAGTCATGATGTTGCATCGACGTCGAGGTAATGCGGACCTAAACACCATGCGCCCGACGGGTGTGAGGATAAGGATAAGTAAGAACCTGCATCGTCAGAAGTGTCACTCATGTTCCAGACACCGTGCGCCCGAAGTATGTGTGCTCGATCTAACAGTAATATGTAATCAAACGCGTTAAACGAGATCAGGTAACGGTTATTAAACGTCGCGCTATTCTTCGACGTGACGACAGAGTGCTGTTGATACAGGGTTAACTATTGAACCTGGAATAGGGCATTTGAGACATTGGCAAACAGTGCAGACCCAGATTAGAGGCCGCAAAACACGGCGTCTGATCAAGGTCTGCACTGTTTGCTTAAATTACAGGAAGTTAGAGGTTAAATGAAAAAAGTCCTAAGTCCCCGTTCTGGACTATTTTCCCAGCATACACTCAGAGACAATCGACCCACCAGAGCTGTCAGTAATTTGAATTTCATTGAAGCATTCGTGAGTTACTACATTTGATTAGCATTCTAAAATCGCCCTACATAGCAGTAAATGTTTAATGTCGTACGATCCATTCCCCGTGGAGCCCCTTTCAAACTTCATTTTTTATCCATTCTTATTGACAGTGTATATCTGTTGATGCTATTTTTTAATAAGGAACCATTCTATCCTTTGAAATTCACCTGTTAAAACTGTAAAAAAAATACATACAACGAATAGCACTTTCTCGCTACGCGGCTCTAATCGTAGACATTTTAAAGCTGGTGGCAACATTTAGATAGACAATTCAAATGAAATATCAAGTCTTTTTTTATCCGACTAAGATAAAAAAAAAGCGCAAAAAACAAAAAAAGAACAAAAAAAACAAAACAAAAAAAAAAACAACAACAACAGAATATCCGAATAATAATAATAATAATAAACAAAACAAAAAAAAAAAAAAAAAAAAAAAGAAAGAAAAACAGAATGTCGTCTGCTATAATTTTACTTATTGATTTAAGAGTTAAGCCTTTTTGACCTCTCTCGTGAGAGTTAAAGCGAAAGTTAAATTTACAACTCGGATTTCGTGCACTGAATCAAGGAAAAAGCATTTTTTCTGGCTGTCATACCATGTTTTTCTCTTAGAGAATTTGACCCCCACTATAACTATATCAAAGTCGGGTTAGTGGGGCATTGTTTTCTCATATATTTCTGATGACTGAGACCATAAAGCTCTGCCCAGTTGCCAATAAAATGATGCTTTGTTATGCAATTAGTTAAGTAATACTGATAAGACAGTTAACTAGAAACCGGCACACAAAATTCTGAAATATAAAACACAATGAAGAAGCTCAAAACTGATACCAAAATCTACATCTGCATCAAAAATTAATCAAATTACCAATTTTAAATGGTTTCCTATGTTAAAAAATAAAGATTTTAAGACTATATTTTTGCAGTGCAGGAAAACAGTGTTATCACAGAAAAGTAGTTCCCCAGGTAAATCTGGTAATACCACCTGTTGTGAACAGACTCATTTGTGTAGGAGAGTTGAGGGCAGTAGCCATAAAACATCTGGTTGAATTATCAGTTGAGCATGATTATTTTGCCACTTTCTTTTTAAGAGAAAAACTTGTCATGGTTGGGCTGGGCATAGGGGTGGGCGGTAATATGGACCAAAGAGCGCATAGCGAAGACTGTTTGCCACACGTGTATTAGGTACATTTTTTCACGATTCAGTTTATTTATTTGTTTTCAGACATGGCTAGAACACAGGTGCACATGATTCTTCTGGGCATTGTTTTTGCCATGAACCTCTGCTGTTGTACCAAGGGCTGCGACCCGCAGTACTGCTCACTTCCCTACGAGGTACGTCATTTACCTCTTTTTTCAATTCTATGCTTTTATATATTTAAAGTATTGAATGTTGATGTTCTGCGTTTCATCGAGCATTAATGAAAACAAGTGGCCCATGGGCCATATTTCGCTCACCTAAGTCAAACTGCTTTTGCATATCTGCAGATGCCATGCAGCATTCTTCCAGTACTGTCACAGCAAGTAAGACACAAATTAAACATTGATGTAAAAAGGTCAAATGTCATTCTAGGATTCAGTTGAACAAACTTTGTAGACCGTTAGTTCCCGATGCCATGTACCAAGATTCAGCCTCAAAGCTTTCTAGTTTCTAGGGAAGAAGATTTTCGAGTGTTTTTAACCATATGTGGGCGCCATCCTTTAAACAAATTATCAATATCTCTTCGACAAAACCCTCATATGAAATCTTGACGCATTGGCAAAATAATGCGATATATGTTTATTTGAAACTACACAGTAAAAACTGAAGTTTTACATGCCTGTCTGTCACCAAAACTGCAAAGTCTGACCACCCTTGCATCGGGAGAAAAATGATGTTTGTACCGTTTTCACTTAGAGGACTGTCATTCTGGTCTGGTTATATGGGTAACTAAATAAGAGGTTGAATTACATTGCCCGAATTTGGATATCGGCGATCGTGTCAAAATGTCAGCCTTATTTCAACAGATACTCACCTTCAACAGTACCTAAACTGACTCTCCGCAACCACCTCAGGAAGATCTCTTACGATTTTCTTTTCATAAAACTGTGTTGCGCGAGGAGATAAGCAGTCGTAATAGAGAAATCAGTTATTTTTAAATGCTAGTTTGTGTGTAAATATTCGATCTAATTACCGCAATTTGCGCTGAAATTTTTCGAAAAATACGACAAAAAAATTAGTAAAATAGTAAATTTATAAGGCGCACGTTAAAAGAAATAAAAACAACAACAAAACAAAAAAAAAACAACAGCTGACTTATTTATGGGAGAAATATTTTAAGTCGCTTATTCAGTATTTGTTTCTAATTCACTTCTAAAAGTATGTGTTGGTGGTACTCAGATGAGTACCAACAGCATATGTTTTTAGAAAGAATAGATAAAAGCACACGGGCTGTAATCTGAAGATTCAGAAAATGCTTGTATGTGCACTTATAGAGGTATGTGCTGTAATTAGATCGAATACGGTATGACAGAATCCGATTATAAGCAAATACGTGTACATATTGATTGTGTTGGGATTTAACGATACTTTAACCCTTGTGGGTCATTTTTTGTCGTTTCCCAAAGGAAGTGAAGAAACAGAAGAAATAAAAATATTTCCCCTCTACCCTTACCTGCTACAAGGATAGCAGGCCTTGCCCAGCTGTAAGCCAATATCAGTTGGACGCCCCGGTGACGTAAGATACACGACACCTTTGCTACCCCAAAAATGCGTGTACAAGCAGCATGCAGTAAGTATATGAGAACTATCAGTAGCAGGGCTTCTCTCACGCGGTGACGACATGCGGGAGGGGGTGGGGGGTGGGGAGGGGGGAGGGAGGGCGCTTCAATTCTTTACAGTTGTCGTATCCTGGCCCCGAGGTTATAAAACTTTTTTCATGCTCTTCTTAGTTGAGCATAAATTTCTTTTACTGGTAATAAATCTCAAATTACTAATCAGCTGAGTTGGTAATGAAAAACGTTTTATAACCTCGGGCTTGCCCTCGCCTCGGATAACAAATGAACCGGGACACAGCATTTTCTACACCACTGCATGTGCGCCCAGCGAATACTCAGATAAGCCTGCGTATCCGCACAGGCCCCGAGGTTATAAAACTTTTTTCATGCATAACTCAGCTGTGCATGAAATTTGTCCTACTAATAAATCCCAAATTACTAGCCGTTGCAAATTACTAGTGGTTGCAAATTCTTTCTTGTTAAAATTAACTGAGCATGAAAATTTCCCTGCTAATAAATTTGAAAATGCCAACTTTTGTTGGCATTTTCAAATTTATTAGCAGAGAAAATTTCATGCTCAGCCGAGTTCAGCATGAAAAGAGTTTTCTAAATTCGAGGCGCGGTTGATCAGATTCTTTGATGTCCGCCTGAAGTCGGTTTGGTTCCTTAACTACCCATTGGGTGTCATGCAAAGACTCTGATCAGACTGCGCGGATGAGCAGGCTAATCTTAGTTGTCGTTGGGCGCACATGTAATTTTGTAGGAAAGGCTAGGCTCCGGCTGAAGTCAATGTCTCGCACAGCATATGGAGATCTCCTACCTCTAGGTAGCACGCTACTAAATATTCATGAGCAATGGCCCCGCCCTTTATGGAGAGAAGTTTTGGTGAAGAGGAAAATATAAATGGCGGCTGCTATTGGTCATGGGCCTTGAATTTAAGACATGGTGAGGAAAGGCCAATTCATATAAAAAAAAATCATGTGTGTTTCAGCCTTATAGATCATCAGGTGAAAAAAAGTATCTTTGTTTTATTGTGCCTCCCCTCAGGGAAACAAAATGCTTACTCATTTTCTGCGGAACTGTAAGTAAACAAGTTCATGAAAATATCATGGTTTTCGGAGGTGGGCTTGACAGTGTTTTTAATTTTGAAAAGTAATGTGCTGCAGTAGATGTCTCAAATAAGAGAGCTTTTGTAAACATTGTATGTGATACAATTTTTATAGCACTTAATAGGAAAAAAAAAAAAAAAAAAAAAAAAAAAAAAAAACAACAACAAAAAAACAGCAAACAATTCTGAGACAAGTTGAGGACCGAATGATAAGAGCAAAAGAACCTGTCCCCTGACGCCAGTTAAAAAAAAAAAAAAAATACGCATGTAGGATCCGTGTGTAGGCGACACGCCCTAAGAAAAAGTACACCAAGTAGCGGTTTATTTAGTCTGATGACCTGCAATCTATGCCTTTCCGTCACTCCCGCCAAGGGAGACAATTTTTGTAACTTTTTGTTTGCTTTACTGCTGCCATGCCCCTTGTGAAAAGGATCTGTCTAGTGCATTCAGTTCCTTTAAGTCAGTTTAGAATATGGAGTGAAATGATAGTCAGTTAGAGTACATCACTTTTGTTTGTGTCAGGGTCCGCCATGTGACAGTCAAGCAAGGTATCGGACGATGGACGGGACGTGTAACAACCTAGCAAATCCAACTTGGGGGGCAGCTATGACCCCAAAGCCTAGACTTCTTATGCCGATGTACACGGGGGGTAAGTAATTATTCTAACATAACACACACGCGCGCGCACGCACGCACACACGTACGCACACATAGCCCTAAACACCTAAACATGTAACATTCGAATCCTCCGGCCGCGTCATACAAAAACTTTTAAAATGGTATTAGCCGCTGTTTCGCGTGGCGCTCAGCAAAAAGAAAGCTGACAGCTGGTCAGCCCAGAGTCAGTATAATGTGACTGGTAGGAATATCATGTTATGTGTCTAAGGCGCGATATTTCAGTGAGCACTGACCTTCCAGTCACATCAAGACACCGTCGCGATATGACTGAAAGATTATTAAAATAGACGTAAAACTCGATTAAAACAAGCAAACAAATATAGACTAGTATTTCAGATTTTCTTTTTTTTTCAAATTTTAATAAAAAATAAATAACACTAAGGACGCTTTGCATGATGCGCATAGCTCATACATGGACAGCAGTTTATAATAAAAGTAGGAAGATTAAGAACAATAAAACGTTCAACATATAAATTATTTTTATGTTAGATACTGAAGAAAACCCCGATAAAGCCAAGAAGTAATTATTTTATCAGAGTACATTCTTTCATTATAATCTTCTGTCAGTCTGTGCAAAGAAAGGTCGTCTGTCACTGTCAAGGCGTTCGGCTCGGGTGAAAATACGTACAGTTGTAAATAAAAAAAGAAAGAAAAGAAAAGAAAACAACACCAAAAAAAAAATCTGCTGTGTACTACTTGCATTCATTGTGAGAGGGATTATCGGCGACTTGCCGTACCTTTTTTTTTGTGTCCCCGAGAAATGAAAGTTTTTCCATCAATCAGAAAGCAGGAAAATGCATGACTGTAAATAAAAATTAATTATTCGGACATCAAAGCGGAAAAAAGGTCCTTTTTTTAATATTTTTGACCTATCTCAGACGTTATCTCAGGATCCACAAGATTGGTTGGCCTGAACTAAGGTTAGGATGGAGTTTAAAAGCTAAGACAACGCTATCAAGGTCACGTTCAGCCGGTCAGTACCAAACCACGTTTTGTTTTTTCCTAGACAGACCCAGTCCTCTAAGTGGTTAACAAGTTGTTTGCTCATTGTATTGCCGAAGCTTACAAATGTCCTTTTTGAATTAGTAGAATGGAAAGAATGGTCGCAATAAAAAAAAAAAAAAAAAAAAAAAAAAATCATGATCAATGTCTACGTCGCCGGAACTGGCGTGGATCGAACCTTCGACCTCCTGATCACCAGTCGGACGCGCATCCGACTGAGCTACCGAGGCCTGCAGTTTGCCTAAAGAAAACAGAGCTCCAGATGAGAAGGAGCGAAGTTTATTTTGGCATTGATTTTTTTGAAAATCAGCATTGACTTTGAAGCTGGGGAGGTGGGGTTGCGTAGGAGAGAGGTGTAAAATACTCAATTAAATTTTGGATTTCAGCATAGAAATCAGATCTAGGGAGTAACTCTACGATGATTCATTATGTATACCCAACATATATTCTGCATAGACAATTTCACCTGATAAAGCAAATTTCTACACATTGATTTTTTTTGTGAGACTACTGATACAGTAGATCAGAAAGGTTTTAATCATTAAAGCACCAATGAAAAAATGCAGCAGGCATATTGATTTTTTAAAGAGAAAATATGACTTGGCATTTCAAGGAAAGTTCTTTTGAAATTGAGAACAAAAGAAAGATACACATAATTTACAATGGGAATTGATCAAATTATTCACTTCGCTCTACTTTTACCGTATAATATAAAAAGGAGTCAATACAATCAAAGCATTGACAGCGCTGGTGGATCGATTGTCTCTGAGTATAGACTGGAAAAATGGTCTTAAGCAAAGACGTAGGACTGACTCATTTAACCCTTAACTTCCTGTGATTTAGCAAACAGTGTGGACCTAATCAGACGTCGCGTTCTGTAGCGTCTGATCTGTGTCTGCATTTTTTGCCAATGTCCCGGTCCAGATTTTACAGATAAACCCCTTTACTCTGCACTCTGACATTACAGCGACAAGACTATGGCGACTATTAATAACCGTTACCTGGACTCGTCTAATGTGCGGTTTGATTACATTGGTCGGTGATCATAACGTGGACAACTATCTTACAGAAATTTTGTCGTATATTATGGTTCGATTGTGAACAATCAATCCAAAAACGAAACAGAACTGCAACCTCTTTCACGCCCCGTAACTGGGGCCTAAGCGGAACTCTGTCTTGACATGTATTTTATATGCCCCATAGTCCCAAAAGACCAGACCATTCTACCCTTTCAGCCGGTAGACCAAAACAAATACTAATGCAAATTGTGTAGATCGTGATAAGACATTTTGTAACAAGCCGTCTCATCAGGATCTACACTGTTTGTTATTCAGTTCTAGGTTTTGACCTGTCTTTATATGCAATGACAGTCGTGTCCAGATTCGAAGACGGAAGAGTCCATACAGAAACTCAGGGATAAAGGCGTTAATAATGTCAACATTATCTATTGAAGTATGGAGCGACGCTTTACGACCTCCACACAAGCGCTTATATAGAATTTAAAGTAGCAGAAACTTCGTTTAAATTTATGTCGCACCTGCGTAAAATATTTCAAACTGTTTCGACTTCATTTAGGGCTCACACTCATAATAGATTCTTATAATCCTGCCCAGGTTATCCTACCCAGGGTAAGATAAAAATCGAGAATCCTCACGTGTTTGGATATACACTGGTTATATAGGACGTCATGAATGCCATCGTAAGGTTGATTTCAGTGAACGAAATGACGTCGATAAACGTCACATAATATTATCACAAAATGGTGGACGTCTGAAATCGAAGTGACTGCATTATTAAAAATTCCACGTTCAGAAAGGAAACATTTGCAAGAAAAAGAATCCATCATGGGTGTGAGGGATAGACGAAAAAAAATTGCATTACTCGGCAAGCTTTGTGATGCCAGACAGTGACCTTCGGGAAAGATTGTTTTTTTTTTCTCTATCTATCCCACACAAACGTGATACTATCTGTAAAACCTAGGTCAGGACATTGGCTTAGTGCTGGGACAAAGGTAAACTTCAGACCAAAATCAGACGCCGCTGAATGCGGCGTCTGATCAGGGTCTTCACGGTTTGCTTAAATTAATTGGAGTTCAGGGTCAAATGAAACAATTTTAAGTCCCCGTTCAGGACCATTTTCCCAGCCTACACTCAGAGACAGTCGACCCACCAGTGTTGTCTGTGTGATTTTATTTTGCCTAATTCAGGTTTAGAGGCCCCAAGACAATTTGGTGCAGATGGCAAAGAGCTTCCAAGTCCTCGCTCTGTCTCAAACTATTTGTCTATAACTTCTACAGGTATGTAGCTTTCCCAGTCACATCAAGACTATTGTCGTCACAAAAAATCTCATTGTTTTTGTGCATGAGCTGTCTGTGATGAAAATACATGTAATTAGTTGACTTTTTTAACGTCAAATTCCAAGGGATCAGTTTTCGGTTTGAGATATCAGTAGTTTGAGATAAAAGAAGCAAATTTAACCGATATTTGTTCCTGTATTTCGGCTAAGGCGGTACTTTGCGTTAACAGCGTTTGAGATAATGACAGTCAGCTGTATTACGTATTAAGCGGAGTTATCTGTAGGCTAAATCATAATCATTATTATTATTTTTCTTATTAATTATTTTCATTCCATCGTTTCTACTCCCCAAAGCCGTATACATGTACTCCCTTAGACTTGATACTAATAGTAGATTTCACAGCTTCGATATTATCTCATTGAAACTTATTAATAAAGGCAGGGTGGGATGGAGTGGGGTCTTCATAAGGCCCTTTTACTGCCCCATAACAAAAGTCCTCATTTTTTGCTAATGCTTTACCTAAAACAGTATTGAATTTTCAACGTACGCCCTAATATAGATGTAACATGATCATGACAGTGGGTAGGGTAATTTAGTATGAACCTGAGCTACCATATTTTAAAGACCGTTTCTCTTTTAAAATATATCATACCCAGTTATATCTTCTTCTGTTTGTTAGACAAATGCCTTAAGCGTTATTCTATCTCATTAAATTCCCTTTACTGATAAATATTACATCTGCAGTATCTCTTTTATGAAAATCTTCAATGTTTGTTATTTTTGCATCTTTGAAGTCAATAAAACCTAGCCTTTCTCCGGAACTGAACTGTGAATTATTTTGAAAATTGTGCAAAGAGATGACTAAGCTTTGGTGAGCTTGATCTTATTTTCAAGGTTACATGGGCTGTAGGATTGTCAAAGGAGCAGATGCCTATTAGACTACTTTTATGCTACCTAACAAAAGTCTTCATTTTCTCCTTCATTTTCTCCTACTTGCCTATAATATCTTTTTAGTTCTCCTGAACATAAAGTGCTCCTGGTTAGCTATTGTGATCGGACAGTGACTGTTGCACGTCGTGCGTCGTCCGTCTAGCATCGTGCTGCATAAAAAACTTTGCCATAAATAACAACTCCTCCTACACCCCTGGGCCAATATCAGTTAAACTTCATAGGAATATTGCCTAGATATTCTCTACCAAAATAGATAAAATTGTTCCGCACCAATGAGCATAATGACCACCAGAGCTAAAAATAGAAAACCCCAAACATTCTTTGAATGGCAACTCCTCATACACCATTGAGTCAATTGCTCCAATGAAAAAGACGGCTGCCAGAGCTAAAAATAGACAAACTCTTTATATGAAAACTCCAAGTTTAATCACAAGAATGTTGCCAAGGTGTTTCTTAACTTAAGTAGCTAAAAAGGTTTCGCTCCACTGAACAAGATGGCCACCAGAGCTAAAAAAAGAAAAGAAAAAATTTATATTACAACTCCTCCTAAACAGTTTGGCCGAATTCAATCAAGCTTCACAAGAATATTGCTTACTCAAACTGTACAAGAATGTTGCTAGTTGATTCTCTACCGAAAATAGCTAAAACGGTTCTGCCACCAGAGCTAAAGCCATATATATATATATAAATCATTAAATGACAGTTCCTTCTAAACCTTTTTGCCAATTTCAATGAAACATCATAAGAATGTTTGTTTTGATCATATCTTGATACAGTTTTAATAGGTGTCATGTGGAGCTTCCTACCATTATATTTATGTAACTTTTAAAATAAACAATTGGTTCCAGAGATAGGCTAGGATTTTTTAAATATCAAGATGCCAAAAAAAAAAAAAAAAAAAAAAAAAAAAAAAAAAAAAAAAAATAATAATAATAATAATAATAAATAAAGAAATAAATAACATTAATCAGAGGTTTTCATTGAAGAATCGCTGCAGGCTTAATATTCTACTTGAAAGAGAAATTTGAAACAGGATACTAACTGAGGAACTAGTCCCCCAAATGGAAGTTGGTATAACTGGATGTGGCATTTTTTAAAGAGACACACAGTTTATAGGTATTAGTTCATACATTTTGTATGATACTTCAGGGTGATACTGAAGTACCCCACCCGCTTTCCTAATTATGTTAATTTAGTGTAACCTACGTTGTAAAACCAAGATGCTTCTGATAAACGAGAGGGTCATTATAGTGATAAAGTCACTCATCTGAGTTTCATGGTCGGACTCCAGATGTCCCTGATTAAACTGTACCAAGATATCATCAAAACAAACATTCTTATGATGTTTGATTGAAATTGACTCAAGGCTGTAGCAGGAGTTGTCATTTGAAGATTATCTGGTTTGCGCTCTGCAGCCGTATTGTTTAGTGAAGCAGAAACATTTTATCTATTTTGATAGAGAGTCACCTAGGCAACATTCTTGTGAAGTTTAATTAGAATTTGCCAAAGGGTTTAGAAGGTGTTTTCATGTAAAGATGTTTTCTATTTTTAGCTCTGGTGGCTATCTTTCCATTAGAGCACAACCATTTTAGCTATTTTAATAGACAGACACTTAGCAATATGCCTGTCAAGTTTGGCCTAATGATATAGGACGAGCTGTCATTTAAAGATTTTTTTATTTCAATTTCTGGCGGCCATCTTGTTCGTTGATGTGAAACAATTTGAACTATTTTGGTAGAGAGACACATAGGCAACATGCCTTTCAAGTTTGTTTCAAAGTGGCCTAGTGATATAGGATGAGCTGTCATTTAAAGATTTTCATTGATGCGAAACAAATTTTAAATATTTTGGTAGAGAGTCATCTGTGCAACATTCCTGTGAAATGTGATTGAATTTAGCTCAGGAGTTTAGAAGTTCTCATTTATAGCACATTGTTGACGCGAGGCACGAGGCACAACGGACATTGAACAATCACAATAGCTCACAATATGCACCTCGTCCTCTGGTAAGGTAAAAAGATATAATAGGCAATATATTAGGAGAAAATGAAGTCTTTTGTTAAGTAGCATAAAAATAGCCTAATAGGCACCCGCCCTTTTGAAAAATCCCACACAGTCCATGTAACTTTGAAAATAAGGTCAAGCTCACCAAAGCTTAGTCGTCTCTTTGCACAGTCCCAATGTAGTATTCAGGTAAGTTTCAAACTAATTCGCCGTTCAATTCCGGAGAAAGGCTAGGTTTTATTGAAATCCAAGATGCAAAATTAACAAAAACTGAAGATTTTTATAAAAGTGATGCTGCATACGTAATATTTATCTTTAAATGAAGGCTAATGAGATAGGATATTACCTAAGGCATTTACCTAAACAACAAAAGAAGGTATAACTAGATGTGATATATTTTAAAAGAGAAACAGTGTTTAAAATATGGTACCTCGTGTTCATACTGAATTACCCCACCCATTTTCATGGTCATGTACACCAAAATTAGGGCTTACGTTGAAAATTCAATACTGTTTTAGTAATTGGACACTATAGGTAATGTTTTAGTAATTACACACCACAGAACGTGCATAAATAAACATGCGTATATACTATCTGTGAAAAATAAGAAAAAGCTCAATATGTGTATAAATTCTGAACCAGGAATCATTTTCCTATACCATTATCAAAAACTTCGCCATTATACACAAACTCGGCCGTTTTCACATGACTGGTCACATTTCAGCCTTAATTGGACAAGTCAGACCTTTCTATAGTGTTAACTTTGAAATAAAGCATTTTTTCAACAGTGCATACTACTTCCTCTAAGTTACTAAGTAGCATTCATTATTGGCTTTTGGAAATGACGTGAACCAGTTCAAAAGTGACAGGGATACTTCTATTCTCCAACTATCGCTGTGGTGTGTATAAATTGGCGAAATTAGCTCAAATGAACCCAAACGCAAATTGCTATTCAGTTAGTGTCAGCTTTCGCAAATAGTTTAATCTACATTAAGCACGCGTTTAAGCTTTTCGAAAAACTTTCCAATCCGCAATTAGTGATATGCTATAAATGCATACCTCTGATATGCTAAGTGAAAGATTTGAACAGTTGTCAGAGGTTTTACTACCTTGCAGTACCGTAGCTAGTGGTTTCGCTACTTGGTAGTTTTTGCACATTTTTCGTGGTGGAGATTTTGCCACTAGGAAGATTTTGCGCCTTTCCTTCTCGATGGGCATTTTTCGGCTAGCCGTTGTATAAAGCGAAACGTTGTCGTCTACGTACATACCGTATTTACTGTAAATGATCGGACAAACAGGTCCAAACAAACAGCATAGACGCAAATCACATCAGAATGCTTTCTTTTTAAGCCATGATAACACTATCGTCTCAGAGCAGAGCAAGAGCACTAACTACCGAAAACAATCATACTAACAGGACTGAGCAAACAGTATGTATCCAGATCAGACTAAACTGCTTTCATTGCATGCCCTGTATAATATTGTCGACCCAGATCAGATCAGGAGCAGTATTTACCATAAATCACTGTAAATGTTTTGGTAAACAAGCTTGGTAAAAACTTAAACCAAAATGCAGACCTAGGACTGTTTATTTTTATGCTATTTATAACAGTATAGATCTAAATCAGATAGAGAATGCAGCAAAATTATTACTGTACATATTCCACAGAGAAACAGACCTGAGCAAACACTTTAGACCATATCAGATCAGTCTGCTTTCTTTTTATGTTATGCACAACCATGTAGACCAGGTTCATTTATGAAGCAGTCTAATCAAGATCAGGACTTTTAGCAGTTCCATCAGATCATCAGGCTACTAACCATTTCTGTTTTCTGCCTATGTAATTAAAGTAAATGAAAACAAAACACACACCTTGATTGTCTACACCCTTAAACCTCCTTCCACGCTCAAACTGTGATACAAAAAAGGTACGAGAAAAGTCCAGGGAGTGCCACAATCACAAACCGCAGCCCTTCCCAGACCCCAAGAGGAAGAGGAAACCGAAAAATCTAAACAAGCACAAACCGAACAAACGTACGAAAAGCACTAAGATTAGCTCTCTCTTCCCCAAGCGAGGTAATCGCAATACTAAAAGGACTGAAAAACACAAGAACAAAATGACACACGGAAAGACATACAACAAATCACCTCGTAGAATAAACCACAAAGCAACAAAGAGTAAGACTAACACCGGGACCACCGCCTTAGAACGGTCAGTAGAGTAAACCACCGTGGGGTTTAAAGCACTTTTACAGCTAGCTGACTTCATACTGGGTCCCGATGCTACTCTTAATACAGAAACACATAAAAATTCGGTTCGCATAAAGGCTCCCAACTCAGTCAATGCATCAAAGCGAAAATATAAAAATCAAATTAATCACTATAATAAACAAAGACGAGTACTCATGGCTAATTCTACTGTATGCCAGAGTAAATGAAAACCAATAATTGAAGCACGGCGGGCCAAGCCAAAGACATATCGTCAAGCCCCAACCCACTGGTTAAAGGTTTACGAAGAGGCCGTCATTGAGTCACCGGTCACCAAAATCTGGGTATACAATGGCAATGTGTTCATTCAGGACAATGAAGACAATAAAATCCGTATTACTTCTTTTGAAGACCTAAACCCCTACAAACTCCCGGACATAGACGAGGGTTTATAAACTCTTCCAGTGATTTTCATCCATAATTGTCATCTATGCTTGTCATATATATATCTTGTTTCTATACGTATTGTCAAAACTAAGAAACGGAACAAGTTTGATTAGTACAATAACAATAACATCAGTATGTATTATTGTAGTGATAATACTTTTTATACCTATCTCTCAGTTTGTATTATTGTAGTGACAATATTTATTATACCTACCTCTCAGTTTGTACTATTGTGGTGATAATACAGTCGACTCTCGTTATCTCGAATTCCAAGGGACTCTCTGAAATACTTCGAGATATCCGTACTTCTACATATCAGATTTGCAGAATTGGGGGAAAAACTAATTCGATTAATCACATTTAACAATATATGTATAATTGGACTTGCAGTTAGAGATATATTGAAAATATTGAGGAAAAGAGGAGAAATGGCTCCTTAGGAGCAATTCATCCTCTTTTCCACAATATTTTTTTACCTGTTGTTAGATTTTCATGTTTAAGCAGGGACAAGATTTTCATTTCGAGATAAGTGGTTATTCGAGATAAGCGAGTTTGAGATAGCGAGAGTCAACTGTACTTATTATACCTACCTCTCTGTTTGTATTATTTTAGTGATAATACTTATTATATCTACCTCTCAGTTTGTTTTATTGTAGTGATATTAATTATTATACCTACCTCTCAGTTTGTATTATTGTAGTGATAATACTTATATACCTACCTCTCAGTTTGTACTATTGTACTGATAATACTTATTATACCTACCTCTCAGTTTGTATTATTGTAGTGATAAAACTTATTATACCTACCTCTCAGTTTGTATTGTAGTGATAATACTTATTATACCTACCTCTCAGTTTGTATTATTGTAGTGATTATACTTGTTTTACCTACCTCTTAGTTTGTGTTATTGTAGTGATAATACTTATAGTACCTACCTCTCAGTTTGTATTATTGTAGTGATAATACTTACTACCTCTCTGCATCTCAACACTCAGTGTATCAGTCTACAATGAAGACATGACCCACTGGACTCACAGCGTTGTGTCGGCGTGGAATCAATGTTGACTTGGCTTTCATCACGTCGAATCAACCTTGATTCGGTGTTGCGTCGGTGTTGTGTGTCAGCTAGGGATGTATGACATGTCCACACATTCAAATCTTAGATAGTACATTGCTTTTTATGAACAGTTTAACAACTTTTCTTGTGTTAAAATTTTACAGTAATTTACCGTATGGTCAAACATGCTGTCGTTCAAGTTGATCATTCCGCTTATACTTGCTTGACGCTGACAAAAGGTACCTTAGAGCTATTTCTGTTCCCATTGTATCGATGGGAGAGCTGCTATTGACTATTAGTTGTATTTTCTTATAAAAACAAACAAACAAAAAAAAAAAAAAAAAAAAAACGATCGCGAACTCCTATAAGTACTGACGAATTTTTATAATTTGGTGCTTCAATTCAAGTCTTAGCCCTGATTCTCTAAAATGGAGAAATCTACGCAGGTTGGTTTTACCCGAGGTCACGACACCCTTAATAGTGTAAACAAAATACTCGCATGACTAAACACAGCGATTGTAGTAAATGCCATAGTAAAATCCCGTGACTGACAAATGATAGTTGAATACATGAAGATATATAAATGTTCTATACTGAATATTTCCGTCGTCCTACTGTACTCGGACGAGGCTCTGCCATAAAGTGGGATGGCATTTACTACAATGGCTTGTTAAGTCATGCCCTTGACACTTTGCATTCAAAATGCAAACATGTAAGAATGAGCAAACTTGAGCGATTCTTGTTTGCAATGCTTTGATTTATTTATTTTATTTTATTTTATTTATTTATTTATTTTTTTTTGTATAAGTTCCATTGGCCTCTGTTCTCCCTTCTGTTGTTTTTTCGATTTCGACATAAGGGAGACAAATGGGGCATATTTTCGTTTGCAATGCTTTTAGTTTTCTTGTAAAAAATTCCATTGGCCTCTGTTCTCCCTTCTGTTTATTTTTCTCTTTTTCGATTTCGACATAAGGGAGACAAATGGGGCATATTCCTAGATCAACGGGCGTACCCATGTATAATAGCATTTCTTTTCACCGGCTTGCCATTTTTGGCAAAGGAGGTGGAGAGAAATGACTCCGCATAATAGCTATTGCTTCCGCGTATTAAATGACACGATACTCTTTGCAAATTTTATTCTTACAATGTACGTATCTATTTTTTTTATTATTTTTTTTTCAATATTTACTGCCGGTTGGTCATACTGTTAACATAACGTTCTATTATGTGACCATAACCTAGTTTGTTATATGACTTTTTGTAAGGTCACCTATGATTGGTTGTAACTGGTTTTAGGAGGTATTCACAGATTATGAAGTTTGGCTAATTTAGAATAATATGTTAACAAGTGCTAGTAGACAGCTAAATATAGTATTGGGAAAACCAGCATACAGATTTGTTGCCGGTTGGCAGCTAAAAATAGAATGCCGAGGTTGTGTAAGCATGACCTGCATGATGTCCTTTTCACAGGTAAAGTTTAATAATTTTTGTGCAACCTTTTCATTTGCAGGTAACTGAATGATTTAAAACAGAATAATTAAAAACAACATAAATGTTATATAACAAAATTAATTGATGCATTCTGTTTCGGTTGGCATCGGGATTTGTCGGCCGTCTAGGGTGTGTTCACCTCAGGTTCACCTCGGGGAACATCGCTTTCTCGGTTTGGCTGATCCTGCGGGTGTTGACCTCACCAGAATGCATCAATTGTATAATGAGCGCGAAATCGAATCGACATTGGTTCGATGTTGCTTCGACGTTGTGTGCTTACTAGGAATTGCCAGCCTACCTGCTATAATATAATTTAAAGGATTCTGCATGTACCAAATAGCGGCGCACGTGATTATGTGGGCGTCGGGCCTACGTTGAACGCCATGAAGTCGATTCAACGTTCATCCGACGCTTTCTTGCGCGGTGTGTCCATAGGGAATAAGGATTTGTTAGTTTGTTAGTTTTGGTCTATATATAAGTATTTGTCTTTGGTAAGTCAAAGTTTTAATTCATTACGAACATTGTAGATATGTCTTTATCATAATGTGTTATTTTAAGGAAGGTTTGAAAGGCCATGATATACACAGGAGGTTTGCTAGTTTTGTAAGTTCATGCAAATTTTGCCACTGGATCCGTTTTGGTGCAAGAACAAATGTCTTACATTCTGTCTTACTTGTACTAATAGTCGAGATTAGTATAAAATAATAGTGTTCGAATATCAGTAATGTTACAGATAAGAGCTTCACTAGTTAGACAGCTATTGTGCATATTAAAAATTCTGTCCAGTCAGTCTATCATTATTTAATCAGAAATTTTTGTCAGTTTGATCTAAACATACGTGTTGGTAGCTTGTCAGCATGTTTCACATAAGACCATCGCCAGTTAGTATGTATATTGTCTATTCTTTAGTTATTATACATTTTAAGTTTAACAGTCTATCAGCGATGAATTATATAAAATAATGTGTTAATGTTTGAGATACAATACAAAAATCAATCTTGTCCTTAACAGTAATATCTATGCATATCGCAAATTTTGCTAGTCCACCAGTCTTAATAGAAACACATGGTTTTGCCAGTCTATCAGTTATTCCTTACATACATATATATGTTTGTCAGATTGTCAATAATGATACAAAAGTGCTTTGCCGATTATAAGTCATTATTACATATTTTACCAGTCCACCAGTCACGATTAAAACAAAAGGGTTTTTGCCAGTGTTTTAGTCATTGATTAAATACAGATGCGTTCATTAGTATGTCAGTTATGATTCAGATACGAGCTTTGAAAATTTGCCTGTTTAAATGCGCACAATTCAATATTTTTCATTGCCATTTTATATGTACTTCGAACTTGCTTTACCAGTGTCAGTTATCCAAATTTTCATTTTTTCAGTCTTTCTTATCACTCATGGTGTAAACACAATAATTATTTTATCAGATTTTCACAAATGTTTATGTTCTATACAAACATGTTTGTTCACTTATATATGAGCTTGCAACAGGGTATATCGGAACCCGAATTTTACGGTGACTTAGTATACAGATTTAGAAAAATTGTAGGTAAATCTATCTTTTCGGAGCTATTCGGAAAACTTATTAACCGTTATAAAAGAATTGGCTATAGCCTGGATATTATGCGGCAGACTGCATGCCTAGTTGTCAACCCAATCATTGTTGATGGCTATGCTTCACTCTTTAATTGCACGACGGCGGTTCGGGCCTCAGACTCAATGACGGCCTCTTCGTAAAACTTTAACCAGTAGGTAGGGGCTTGACGATATGTCTTTGGCTTGGCCCGCCGTGGTTCAACTATTGGTTTTCATTTACTCTGGCATACAGTAGAATTAGCCATGAGCACTCGTCTTTGTTTATTATAGTGATTAATTTGATTTTTATGTTTTCGCTTTGATGCATTGACTGAGTTGGGAGCCTTTATGCGAACCGCATTTTTATGTATTTCTGTATTAGAGTGGCGTCGGGACCCAGGGTGAAGTTAGCTAGCTGTAAAAGTGCTTTAACCGCCCCCCCCCCCCCCACCCCACCGGTGGTTTGCTCTACCGACCGTTCTAATGCGGTGATCCCGGTGTTAGTCTTACTGTGGTTTATTCTACGAGGCGATTTGTTGTATGTCTTTCCGTGTGTCATTTTGTTCTTGTGTTTTTCAGTCCTTTTAGTATTGCGATTACCTCGCTTGGGGAAGAGAGAGCTAATCTTAGTGCTTTTCGTACGTTTGTTCGGTTTGTGCTTGTTTAGATTTGTCGGTTTCCTCTTCCTCTTGGGGTCTGGGAAGGGTTGCGGTTTGTGATTGTGGCACTTCCTGGACTTTTCTCTTACCTTTTTTGCCAGCGAGTCAATTAGTATGCATGTTGCATATTTGTATTTTTCCAGTCCATTAGCCATGATCTATAGACTATACAGCAGTGTTGGTCCGCCTATTACTTACGACCAGTAAAATTATCAGCCTGTCAGCAGTGCTGAGAAAGTCTTAACACAGCAAGCACATGGCGCTGAAGTTGCGTTGGTTCAGGTTTGGTGATATCACATCGACGTTGACTCAACGATGTTCTGGCTTTGTGTATTGGCTGCTTAGCATGCCCTTTATGTCAAAATTAGCCCCCGTAGGGTCAAAGCCTGCCACTGTCATGTGCGAACAACAAGGTGCAAATTAACCTTTGCATACGCGCAGTCAGATCGGCGCCTTTGCTGTTTTATTAGCATGATTACAAAGGTTGTTGTGTACCATACTTCATGCCTCACACGCGTTATTGTGCATGAGTACGTTGGACGTGGTCTAGGTCAGTAGATCACGGGAACACAAGGATCATGTGACATTGAATGTATTGATAGTGAGAAATAGTATTTGTTTTAGTAAAATGCGCATAGTGTGACAACTGAAACATAGATTATCTCATTGGATATTGAAATCAGTTAAGCATAGGCTATTGGTCAATATAAAGTAGTGTTATGGAAAAAAAACTGAGACCTTACTCAACTTTAGAAAACAGTAATATTGAAACCAAAATATTCCTTTGTCAATACAGAGGCATGAATTCTCTCAAATTTAATTGTATAACTAAGGGCGCTCAGGTTAGACTCGCTTGTATAAGTACACAGATGCAATTTGCTACAAACAACAGTACTGGATCTTCAGTCATTGTTACTCAATTCAATCCCCGTTTGCATAGGTCGGAACGTACAGTTGTCAAACCTTTTTGTCGCGGACTGAACTGTGGGAGAATCTCTGTTGCAAAACAATTAAGTATATACTCCGTTGTAACTCAGTAATTATTGTTAACCGATGAACGATTTATTTGCTTTATGCCTCCCAAAGGGAAAGCATATAGTCGCCGCTTTGTCTGTCCGACTGTCCGTCCGTCCGTCACATTTTTGTCTGGAGCATATCTCTATAAGTATTGAAGGTATATTAATGAAACTTGATACTCTGATAGAGGGCCATAAGTGAAATTGCAGAGTGCAAAAAACCATAACCCAGTCACCAGTATTTACGGAATTACCTCCCTTCTTAATTTTTGCAATAAAAATTTATCCGGATCATATCTCAGAAAGTATGGAAGTAAATTAAATGTAACTTGATACATTGATGTGACAGACGGCCATCAAAGGAATTGCAGAACCATATGCAAGAACCATAACTCCGTCTCAAGTAATAACAAATTATGTATGTCTGTCCGTCACATTTTGTCGAGAGCATAATTTAAAAGTATTAAAGACAATATAATGTTGCTACATACACTAATAGAGAGCCATGTGGGAAACTGCAGAACGCAAGAGCCATAACATTGTCACCAATATTTACGAAGTTACCTCCATTCTTAATTTTTGCAATAGAAAGCTCGACCGGAGCATATTTCTGAAAGCGTAGAAGGGAATTAAATGAAACTTGATACATCGATAAACGGCCATTTTTGGAAGTGCAGAGTGCATTAACCGTACCTCTATCACAAATAATTACAGAGTTGTTGCCCTTCCTAACTTTTGCAATAGTAAGTTTGTCCGAAGCATATTTCTGAAAGTATTGAAGATAAATAAATGTAACTTGAAACAGTGATAGAGGGCCTTGAGGAGAAGAGAAGAATGTGAAATACATAACCCTATTGTCAGTATTTACGGAGTTATTATCATTTCTTATTTTTGCAATATTAAATTCAGTCGGTGCATATCTCTGAAAGTATATAAGATAATTAAATGAAACTTGATACATTTAGAGACGGCCATCAGAGATAGTGCAGAATGCAAGAATTGTAACTCTGTTACAAGTAATTATTGAATTACTTCCCGTCTTAAGTTTTGCAATAACAAGTTTGTCCGTAGCATATTTCTAAAGTATTTATTATTTCATTAAAATAACTTTCCCACTACTTCGTATCTTCGGGGATCATTCTTCGGGGATCATTCTTCGGTGTTTGCCGATTCTCTTGTTAGTTGCAGTTTCGACAAGGGGAACTGAAGAGCTAAACATTCGGTCACTGTGATCACTGTCTTTAGTAATTTTGTTTGTACAGATCGGTACACCGACCATAATGCAATATGAACAGCGTCATGAGAGTTCCTATCATTATGTAAGCGTGGAATAGATGCATAGAGGCATTGACTGACAATATTACTTAATAATAATTGCAATTGAGATTTACCAGATACGGATTGGACAGAATTATAGCCGTCAAGCTAAAATTAAAGGTATTAAGCATCTTAATTATTTTGAACTGTTGATAATCATGTCATTACTCTTGATAGCAGGAGTAGAATGTAATCCCGGTCCTGTGTCCGAGTCTTCTGTAAGTTCTAACCCCAGTCATACAAATAAGGAACAATTGATCGTAGACAAATTTTCAATAGTGCATTATAATGTTCAGAGTTTTGGGAACAAAATAGATCTTATTGAATCAGAACTTTACCGTTTCGACGTAATTTGTATAAATGAAACGTGGCTAGACGACCGAACGTCAGACGAAGATATACGTATTGACAACTTCAAATTATTTCGGCGTGAATAGACCAGGTGATCACCATGGTGGTATTTGCGTCTATATTCGTAGTAATTTATTTTCTAAACAAAGGGATGATCTGAAGTTGCCGAATATTGTGTACATTTGGGTGGAAGTCACACTTAGCAATAAAAACATCTGATAGGTACGTTTTACATACCTCCAAATTCACCGAATGCAGTTCTGTCATCTATTGAAGACTTGATCAGCCTGGCGTTAGACACTAACATACAAAATATTTTACTAACAGGCGATTTCAACTTTGATACTTTGTAGGAAACTTCATACAGAAAAATACATGCGTTGTGTCGACAATTTAACCTTGAGTAATTGATCAACGAACCAACACACTTCACTGAAAACTCATCGTCTACAATCGACTTGATTCTTACTTCTAACAAAAATAGTATTATACTTAGTGGTGTGGGAGTACCTTTCCTTGAACAAAACGTAAGATACCATTGTCCTATTTATTGTGTTTTATATCTCATTAAACCAGCAAATCCTTGTTTTAAACGAAAAATCTATTTATTTGACAGGGGTGATTATAAAACTTTTTCAAACGACCTGATGGACACGGACTGGAAATCACTGAAAAGTAATGATATTGATACATACGCGGAGAATATAACAGACCGGATTACCTTTCTTACCAATAAACATATCCCGAACAAAATGATTACAGTTCGTAAAACTGATCCACCTTGGCTAACAAATAATATTAAGAGACTTCTACGGAAGAAAAAAGGCTGTACGACAAATATAAAAAATCCAACAACCCTAATTGGGATATTTATAAACGCTTTAGAAATCATGTCACCAGTGAACAACCCTAATTGGGATATTTATAGACGCTTTAGAAATCATGTCACTAGTGAACTACGCAAGTCAAAACAGAATCAAATTGACAAACAATCAGACAGGTTAGTTAATTCAGAAACTGGAAAGAAGGATTGGTGGAAAACTTTAAAAGGTTTTATAAAGCCCGATTTGACGAATTCAATACCACCCTTGAGTAAGGATGATAAAATTTATTCAGATGATAATGATAAAGCCAGTATTTTCAATGAATGTTTTAGAGACCAGACGCTTTTAGACGATAGTCAAGCAACTCTTCCACAAACGATACCTTTACCCGCCCACAAGCTAGACTCTGTTATTACCACACCCCAAAAAGTTGAATCAACTCTAAAATCACGTCCGCTTGGAAAAGCATCTGGTCCTGACTTGATAAATAACCGACTTATCAAAGAACATGCACAGCCTCTCTCTCTTCCTCTCAGTAATTTGTTTAACTTTTCATTAAATCATGGACTAGTACCAAAAATTTGGAAACAAGCGAATGTCTCACCCATACATAAGAAAAATGACCCATACGATGTATCCAATTATAGACCTATCTCCCTCCTAAGTACAGTGGGCAAAGTTCTTGAAAAAAATGTTCATTAACATTATTCAACTTCCTTAACGCGCATCATGTCATTACAACTCTACAATAAGGTTTTGTTCTCACTCGCAGCGAAGGAGGCTGAGGAATGCAGTATGTTGGACAGACCAAACGGGCCCTTAAAACAAGGTTTAAGGAACATTTGCTTAAAATAAAAAAAGCAAAGAAAATTGATACGTTTCTTTATCAACATTCCCGGAGTACTGGTCATTCATGATCATCTAGTAAAGTTTTGGTTCAACCTGTTGAAACAATTATACACAAGTCCAATTCTACCGAAAGATTAAAAAATATTTTAAGACATGAACTTGAACTTAAATGGATTAAACGTTTACAAACCCGTTTTCCACTTGGATTTAATGATAATATTTACCATGAAGGAAATATTTCTAAAATGCCGGATTTCGATGCTTTTTCTCTTTTAGATATTAAAAAACGTAATAAACGATCCCATGGTAAGCGCAAAAATGGCAATTTTAAACGAAAACATAAAGCTGTTTTATCTCTTTTTGATTTAAATATTCTCTTAAATTCTGGACGTCATCAAATGCTTTCTAAACAAGCTTCACTGTCTGTTTCTTCATTACGTAAGTTAGATGATGAGGCGAATAAATTTTATGATAGAAAACATAATTTGTATGAAGCAGCTCTCCTTACTAGATGTTATACTCAACATGCTCTTCGTCCTTACATTGATTCTGATATTAACCACATTAGACACTTCATCAAAATTCCATTCATTAATAAAGGTATTGAATTCATAGATTTACCTAGCATATTTCGAGATGATAATGTTATATCAGCTATACCTTCATATTTCGAAAACACGGAATCTCCTATTATTTGTTATAAATATAACAAACCTATCCGTAATACTATACTTAATTTCAATAAATTAGTTTCTGATCTTGATATTGAAACTAGTTCCCCTGATTCTTGAGATTGTAAAGATTCTAAATTTTGTTATCAACCAGCGGGTCATATTGTCACTGGTAACTTGAAGATTATAACTGATTCACGAATCCGTTCAATTATTTCAAAAGGACCTAAATATAGATTCCCAGCCCACATTGATTTCAATAAATGTCGGGAAACAATTGCCAGTGCTTTAAATGATTATTGTACGCGTTGGTGTAAACGAGAGCATGTTGAGTCTATTGCATTAAATAATTGGAAATTAAAGATTTTTAAGATCATTGATGAACGTGTGTTATTTTACTCTAATAACCTTGATCTTCTCCCTCCTAAGCCTAAATTATCTTTTCGATATTTGAAACAAGGTATCCAAGAATTTCATAGGAAGTATGTTTTGGCTCCAGCTGATAAAGCTGCTAATAATGTTGTTGTTGTGTGACGACTTTATTATAACAATACTCTAAAACAAGAACTCGGTAGTACCAAAACATATGAACGGATATCTACTGACGAGATTTCTATTGTCAATACCCATTCTATCGATATTACTGCTAAGTTTGCAGTGAGTATTAAAGAAAAGCAAGACAGACTTCCTACGTTATATTGGTTACCGAAACTTCATAAACGACCTTATAAAGCACGTTTCATTGCTAATTCTAGTTCTTGTACGACTACTGTTTTGTCCAAACTGCTAACTTCATGTCTTACTACTGTTAAAAAACATTGGATTAGATACTATGATACTGTTTACGAAAGGGACGGAATTAACTATTTTTGGTCAATTAAAAATTCTAATGATGTTCTCAATAAATTTAAATCCAAAAGCTTTCAGGCTTCTAAATTGTCTACATATGATTTTTCTACACTGTATACTACGTTACCTCATCATCTTATAAAAGATAAACTTATTGATTTAATTAACACAACGTTTATTCGGGAGAATAACCAATATTTGGCTTGCAACGAAGAATGTGCTGTTTTCACTTCTGATGTATATAATATTCACAATTTATGGTCATGTCAAAAAGTCTGTGATGCCCTTGTTTATCTTTTGGATAATATTTATTTTTATTAGATTTGGAACTAAAATTTATAGACAAACTATTGGTATTCCGATGGGAACTGTGCTCCTCTTGTTGCAGATTTGTTTCTTTTTTGTTATGAGAGAGATTTCATGAAGTCTCTCTCACGTGAAAATCAGGCTGACATTATTGAGGCTTTTAATTCAACTTCAAGATACCTTGATGATTTATTAAATATTGACAATATTTACTTTGACCAAATGGTGGACCGGATATACCCTACAGAACTCCAATTAAATAGAGCAAATTCTTCTGATACCGAGGCACCTGTTTTGGATTTGAATCTATGTATATCTAATAGTACAGTTTCCACCAAAATTTATTATAAACGGGACGATTTTGATTTTGATATAGTCAATTTCCCTTTTCTGGATGGCGATGTCCCCCGGCGTACCTCAAAGGGGGTATATATATCTCAACTTATTTCGCCAGAGCTTCTTCAAATCTTAATGACTAACTACCGTAATAAAGCCCTTACTGCCAAAGAATCTCTCTCTCTCTCTCTCTCTCTCTCTCTCTCTCTCTCTCTCTCTCTCTCTTATTCATGTATTGTCTATGTCTCTTTTCAATTTTCTCATGTTCATGTAATTTCTATGTCATATTATTGCTACAATAATCGTTACATGTTTTATTTCGATAAATGTTATGCATTAGTACATATGCAGGTGACTATGTGTGTATAACTACATGTATGTATGCATTTTGTATACTTGATCATAGTCTATTTTCACCACGTTATAATATTGCAATCTAAATGTTACGGGAAACGGATTTGAATAAGTCTGTTGACTTTTTTCCAAATCCCAATTTGTAAACTCTGTTCTGTAAAATTTGTATGTTTCTTTGTAAATTGTATTATGAGTTTATGAAATAAAATATGTTTAAACCAAACTTCTTAGGCAGGGCTATCGTTATTTTAAACTTCGTAAGGCGTTTTCGAAATTTTATCGCAGACACAGTGCCTTGTTAGAAAAATATAGCGTCAGTCTGAAAACACTTCTGCAACAAGGTATATCGGAACCCGAATTTTACGGTGACTTAGTGTACAGATTTAGAAAAATTGTAGGTAAATCTAACTTTTCGGAGCAATTCAGAAAACTTATTAACCGTTATAAAAGATTTGTCTATAGCCTCTATATTATGCGGCAGACTGCATGCCTAGTTGTCAACCCAATCATTGTTGATGACTATGTTTCACTCTTTAATTGTGCGACGGCGGTTCGGGTCTCAGACTCAATGACGGCCTCTTCGTAAAACTTTAACCAGTGGGTTGGGGCTTGACGATATGTCTTTGGCTTGGCCCGCCGTGGTTCAACTGTTGGTTTTCATTTACTCTGGCATACAGTAGAATTAGACATGAGTACTCGTCTTTGTTTATTATAGTGATTAATTTGATTTTTATGTTTTCGCTTTGATGCATTGACTGAGTTGGGAGCCTTTATGCGAACCGAATTTTTATGTATTTATGTATTAAGAGTAGCATCGGGACCCAGGGTGAAGTTAGCTAGCTGTAAAAGTGCTTTAAACCCCCCTGTGGTTTGCTCTACCAACCGTTCTAAGGCGGTGGTCCCGGTGTTAGTCTTACTCCTTGTTGCTTTGTGGTTTATTCTACGAGGCGATTTGTTGTATGTCTTTCCGTGTGTCATTTTGTTCTTGTGTTTTTCAGTCCTTTTAAGTATTGCTATTGCCTGGCTTGGGGAAGAGAGAGCTAATCTTGGTGCTTTACGTACGTTTGTTCGGTTTGTGCTTGTTTAGATTTGTCGGTTTCCTCTTCCTCTTGGGGTCTGGGAAGGGCTGCGGTTTGTGAATGTGGCACTCCCTGGACTTTTCTTTTACTTTTTTTTGTCCCTGGGGATTCTACAGCTAACCAATTGGTCGACATATATAAAACTTTTTGTAAGGCTCTTGATGAGAGTAAAGAATTCCGTGCCATATTCTGTGATATAAGCAAAGCATTTGACAAAGTATGGCATAAAGGATTACTTTACAAACTCGAAACAGCAGGTATATCTGGGTCTCTTTTATCTTGGTTTACTGATTATCTCAATGACAGACTCCAAAGAGTTGTACTGCCAGGTGGTTTTTCTGCATGGACACCGATAAAAGCGGGTGTTCCTCAAGGCTCTATTCTTAGTCGACTATTGTTTCTTTATACATAAATGATATTGTCGAAGATATTAATTCTTCCATAAGGCTCTTTGCAGATGATACCAGTCTGTATATCATAGTGGACGACGCTATTCAGGCAGCCGAAACACTTAACTTAGACCTAGAAAAAGTTAGTCGTTGGGCCCAACAGTGGTTAGTAACATTTAATCCTGCAAACTCTGAATCTATACTATGTTCAAGAAAACTTAATAAACCGTACCACCACCTAGTTTCGATGGATGAAACACAAATTAATGAAGTTACGTCACATAAGCATCTAGGTGTTATTGTTTCAAACGACTGCAGTTGGCACAATCATATTGAACATATTAAGACAAAGGCATGGAATCGAATAAATGTTAAATGCGTAAATTGAAGTTCAAATTAGATAGGAGATCTCTCCAGACCATATACTTTTCTTTTATTCGTCCTTTATTAGAATACGCGGATGTCGTATGGAATAATTGTGCACAATACGAATCGAATGAACTAGAAAAAATCCAGAATGAAGCCGCACGTATTGTCACAGGGGCAACAAAATTAGTCTCAATAAATTCACTTTTGTTGGAAACAGGCTGGGAAACTTTGTCTTCAAGGAGGAATAAACACAAACTGACTTTTTTTCTACAAAATGCAAAATGATCTTTCTCCTGATTACCTCTGCTCACTTGTACCTCCTACCGCAGGAAGTACATCATCTTACCCATTGCGTAATGCCAATGATCTTCAAATCATACATGCAAATTCACAACTTTATTACAACTCCTTTTTGCCGTCTGCTGTTCGCAAATGGAATGAACTTCCGGAACAAACACGTAATTTATCTAGTCTCAACATATTTAAAACCAGGATAAACAGCAATATTAACCTACCACCTTCTTACCATTTCACAGGCAAAAGAATTGGTCAGATTTATCATGCCAGACTAAGAACTAAATGCAGCGCCAACACTTGTTTTCTAAAAATCTTATAGACAGCCAAAGATGCGCATGCGGTTCTGTGGAAGACAATCACCATTTCTTGTTAGTATGTGATCAGTATACAGACCTCAGGCGGGAATTATTGACTACCGTGTCGGAAATATGCAACCCTACTCTAGATGTATTGTTGTATGGAGATCTATCTCTATCATTAGAAGAAAATAAAGCTATTTTCTTAGCGGTACATGATTTCATACTGAAGTCTAAACGTTTTCAATAAACGAATATTAATCTATAAGGTTCCTTGCTACTTTTAGTAACTAACTCACAGTGACCTCAAATAAATATCCCAAATCAATACATTTATATATGATATTGACGGCTAGCTAGATTAAATTTGTCGCGATCGGACCTAGTATTTATATAGTACATTGTATATCTTCCTCCACCTCTTTCCCCGTGGAGACAATAATATATCATAGTTTCATATCTATTTCTTGACATTTTGTTGAAATAGTTTACATTCATTACTTTTCATAGAATTTATTGATACCACATACTTGTTTGTTGACGTTTGACAGATCGTCTCAAATCACAAATTAGTTATACTGATATGTATTATGGTCTCGGATTCAGATTTAAAAAAGTCATACGGCTTTCTTCTGGATCCCATTTGTATGTATTGATGTTTTGTCATGTCTCGTTGTCAATTGTAATGTTATATGTTACAAATAAAATAATAGTTTAAAGTAAACGCTGATTTAGGAAATATTTGAAAAAGTAAGTCCTTATCTTGACATTTAATGCTCCTACAGGTGCGGATCTAGGAGGATTTCCGAATCATATTACCGTGTATACTCAACGTATTCGGACAGACAGACCTAAGAAAACAGTGTAGACCCAGATAAGACGCCGCCGAACACTGTTTGTCACTCACCCAGCAATTTAACAAACATTTACAGGTAGTAAAAGTTTTTAACGTTTTGAAGAGAAGTAGAAGGCAAAGTCTCCGAAATCTATCAGATTTAACCAAAATGTCCAATGTAAATGAAATTTCTAGTCAAAGGGAGATTTGGCCGAACCCTCCAAATCCCCTTTGAATCCGCTACTGCACTCTATCCACAGGCAATATCCTCAGCAATAGTTAGAGATTTATCGTTACGTCACATTTGACGTCACAAAAGTATGCAAACAAATTGTTGAGCATGTATGCTTCTCTGTCTCTCTCTTTGTCTCTGTCTCTGTCTCTCTCTCTACAAAGTAACTCTCCTTAGTTCATTAATTGAGCTTATCTTGCTCTGTCGTTTAGAGTCTTGTGTGTTTTGTTTGATATTGTCTTTTCTCTGTCTCCTTGGGTATATGTAAGGTCTTGTGTGTTATTTCCTGAATTTTGTACGCACGTGCACAGTCCCTTTAGCGTGTATGATTTGCCTAAAATTGATTGGTGCACTACCCATCTACTTGTTTCCTTATAAATGAGGTACGTATATACACTACTTTTGTGTAAGAGAGGCAATTTTAAAATAAGCAAAACCCCTCAGAACGGAATCTTCACATCAGCTTTCACTTGGGATGAATATAAAATAGTAAGCATGTGCTCTATGTGTAATGTTTAAGGGTATTTCCCCTACCCAAATGCATACTAATTTGATCTTTAGCATTCGTGAGCGTTATGTTAAACAGACGAGCCTAACTATACCTGAGGACATTGCCTGTGGATAGAGTGCAGTGGTGGATTCAAGAAGGTCGGAGGGTTCGGTCGAACGCCCTTTGACTCAAAATTTCGTTTACATTGAAACTTTTGGATTAATCTGATAGATTTGGGGCACGTGTCCTTCTACTTCCTTCAAAAAGTCAAAAAAATTTACTACCTGCAAATGTTTGTAAAATTGCTAGGTGGGTGACAAACAGTGTTCTACGGAGTCTTATCTGGATCTACGCTGTTTGGTCTGGCCTGTCTGTCCGAATGTTTGTAGAGTATGTACTGTAATATGATTTGGAAATCGTCCTTAATCCGCACATGTAGGGGCATTAAATGCCAAGATAAGGACATACGTTTTGAAATATCTTTGAAATATGCATGTGTTTTACGAGCTGAAACATACATCTATTACCAATTGAACTCGCTCATCTCGTCACTCTTAAAACATCTCGCCACTCATATCCACTAGCGCTACTCATTTCTGTCCTGTAATTTTAGTTACAGGGAGTTAAAGGTTAAAAGTGTTTTAAGGCCCCGTTAAGGGCCAGTTTCCTGGCCTACACAGAGAAAATCGACCCACAGTGCTGTCAGTGCTTTGATTTTATTTGATCCAATTCAGGTAAAGATGCCCTTAGACAAATTGGCGCAGATGGCCAGCTGTCTTCAAGTCCTCACAATATCTCAAACAGTGTGTTCAGTGTCAGTGACGACGGTCCAATTAACGACACACAGATGCTTATGCAGTGGGGACAGTTCCTCGACCACGATATTGACCTAGCTCCTATAAGTATGTACCGTTCTCAGTCACATCAAGGCCATTGCTGTCACAATAAGTCTCATATTTTTTTTATCATGATTTAAATATTGTTTCATCTTGACAGACCTACGTGAAAGGACGCCCCCAGACATACGTTAACGTCTTTGGGCTAGTTTCCCACCCTTGTGCAGAATTGTGTATGTCCGTCGTCAAGGAAGACAGAGTACAGCATAAGATAGGTTCATAATTTATAACAATACATTTTTTTTCTGATTACTTTGAATACATCTTTTCCACAATCCCGCAGAAATGTTCATCATGTAAAATGTATTATGTAAGCTTTTATTTTTTTTTTTATTTTTTTGGATATCAGTACATTCGTAAATATATACACCTTATATCAACTCAGGCGTAGCGGGGCGGAGCCTGAAGTGATTCTCCTGTACAGACAGCGTCTAAGCTATGATAAGGGTTTAAATTTGATTTATCTTTATCAGGTGAACCACTATTACCAAGTAGAATTGTGTACTGCACGTTATAAGTATAAATATAAATTCAGCATTAATTGTTTAAGCGTATAATTATTTTTTTTTATATCAACACCTGTGTAAACACATACGTTATATCTACTCAGACGTAGCGGAGCGGAACTTGCGGTATTTTTCCTTATCCGTTTTCGGATGGCGCGGCCAATTAATTAGATATATTTCAATGGACCTTTTCTTACTTGAGCCGGGACACAGCATTTCCTGCAAGCTTGCATGTATTCCCAGCGTTGTTGTTATGTATGGAACAGTATTATGCAACATCGTAATTGCAATTTATTTTAATGTATCTTGCTTTCGCAGTTTGCAGCTTCTATCAGGTATGCTGTAATCAGGTATAATTCAACAGCTGTACATTATTATAGGCATGTTGGTTGGCTGTCATTATCAGATAGGCGTTTGTTTCGAAAGGCTGTGCTTACGTATAAAATCATTAATGGCTTGACACCAGATTACATTTAAAATATCATGCCGCGGTTTGAGTCGGAGAGAACAGAAAACAGCTTGAGAAATGCGGATGACATTTCTGTCTTAAGTAGAAGAACTGAACTGAAGAAGAAATGGAATTTATTTTAGATCATTTTTCCCTGTTCCGTTGACTCCTCGAATAAGTTACCTGTGGCATTAAGAAGCGCTGATTCTCTCAGTACGTTTAAACAAATACTTAAAAACACATATTCTCTCTCTTGGCTGGGGTGGTCCATCATGATTGCACACAATAAACAGCCCTGATAGTGGTGGCTCACATCAAAGGCTGGTCTTATCTAAACAATTATGAGGTTGATTATCACTGTCTGAAGTTTGTTTAGGTGGGCCAGAAAGGGGGTAAATGAATATAATCTAATGAAGCATTTATTGTTTTACCTGAACTTTATGAATATTTTGATTTAATTATAAATTTTGATTAATTTTTATAAGCAATACCTACTTTTTTTATTTTTTATTTTTTTTACTTTTATGTATTCTTACTGAATTATAAAGTAAATTCTTTAATAAGACAGATTTTTTTATCTATTTCTTTATTTACTTTTATTTATGTATTAGCTAAAAGATGAACACTTTTAAAAGATCAAACTTTTTATCAGACTTGTCATAAACAAAACATTTTGAGCTTAATTTGAAGCTATAAAATGTTTTGTTTTCTAAATATACGTTCTCCATTAATGATTCAACAACGAAGAAATGCCAGACATTATTTACCCAATCTATTTTCACAAGTTTTAGACCAAGAACAAAATAATATGTAGATATCTCAGATACCTAATAAATTTTATCACCTTTTTAGTAAAATTTCCTGTTTCAAAA
The DNA here is from genome assembly GCA_964016985.1 of Anodontia alba. Lineage (NCBI taxonomy): Eukaryota > Metazoa > Mollusca > Bivalvia > Lucinida > Lucinidae > Anodontia > Anodontia alba. The sequence goes on from OZ024829.1 coordinate 11,462,114, forward strand.
TGGTAATAAAGAAGTTAAGTTTCGCTCGATAATTAAAGCAAGTTTATTCCTAAAAGTTCTTGCACATTTATGATGGATTGTGTGTAATAGTGGATTAAATGTTTAATTTCTGTTTACAACAAATAATATTAAATAAATAAATAGATTAATAAAAAAAAAAAACATATCTAAGTGAATTTAAATAAATTAAGTTACACTTAATTATGAAACCTTTTAATCTTCAAATTCTATATTTTATCAAAATAGTTATAAATGGATAAATGAATGAAAAATTGTTTTTCTTTTTTTGTTTTTTTTTTATACTTCTTACCATTTACCTTCTGCCCAAAATTGATTTCCCCATATGTGGCCCCTACCTGTTTGAGAGCCATTGGTCACCACAGATGTATGATCTGTTATCTGCATATTTCACTAATAGCGTCACTAGGATGTTATGCAATGGAATATGTGTCTTTAAGAGATTTATGTTTAGGAGTCCTGAGGTCTCAAACACTTTTGTTTCAGGCCAACGCGTAAGTTCTGTCCATCATTGTAGAAAAAATAATTTTAGCAATCTAAATAAAGACTTATTAAATAATCATCTTAACCAACGGCTGCATGTGAATGTGGCTTTGAGAGTGAGGATGCTGAACACTACTTTTTCTTCTGTAATAAATTCCCAAAACTACGGACTAGTCTGTTCCAGGCCATCTGTGAATTTCAGCCTGTCGGTATACGCCTTCTCCTGCACGATTCACCTGATCTTTCTAATGACGACAATGTTGAACTGTTTTTGCACGTTCAACATTTTATAAAAAGAAACAAATCGTTTTTGATAAATCGTACAACTTATTTGCATACTGTAAAACATGTATGTAGCCTGTTAAACCTATTAAAAATCTGTTATAGAAACTTGGTTTGGTGACCCCCATTCACTACTCATCCTCCGTAGTTTCATTTCCGTTCTGGATCTAGATTCCTATAGAACTAATTTTCTTTTCAATGTGTTTTTTTTTTCTATCTTTTCTTTCTTTCTTTAGGTCTACTTGCGATCGCTTAATGTTTTTTTTTTAATAATAGATTAATTTGTTTAGAGGAAAACACGCAAAATCGGATTCTCTAGATACTGTATATTGTTTGAGCATATACAATTTTATCTCCTTTCTTCTCTTTTTACTAGGATCTGGACAGTCAGAATTCTAGCGTGCACATACTGGGATTTACTCATTGCCATAAACATTGTATTATATATTTGGTTTTGGTTTTTTGGGGCAGGGGGACCTTATCTAATGTTGTGAGAACTTGTAGTTCTAACACACTTGCTTTATGATTATTTGGCAATAAAATATGATTAAACAAAATATGCATATTGGTAGTCTGATTTTGGAATTCGCCCTGGATTCTTAACTTCTTCTTACGCTTTTGCAACTTGCAGTTCCGATTGTGCTCGTACTGTGGCGTCGTGTTCCCTAATTCGTACTTTCTGATAAACGCTCGTCTGTTCACGGGAGTAATCGTAAGAATTCTGCAAGCGTATCGGTAACACGGAGATGAGAGTGAAATATAAAACCCTTAAGAGAGAGAGAGAGAGAGAGAGAGAGAGATCCGAATATGGAAGATTACTTTCAGTATTTGTGAACAACTTACATCGGCTATATCGTGTCTCAGAATCTCGAATAATAAATCAACATGGGCACCCAACTGTGAATAAAAGGGAGTCGTAGAATTGGTTTCGATTTATCTGATTTTTCGAACGGACTGTCAGTTCCTGTCGTGAAAGCTGAAACTGACCGGGCGGCCCAAACTTATCACTCAAAAGAAAGTTAATAATTTCAATAGCTGTAAGTGCCCTCCCATCTGGAATTCCTTCTTTGATATAAATAGTATGGCTTATTTACAGAAACAAACTGTGTTCCAATACCATTCCATTAAAAAGTGGATGGAGTATCTGATTTAATAGTACACTTGTGTAAAAATATTATATTTTAGCACGGTCGTCATTATGAAACTGTAATATTCTATAAATTGTCAAGCAAAAAACTTTTTGCATTTGTAAGACTGTTAGACAAATACAGATAAAGTCACAGTAGCGTCACAAACCGCAGCCCTTCCCTGACCCCAAGAGGAAGAGGAAACCGACAAAAGGCTTATTGAAAGACAAAAGTTGCAAATCAGAATGTGCATGTTGCATATCCAGATACAATACTTCGAAATGGAAAGGTTTAAACTGCAAACTGCAGTTTCAGCAATATAAAGTGAGATTGAACAATGCATAATCGAGTTTTTATCTAAATACTGTTCCATCGTTATGCACGTAATTAAATGACTTGCTTTTTGTAGATTGGTACTAAATCACTCTTGCGCTCAGCATTTAGTAGGACTGGGTCACACCCTCGGTTACACCGGTGACAACACGTATCATATGGCTGGTGGTAGTATCACGTATATGCAGCTGGGGCCTGATACTGCATTGTGGTGCCTGTAAAAGGGCATCACTTCTCATCGTCACATTCAGACACCGTCAAGACATGAATGAAAGTCTGTTGTAATGGCGTTAACACTCATCTCAAACAAATGTAGATGATTGCAAATTTCTTGCGCACCAGATAATTAAAACCTGGATTTAATCCTGGTAGGCCTCGTGATGCCAGACAGTGATCCTTGGGATTATTTTTTTTCTATCTACCCCTCACACCCATGATAAATCCTTGTACTCTCATGACTATATTGTCTGCGGATTGCAATAAACTTATCCAGCATGGCAAGCTGTCTTTTAGCCTTTATCAAGTAAATACGACTCATTAATTCTTAACCAAAGCACAAATGGTTCCAATTTAGTTATCTATTTTACTATGAATTATCCTGATATGCATATTTACGGGCCGAGGTAAAAACGAGAGGGCAATATGCACAAGCAATATCCAGATTGTATGTTTTAAGACCAGTTGCCGTTGTGTAAGGATGCCATGGCAAAATTTTAAAGAAATAAATTTGTAAGCGACATTTTGCACCAGCAGGGAAAAAAACCTTTTGTGCGCCAGCTGGGAAAGAAGACCCTGTTGCGCACTAACTGGAAAAGAAGACCCTGTGTCGCAACAGGTGAGCGAGAAGCCCATGTTGCGCACCAGCTTGGAAAGAAGATCATGTTGCGCCCAGCTGGGAAAGAAGCTGGAAAAGAAGACCCTGTTGCGCACCAGCTTGGATAAAAGACCTGTTGCGCACCAGCTTGGAAAGAAGACTTTGTTTCACACCTGCTGTGAAAGAAGATCCTGTTGCGCTCCAGCTGGGAAAGAGGACCCTGTTGCACACCAGCTGGGAAAGGGGACTGTGTTAAATTTGTCTCATGTGTGTACGTGTAAAGGGACATAGGACCTGTAGCATACGTCGGGATGGCTAAAAGCAACATGAAATACCTCTTCTCCCATCATTTCTTTACCTATTCAATGAAGATGGGAGCGTGGCAAGTCCCTGTCTTCTGGGAAATATAAATAGATTATAAAAAAGAATAAACATTGAGAGCAATGAATACATACACAAAGACAAAAATAGCTGCAGTGTTGTATTCATGTATAACATCACAATTTTGTTAAAAAAAAACTTTTCTTATGGTGAAAATATGATAATAAACACATTCTTCTTTACCAAGTACTGCTCAAATGATGATCCTTTCATTGGGTTAGAAAAATGTTGTATAACATCCGCATATCAGCAATGGCTATTTCATTCAAGTGAGTGAGGAGTGGACCTTGGGCCAATTGTTATTACTATTATTGTTGTAATTATTATTTTTTATTATCACTATCCATCTTAAATATTATAATTATTCTTATTATCATCCATCATTTTAATAATAATAATAATAATAATGATAATAATACGTGCAAAGCATGCGAAGCACGCCTATAGATAACACGTAACATTTAAATAAAGTTCATTCAAATGTAGCTATGTACCTAAGAAACTTAAAAACTTTGGACAACATGGCACCTTCCTCTAAACAATGGTTGACCCACGAATTTTGATCGACGCTCAATAACATACAATAAATTGACTAAAATAAAATAAAAAAAATAAAACAACAAACAAACAAACATACAAAAAAAACAACAACAACAACAAAAAAAAATAAATAAAAATAAAAAAAAATAAAAAATAAAATAAATAAATAAATAAAAACACCAGAAACCCATTATATATGCCAGGAAAGCTATCTCTGTACATCAAATGTTTATACATAACAAAATCATGTCTATTCAAATATACTGAAAATTTCACCTGCAAAAAATGAAAATTTTCACATAAAAAATTCTGATATTTTTCATATTTCTGATCAAAATATAGACTGTGGTACTCGTTAGCACCATCTCGACGAGGTGGTTCTAACGAGTATCCACAATCTATGTTTTTGAGCAGAAATAATGAAAACAATTTTTACCTATATAAACCCCAGTTTTACTGTATAAAAGTGGGGTTTAAGAGGGTCAAAATTAAATAAGCAAGTTTTCGTGATGCATGTACCAATGGCAGTAGCACTGGAAATAGATTTTTGCTGTTGTTGTTGTTTTTTGGTTTTTTTTACAGTTTTTTTTTTCTTGTTTTATTTTTTACAATTTTCATTAACTTTTGTAAACAGCTATAAATAGCTATACATACAAATAACATACTTATGTTTGGGCTTTTATGTCAACCATGAAATTTCTGAGTATTTATAAACAACAATCAAATCTGCAATTAAAATTAGTATATTAATCCAATCATCATATATGATCTGTTTTTATATCATGATCCCCTGCTTCTACAATACAATATGATCAATCTCTAAGTGTGACCTGGACACAGTATTGATAAAAAAAGCCAATGTCTTCGAAAAACTGAAAAAAAAAAAAAATAACAAAAAAAAAAAACTGAAAATGTAATGAACTCTCTTCTGCTAGATTTAACTGCAGGTTTATCTTTTACAGTTTAGGTATGTGCAGAGCTCTAGATAGGAGTGTTATACATTAATGCAAATATTCTTTTTTGTTATTCCTCCATGAAAATATGTACATGTCATCTATGTACTCCTCAGAAGCACACTGGTTAGTGTTTTTGTGTTCTAGCACACTGTTTAGTGTTCTAGGATGTACTCTAACATGTTTTTTGTTGTTGTTGTTTTTCTGTTGTTGTTTTTTTAACCAAACAATATTAGTATTTTTTTTTGTATTTTTTTGTCTGATATGATAACAAATCAGTTTAGGCTCTTCTGAAAATAAAGGATTTTTTTATAAAAGTTATTATAGGGTTTTTAGGCAAATTTAAAAAAAAAAATAAGTGCAAAAAAGGTTACATTCTTCATCTTGTTTCCAGTTTCTGTGCCATAAAATACACACTATGATGGACAATCTCCATGTGAATTCACAATTGAGTCACATACTACATTGTATGTCTCAATAATTTAGCTGACCTAAGACTTTGACGCCTTTGTCATAGCAAAAACTTTTAGACCCCAGGCATACATTTTGTTCTGGGGGTATAATTATAGTCTTTGTTATTCTATCCATCCATTTGCTCTTATGTCTGTGCTCCCATGTGTATTTGCCAAAAATAAACTAGGCTTTAGTCTTACTCTTTGTTGCTTTGTGGTTTATTCTACGAGGCGATTTGTTGTATGTCTTTCCGTGTGTCATTTTGTTCTTGTGTTTTTCAGTCCTTTAAGTATTGCGATTACCTCGCTTGGGGAAGAGAGAGCTAATCTTAGTGCTTTTCGTACGTTTGTTCGGTTTGTGCTTGTTTTGATTTGTCTGTTTCCTCTTCCTCTTCGGGTCTGTGAAGGGCTGCGGTTTGTGATTGTGGCATTACCTGGACTTTTCTCTTACCTTTTTTTTCTAGGTAAAGTACTGTTTCTTATAAGCTTTTTCGGCCAGATTAAAGGATTTGAAGCAAACTTAATTTTTTAAAGGTTTTAAAGGATCCCCTAGAGGGCCTGCTTGGCAGTCAAACTAAAAAAACAATGAGAAGCCATTACGAAAACACGCCTATTCAAACACATTGAAAACTTCACCACCAAAATCCGAAAGTTTTCAGATAAAAATTCTGATATTTTTTTCATATTTCTGCTCAAAAGATAGATTGTGGGTACTAGTTAGAACTGCCTCAGTGAGGCGTTTCTAATGAGTACCCACAATTTGTTTTTGAGTAGAAATAAGAAAAATAATATATATCCCTGTAAACTTCACTATAAAGGTATGTTTTCGTGATGCTTGTTTTGACATGAAGAAAAAGTTTATAAATAAAAACAGATCTGAATACATATTTTATCATATTTAATCTGGAGCCACCAAGGCCTTAAAATGCCAGTTTTTGTTTGGTTGTGCAGACAAAGAGTTAGGGTATATGTGACATGCAACACAGAAAAAGGCCCTTTATACTATGCACTATCTGACAAAAAAATATCTAGAGCTAAAATTAAATCTATAAGGATTACTTTACTTTAGTTTTGGGCTAACATTTAAATATTTTTACCAAATATGTAATAAAAATGGGCATATATTTTAATAATCTGACTTTCTCCCTTTTCAAGAGAGTTTTTCTTTTAAAGGCCTCTCTATCTAATCTACTCTAAATTTTCCAAGAATGAGCAACACCACAGAGAACAGTTTTTTTTTTTGTTTTTTTTTTTGTATCAAATAGTTGACAATTGGGCAGGAGGTGGGGGTGGGACCGTTATCTGCCAGATGCCAAAGCATTTGTCAGAATTTAGTAGACTAATTAGAATAATCACTTGAAAATAGATAAAAAATAACTAGGGATGCGAATTGAAATTTAGGACTTCGTTTTAGAAAGTAGACCCATTTTGTGCTTTTGTTCTTTATGAAGAAAGCTTGCATGAAACACAAACTATATGCATTCAACATATTCTTTGTCAATATTTTCTGCAGTATCTGTGACTGGGTCTTTGCTGTCTGGTATATTTAGGGCCCGGCCTTCTCTCACAATGTGAAACATATCAGTCTGCACAAGAAGTAGAAAAGAAATTAATCAGAACAACCTATGGATGTGATTTATACAATAACTCACCAACTGCTTTGCTTTCTCTGCAGGTTACTGGATGCTAACCGTTTACTGGTAACCCTTTTCCTTCACTCGTATATTTAAATTTAGCATACACTTTGATCATCCTGCACAGCCTGAAAATTACAAAAGAAGCCTATATTTTAAAATTTGTTATATGCATGCAGACAGCCTGTAGACGTTCATGACAAAAAAAAAATAAATCTTTGGGTGTAAATGTGTAGATTGATCAGGATCTTTTTGGTCACTCATAAATCACTGAATACTGTATGGAATATATCAATGGACAGCAATGGCCTACAAGGGAATGGGGCCGAATAAGCTGGATAAATATATCCAGATATATTATGCACACTACTTTTGCTTTTATTCCCTTAACAGTTTTGTTGTAGAATAAGTGAACCAATGAATAGGGCAAAACAATATGTTATAAATTATAAGGTTTCTTGGCTGTATCTTGGCCATAGGATGTGGAGTGTAAAACAATTATCCACCCGGACAATTACACACTGGACAATTATCCACCCGGACATTTACCCGCCCCTCTTAAACTAAATGCGGACAATTACCCACCCCAAAATATTTTTCATTAACTGTCCTTAAATGTTTTATAAGTGATCTGTAAATCTCTCGGGTGGGGGGGGGGGGGGGGGGGGCGGGGTGGGGGTTGGGGGTAACTTGAGGGTAAATGTGGTACGGGTATGCGAGCCAGTATTTCAAAACCTACCCCATTCATATACCTGGCCTTTGAAAAAATTGACCCATTCATATACTTGATCGTCCGAAATGTTGACCTATTCATATACTGCCCTTTGATTTTTATACCCATTTATTGTTGGTAGTTAGACAAATATAGCAGTCAATTCATTGAATACCGAGAGAAATAGCAGCCTTGACAAATCTCTGAGCGAAAAAAATATATGCATTTACCGGGATGTCAGGAAAGTGGGGTCTTTCACATACGAATCAAGAAAAATCGGGTCAGTCATATACTTTTTGTTGAAAAAAGGGGCTAATCATATACCTGGCAGCGCTGAAAAAGGGGGAGGGGGGGGGGCATTCGGCACGCACATCCGTACTATGCCATATATAAAGGAAGTTACCCTCCCCACCCCGAGCTGTAAATTGTCTTATAATATTTTTCATTCATTTAATCCTGTTTTATTGGTAAAACATGATTTTGTGTCAATCTGAGAGTCTTAGCAGAGAATGACTTTGAGAGATGAAAGGATCAAATGATTTTTTTTTATTTTTATTTTTTAAATGACTGTTTTTTTATTATTATTTTTTATTTTATTTTATTTATTTATTTTTTAAGTAAGTTTTCTTCGGTATATATTTTTTCATAAATCGCAATGAAAAGGTATCCATCATCCATTATGCATGCAAATGACATTTGACTCATGGCAGCAGACATATCTTAATAACATTGTTAGCAAATGGAAGAAATAACTGTACTGGTCATAATTTATCAAAGGAAAAAAAAGATACTAAATTCTATAAAGTAATTTAATAGAATTGTCTTATGGGGGATTTGTAAGATATGTTCTAATGAAAAAGGCATTATTATCATTTGGACTTCAACAATTAACGTATATACAAAAATTAGAAAGAACCAAGTAAGTATTTACTGCACATATTTAAAAGTACAGGATGTAATCTTCAGCTCTCCTACATGTTTCCCAATACCACACAGTCTGTTCAGGGCTTTCATGCCACCTTACATCTAATAAATGGATATGTTGAATACCATATATGCTTTAAGTATTGGACAGACAGTCCTGAGCTAACAATACAGATCTAGATCAGACACCACCTTACAGCTAATAAATGGATAGTGTAGAATACCGTTTAACACAAACGTATCGGACAGTCCTGAGCTAACAGTGTAGACCCAGATCAGATGCCATCTTACATCTAATAAATGGACACTGAACAATAGTCTTTATACTCAAAGTATTGGACAGACAATCCTGAGCATACCATGTAGACCCAGATCAAATGACATCTTACATAGATAAATGGTTACTGTACAGAATCCCGTTTTTTACTAGGAGCATTGGACAGATAGTCCAGAGCTAACAGAGTAGACCCAGATCAGATGTCACCTTACATTTAATAAATGGGTACTGTAGAATGCCGTTTATACTCTAAGTTTTAGACAGACAGTCCTGAGCTAACAGAGTAGACCCAGATCAGCTGTCACCTTACAGTTAATAAATGGATACGGTAGAATACTGCATATACCAGACAGTCCCGAGCTAACAGTGTAGATCCAGATCAGACACTACCTTACATCTAATAACTGGATACTGTTGAATACCATTTATACCCTAAGTTTTGGACAGACAGTCCCCAGTCACATTACACCCATTCATGCCATAAGCTGTGGACTAAAATCTGTGAGATAAGGCAAAATACTAAGGGAGATTTGACAAAATTCTGTGAGATTTTCTTAAACATCACTTTGGTGTTCCCGCAATATAGTCTAAAGTCTTTTTTTCATGTGAGAAGCTTGCGAAAACCACAACAGTGTATGATTTATGTTTATTTCTTCATAAAATTTGTTGTAAAATGGTCTGAAAATTCTGTGAGATTAGAATTTTTTATGGGAATTGCCTTACAGATGGGCCAAATTCTGTGCGATTTTATCTCACAGTGTGAGATATGGCGTGTATGTACACCTAATAAATGAATACTGTAGAATACTGTATACACCAGACAGTCCTGAGTTAACAGTGTAGACCCAGATCAGACCCCATCTTACAGCTAAAAAATGGATACTGTAGAAAACTGTTTATACTCAATGTACATTTTATATTGTGAATTTAATGTAGTGGCTGGAGTGCATGGACTTAACAAGACTGCCTGCTTAGTTCAGTAGGAAGAGCACCTGACTAGTGTTACGGGGTTGTTGGTGAGTCCCAGCTCCGGTAGTCATTTTTTCCTCTCCTGTTCACTTTACTGATGTCAGATTTAGTAAACAGGTGTGTGCCAAATGCAAGCAATTGGGGGTTGCAGACCAGATACCTTCGGGACATCAGGGTGGTACCTGAATCCTAAATGTTATGAGGAGTATAGTGGCTCGAATCCATGGACAGAACATGACCGCCCGTGTAGCTCAGTAGGTTCAGCACCAGTCTAGTAGTCTTGCCAATGATGATCGATTATAATCATTCATCATTCACTTTTGCCTCTTGTGACTGAAGATCGGAAAGATCTTTTATAGTCAACTAATCAGATTTTTTTGTTGTTTTGAAACAAATATATTTTTCTCACCTTTTATTTTCATAGGCAAGTCATCAATAAATGAAGTTCAGAGCTGTCTGTTAGGGTCATTCTAGATTTATGGTCAATAAAAGTGAAAAGATTTAATAAAATAGCCTAAAAAAATAGTCAATCCAAAAGAACTGATGTTGTAGGTACTCATTAGAAGCACCTTGCAGAGGCACTTCTAATGAGTTCCAACAATATTATATGTTTTCATGGAGAAATAAGAAAAATATTACCTGGATACCCCTCTTATTTATCTGGAGCAATGAATAATACCTGGAAGATGGATAAATTAAGAGTGAATATATTTTCTACAAGTCAATTATTACTCGATGATCAGTCGGTTTTACAAAACCGATGATCGACAATGAAATTCTGGCTGATTCCCAACACTACTGTCTAGTGATATGGGGATCATGGGTTCACCCGCCTTAGGCAAGCAGTTTTCCTTTCATGTTTACTTTATATGAGAATATTGCAATACACTTGCAATTTTCTATCTGCAGACCTGTACTGTTTTTAGCTGGAATTTTCAATTTTGTTTTCCATGCTGACCCTTGAACATGTTCAATAATCAATAGTAAAATAAACTTAGGAGGAGAACTCGAACCCGCAACCCCATGGCTGCAAATCAGGTGCTCTACCAACTGAGCTAACCAGGCTGACAGTCCAGGCCCATACGCAGACTTCTGAAATGGGGACGGGTGGGAGGCGGGGGGTATTTTAGTTATTCTCAAAACAGGGGTGCAAATGCTTCTTGAAAATGCCAATTTGGGGGCCAAAATTAGGGATATAAAGTGAATTTGGGTTTAAAAACTGCATGATTTTGAAGTAATTTTCCAGAAAAGAGGTGTGCGTTTGTACCCCCTGAACCCCTTTGCGTACAGGCCTGCAGTCTCACCAATTACTACACTCCTCTCCCTTTAACAGTGTTTAACTTTTATGTGCCAAACATCAACTGAACACACTAACAGTTCCTAGCTTTTCTCCTCACTCACAAGTACCTCAGCGCCACTGAAGCGACTTAAGGAGGTAAAGGTATGCCTAATGCAGAATTTAAACCCGCAATTCCCTGCTTGTAAGTCAGGTGCTCTACCAACTGAGTCTGATGTACCAGGCTGACCTACAGTCTTGGCAATCACAGTAGCTTACCTTCTGCTGTCAAAAATCACAAGTGTTCCAGGTCAGTATTTCCAACGATGTTACACATTCAAGTCACGTGTACGAATCCTAATACTGTACATCGCTGGTGAGGCAGCCATTTTCAACGCATCCAAGATTTTCCAAATTCTGTTCATTTTTATGCAGCCGTCTGATCATAAAGTACACAAGAAAAACAAAACTACATTTTTGTAGGTATCAAACCGTAAGCTGGTAAGTAAACAGACGCACACGGCGAATATGAATGCACGTTTTCGTTCTTCACGCCGTATGTCAGCAGGTATTAAAAATAATACAGGTGTCGAAGCAAGACAAATACCTCCATAATTCATCTGGGTATTCCAAATTCAAACGCAGCACGGAGAAAAGTAAAAAAAAGTACTTTATATAGACAACAGCAAAATAGGAAGTCAATATTGGGACAGATAAATTCTAACAATTTTCACGCCTTTTGCCCCACCGGATATCCGCTTCCGTTGCGCATGCGTTCTGAAACATCTCATGGTCTTAAACATCTCACATTACACCGGAACACATTTTTGCTCACAAGTCTCTTCACGAAATATCGAGAGAGGATTAAAATCAGTTTTCTTCGCATTTAATTTAGTCCAAATATTTTTCAAAGTCCAAATTCCAAAATCAGATGCTAAACGAAATGAAAGCTAGCTGAATTTACATCCTACTGGAAAAAGGATAAAATGTGCACGAGAAAGTTAGCATTATGTCCCAACTTCGGAAATTCCATGACGTAGCTTTTGTTGTCTGCTAAATGTTCCCGGGGGTTTCCTGTCGCTGTTACCTCGTTTGTTTACACTGTGTTTTTTGGAGATGTAAAGAAGGTATTTATGAAACCAGCATACAGAGACAAGTTTTTAAGGTGATTTTTGCATTTGTTTATTCCATTACGCCCTAAATGGAAAAAAAATAAATAAATAAATAAAAACACACAAAAAAACAGGTTTTACTGGAGGTGCTATAAAGCGGTAAAATGCGCTTGGATTTTACTTCTTAGAAAAAAATGAGTGCAGTCACACAAAGATATGAATGAGGAGCTGAATTTTATATTAAATATATGATGATGATTATTATTTTTTTTTTGTTTTGCCGTAAGTGGGGTGTGTGTGTGGGGGGGTGGGTGGTGTGGGGGGGGGGGGGGGGGGGGGGGAGCTGTCACTTCGCCCAGTGTAAAATTTGTTTTAAATACTGACAATATTTTTGCCAGATGACGTCACACTTGTGGTGGCCGTGGGAACTGGAATCCGAGTGACGCGAGTTCAAACCACAGCAAGTGCATTTTTTTTATATTATTACATTTATAAAGGTTTTCTGTCTCAGTTTATATAAACACATTTATTTTATTTTGCCTTAATGATAAAAAAAGAAAAACCCTCTCTGCAGAAACATTTTTTTCTTCAAAAGTTGGGATTATTCCCAGGAGATTATTGAGGCCCTCCCAGGGTTATGGGGAACAGGGGAATAATGTCATTTATTTCAGGGGAACACAAGTATAAAAATGAAGAGAACATGGGAACAAATGTAATTTTGGGGAGTAGGGAACATTGAAAATTAATATTTTGATTTTGGAAAACAAGGAAAAATGCTGAAATATTTCAAGGAAACAAAGGGAACAGGTACCTACCCACCCCCACCCACCCTCCTGGGAGGACCTCAACATTCCGTTATTAACTGTTTCTATCTATGTTCTAGTTCAGAGAGTGAGAGTGGGGAGACGAGTATACTCCTGTGATTAGTTAGCCAAAGTATCCAATTCCATATAAATTTGATTGACCTCATTGGCTGAAGGCAACTGCCTTGCCCTTTCTTACATAAATTTAATCAAGAAGTCGAGAAAACAAAGTATTGTAACATTAATGCCCACCTACTTTTCTATATTTATTTATTTATTAGGTTAAAATACCTCTGCCAAGCAAGCATATGACGTACATACAATGCTGCCTCAATGTTTTGAATCTCAAAGAAGGATTTTAAAGATCAAATGACATAGTTTTTACTGTTTCAATGAAATATAATGATAGAGCTTTTTGCCGAAAACCGCATCAAAAGGCCAATCCACTCTAAAGTTGTGCCAGCTGAAAGTACAGTTTTCACATTTCACATTCGAATAACTTCATTGCTTTAAACAGAAATACAACCAACACTGCTCTATTTACATTCCACAAAGTGGCCACAATGCAACTTTTTATTGAAAGGTAAAACTTCACAAACATATTTTGAATAGTTTTTTCTTTTGATTTTATGAGCTTTCCTCAAGGATTTCAACATACCAACAGAGTCGTGGGAACAAATAGCACAGGACCGAGCAAAGTGGCGAGGCCTCATCAGAAGAGGTGCTAGTGAATATGAAGCAAAAAGAACCAGAGAAGTCGAGCAGATACGTGCACAGCGCAAAGCCAGAGCTAAGGCATCTCCAACAGAGCTGTCTTGCTCTGACCTCTGTTGTTCCATCTGTAACAGACAGTTAAGAATTGGTCTAATCAGCCATCTCAGAACACACAAACAGTAGCATTTCTCGCATGTGATTAAGATTGGTCATCATCAGTACTGACAGACGAACTATTATTATGAAACAAAAAATAAATAAATAAAAAATAAATAAATAAATAAAAAATAAAAAGCAACAACAACAAATCCAAACTGTTGACCGTTGTACCTTTGAGGCTAATATAAGGGTTTTAGGGATGTGGTATATTTGCCTTTTTTACTTCAAGGAGTATGGAATATTTGACATCTTACCATCAGGAATGTGGTATATTTAAAACTTAGTTTGGTACTTTTATGGCTATTTAAAAAAAAATAAATAAAAATATAGATATTGCACGATATGTATAAATGGGATATAGGATATTCGTCTGTTGACTTCCAGGAATACCGGATATTGATTACCTCCCAATCCCCATCCCCACCCACCCACCACAACCACATCCTATACAAGTCTTACCTTTTCTAATGCAGGCAAATGAATATGCACTCTCTCTTTTGTCTCTGGGCAACCAGACCTGTCTCAGATTATCAACGCGCTGAGGCCATGCAAGCGGCCGAGAATTCCACATGATTCCTGGGTAAGTACTATACATGAAGTCTTTAATGAGGTCTTTCCAGAAGTTTTGGGGAACAAGGGATCACGCTCGTTATATTTCAGGGAACATTGGAACATATTTAAAGGAAACAAGGGAACAAAACTAATGTTTAGGAACAGGGAGCATGGAAATTTTGAAATTTGCTTTCAGGGAACAAGGAAACATGGCCAGTTATTTTTAGGGAACATGGTACCTCCTGGGAGGGCCCTTCAGTGGGGTTACTTTGCACACATCTAGGTAGTGCCTAATTTCATAATAACAAAAATAATAATAATAATAATAATGATAATAATTATTATTATTATTATTATTATTATTACCGACACCGCCTCGTCGCTTCGACGAAGGGCATCCACGACGGTGGCGTCAAATGGTAACACGTACGGAATAGGGGAATGAGTTGCATAAGGCGAGCGTTACAGAGCTATGCAACGTACGTTACCAAACAGCGCTTCGTGACGCTTCGTAACTGTGTTTAGAGCTGACTCGCTGTCTGAAACAGAACGTTGCATGGCAACCAGACAAAACAAAATGGCGGCGATCGACGTAGACAGTGCCCGTTTTAAGAAATTAAATGCTATTTCTTTTGTTGTTTTTATTGTTCTTGGACGAAATGCCTTGTGCACAAATACCCATAGAACACAAAACCAATCGCCGAAGCAAGGACCACTAGCTTTTTACGAGAAATTCCCAGTTAAAATAATATAATAGTATAAACATATTTTATTGCGACTTTACATGAAAATTAAAAATAGTTACGGCCTTCCCCCTACTATTTTAACATACAATAACAATCACGTGACATTGCAAAATATTTCAATAATATAATTAAAGTATGCAGTACTTGTTGAATGAAACTCGATAAATAAATAAATAAAAAAAAAAAAAAAATAGGATTGTGTGTCTCTATACGTGGAGGTTGTGGCACAGGAGGATATCAGTGGTAGAGTAGTGATTTGTCTACTTACTGATTTCTAGAGAATCTACCAGTATCCTTTATGTATGTCTGGACGGATTTGAATAAAGACATATTTGTCCTATAAAGACATCTCGACAACGGCATAGAGTAGGGTATCCGGGTTTAGAGGATAAAAAGTGCGGGTTTCATTCAACAGTCGTGTACGTTCGTTTATATAATTCGGGCAGCGAAAAAAGTAATGTTCCGCATTCTCGATTTCTAAGTTGCAATTACAAAGTGGGTTAATTAACAAAAAATTTAATGCAAGTCACTATTCAAATTACTGCTTTCATTTCTTATTCTTGCATGCATAACAGATAAATATCTATCACCATATTATACTGCGGTACTGGGTGGATTGTCGAGTTATGGCGTTTTATTTTATACTTAAAAGAACTGAATGAAGAACTGTTTCGTATATTTTCATCTAGATTATTCCATAACTGAACAGAAGACGGTATGGTATGCAAGCGTTTCGAAACAGTCAAGCCAGTAACTATTCTAGCAGCTTCGTTTTGTAACTTTTCTAGAGCATAAGTGTCTTGATCGGAACAGTTGTTCCAAACTACTGATTTGTATTCTATTATTGGTAAGACCTAAGAAAAAAAATCTGATTTAATGCTGCAATTCTGCTTAATGTAAATTTAAGCTTTCTAATAATGCCAGCTACTTTAGCAGCACTATTTAAGATATTATCTATGTGTTTATGCCATTTGCCATTGCTGCTAAAAGTTAAACCTAAATGCTTATGATCTTCAACAAATTTAATCTGAGTATCATTGAAGACTAAATTAGGAAAATGTTCAAAAATTTTTAAAGTAAAAAGTATTGCTTCAGTTTTCAGAGGATCGAATTTTATGAGCCACTGCTTTTCCCATACGACAAGTAGTCGAAAATCATGATTTATAATCCCTTCAGTATCTACTAAACTTGATACTGTATAGAATAAGGAACTGTCGTCTGCAAATAATCTTGTCAAACTAAGTAAGGATTCAGAAATATCATTTACATAGATTGAAAATAGTAAGGGACCTAACACTGAGCCCTGAGGAACTCCGGCGTTGACCCTTTTAAAATCTGACATGCAAGATCTAATAACAACTCTTTGTTTTCTGTCATGTAAGTAATCGGAGATCCAATTCAACAAATCCCCGTCAATTCCATACTGCCGTAATTTAAAAAATGTCCCTTGCGCCATACCCTGTCAAAAACCTTTGGCACATCGCAAAATACCATGCAAGAATATTGATTACTATCTATTGCTTGACATATAGGATGATATATGTCTATCAGCTGAAAGATACGAGTAGTTGAATGACTAGGTAAGATTCCTGATTGATATTTATAGATCAAATTGTTTTCATTTAAAAAGTTATATATATATTCTTAAAAACAATGCGTTCTTGTAGTTTTCCTATACCACTCAAGAAAGAGACAGGACGAAAGCTTGGTGGGTCCAAGTTATCCTCCTTCTTTGGCAAAGGTTAATGTTTGATCGTTTCCATAATTCCGAGAATTTACCCTCCCTGAAGATCTATTAAACAAAATGCTTAATGGAACTGAAATTTCTTTGTCTACGAGTTTCAACATTTTATTACTAATTCCATCAGGACCACAAGCTTTATTTGGGTTCAAAATTTCGATAAGTGACTATTTCTGATGCAGTACATGATATATTTGACCGTTGATTTTGACTCTTTAACTCAAAAGCAGGCAAATAACAATTAGTATTATCCAGTGAAGAAACAGAGGTGAAGTACTCATTCAGGCATTCAGCCTTTTCCATGTCTCTATAACAATAAGCATTCTGATCGTTTGGTGGAAATACTTTGAGAGGGGGTATTGAACTAGTACTACTATTATTCTTGACAAAATGTCGAATGATACTCCAAAATTGTCTTTTGTTATTACTGTAAAATTCACTGATAGAAGACTCAAGGTTATTGTAGAATCTTTCTTTTGCATGCTCTTTTAGATTGTTTACTTTATTGCGAAATTTTCTGTACTGTTCTCGTAAATGTAAACTAGTTGAATTAATTTGCGTTTTAATTTGTCACGCTTGGAGGTAAAATGTCGTATTTCCAAGTCATACCAGAGTTTATCATTTGGCTTCACTACCAAAAAGTTTGAAGGTATACATAGTTTCACCATATCAAGGAAAATGTCGGTACATTTTCTGCAGGCGTCGTCTAACGACCCTTCGTGTAAGACAGACCAATCATAGTTTGACAATTTCTCTTTCAAAAGATCGAAATTGGCCTTTTTATATAGCCATACTAGCCGTGTTAAAGACCCTTGTAAATTATATTGGAAAGGAAGAATTACGTTTGTCGCTTTATGATCGCTTATATTATCAGATATACTTTCAGCATCTAAATAATTAATAAATAATATGGTCTGGAATTACTATGGGATCAAGGATAGCATCTTGCCTGGTAGGATTTGTAATAACGTTCTATAATGAATTTATTAACATTATGTCTCTCTAATTACGATAGTTTGGATTCAACAGGTCTTCATTTAAGTCCCCAGCTTATACAAGATTTTTGGTAAAATCTTTGGCTTTCTCAATATTAATACTAAAATTATTAAAAAACAATTGTAGCAGGACTATAAAATAAGCCAATCAGGTATGTATCGTGCTTAACCTTAATTTCTGTCCAAATCGATTCTTGGCAGAAAAGTTCTAGATCAGATTTACGACAATGAAAAAGGTTGGAATTAATGTACATCAATAGTCCACCTCCATGGCAGTTTCTATCTTTCCTATATGGTTCACTATAACTGTTTGATATATAGAGCAAATCAGAAGACACGTTAAGATCTAAATGTGTTTCAGAAAAACATAAAATATCAAGGTTCGTGAAATTATCTTATATGTATTTAATTTTATTTCTGATGCATCTTACATTCAAGTGCAAAACTGATACTGCATTGTCAGTTCCTGGACCTGGGTTTCTTTCAGTATCACCAGCTTCAAGTAGCAATATGCACATTACTAGCATAAATTGAAAATTGAAAAAACCTAGATTCCAGTAAGCATTGTAACCATTGTGGCTGCTTGCTTAGGACATACAGTACAACCTTTTCGCCTTAACAAACCAGATATATCCACAAACTGACATTTATAAGCATATATCCAACCATAAAAAACAGAAGAAGTCGGTAGGCACAGTGATAATTAACCTTTACCACTCTCTGGGCTGGTTCAGCAGGCGACACATGGATGAAATCCCCGTCCCCCAACAAAATAGGACCCGACACACCAGGCAAAATTTTCTCCATTGGAGACAATTCGCATGAAATGCTAAAACCCGCTCTCGGGGAAAAACAATGAAAATTCCGCAGAAAATTTCACCCAGAGTGCTATTCATTTATAAAATATGTCTATGCCTACTGAACTGATGTTATTCGCAGAAAAAAAAGAAAACATATTTTGAGGGGGCATTCACTACATACGAGTAGACCCGTTAACATGATCAATTTTAATACTATACCTGGCTACATATACCCTTTGTTGGGTGCTAGGACCTTATCAAACAGAGCAGACCCAGATCAGACACCACCGCAAATTGAGGCGCCTGATCGGGGTCTACGCTGCTTGCTTGGGACATACAGTACACTTTCGCCTTAAAAAAACAGATATATCCACAAACTGACGTAAGTAAGATACAGTGATAATTAACCTTTACCACTCTCTGGGCTGGTTCAGCAGGCGACACATGAATGAAGTCACCGTCCCGCAAGAAAAAAGGAACCGAAGCATCATGCAATTTTTTCTCCATTGGAGACAATTCGCATGGAATGCTAAAACCCACTCTCGGGGAAAAACAGTGAAAATTCTGCTGAAAATTTTACCCAGAGTGCTAAGTATTTATGAAATATGTCTATGTCTATTGTATTGATGTGATTCGCAGAAAAAAACAAAACCAAAAACTGTTATTTGGATTGAAGATTCAAACGTTAGTGCGATAGTGCTATGCCGCGCCATACCTCCTACAGCCCACTCTCGCCACCAACGTGAGTAAAATTTGTATCCTTCACTTTACATACGTGAAAGATCCGCACCATCCTCTCACGGGCGACGAAGTCATTATGTGGTCGAACAGCAAAACATACGGCTCAACAGAGCTATATCAGCCCATAGCATTTTACTTATGATGTTGCTGGAGAAAAAGACGTAAACTTCAATATACGGTCTTATTGACTTTCATAAGTGCAGAATGATATACATGTATACAGTGAACAACACTGACCAGCTCGTAATGCATACGAACGTAGACTAATTATAGAAGGACACGATTAAGTCTAATAATAGAGGGATAAATATAGAATTGAGAATTGCGAATGAAGACTGGTTCCCAGATTAAAAATCGTGTCATTTTGGCAGACATTTTAAAAAGTGCTCCCATCAAACGGACCGTTGCATAGCAAGAGCAAATTGCTATAGAGCGCTACGTGATTGCGCTTTCCTTATGCAACTCACTCCAGTATTCTCTGTGTACAGACCCCTTGAAACACAGCTGCCGTTGCCTGAAAAAGTCACAGTGATTAAAAATCAGCGAATAACACCGTGTGTTTCGACTGAGACATGTGATGTCAGTCAACCAATGAAAATGCTCAGCGATATGTTGTCTTGTTTCAGATTGGCTGGGTGTTGCGACAACTGTTGTATGATGTAGTATGACAACCAGCTTGTTTACTGGAATCTACCATCTGCTGTCGACCATTTTATTTTTCGCGAAGATACACACACGAAAGTTTCTTTTACCCGCATTTTTGAAATTCATAATGTGTCGGCACGCCAAAAACAACAGAAACGTGTTTAAAATTCTTCAGCAAATTTCCTGATGCCGTAAATTGCATTTCAGGTAGGCGAACGGTAGTGTAGCGTAACCGGGTACATATTACCGGCGTGCATTGATTATCTGGTAATCAGAAATCACGGCCTCCGTCCATCGGGGCCAGCAAAGTAGTTGGGCTGCCTGTAGTCTCCAGGGAGCTTCATTAGTCAGGGCGTGTTTATCATGTGATCGGGTTGGGTAAAAATCCCACAAATCTGGAGGCAATATCTTTAAATGGATACGTTGTCGCAATTTATTTTCTTTTTTATGAGGTAGAATCAACAAACAGCAATATACAACAATAAATTAAAAATTTGGACATGGCAGTTGCTTAATTTTCAGTTAGCCGAAAAGTGTTATTGTTTTTGTTTTGTTAATGCAAGGCAGGGTCACAATCTGTAACAATGCAGGCGAAAAACAAATACACTAGACTGGCTCATTTTTTCTTTATTAGGATTCCCGCCGAATGTCACCTTGATTAACTATTCGTTTCCAATGAGAGGCTCTTTCACGTTGACCAACAATATTGAAGTAGTCGAGAATGATTAGTTGTATTTTTTTAAACGCATATGTAGCTTTGAGTTTTTGCAGTTGCTTGAATTAATGAACTGACTGTTAAACGAGTGTAGGAAAAATGTATATGAAAATAAATTCCGTAATACAATGTCAAAATCCGACTGGTTCTATAGCGTTACGATTATCAACAGACGCTTTGAGTTGCAGTATCTAATATGCTTCTGGCAAACTGACATGAAAGCACCTGGGAAATAATTCAAAATTAGTCGCCAGTTTTTTTTTGTTTTAATTTTTGTTGTTTTTTTTTGCATTTTTTTTATTGAAAATAACGCATGTATATTTGTTGCTATTTAAAAACATCTTTAAAAAT
This sequence comes from Anodontia alba, assembly GCA_964016985.1. Lineage (NCBI taxonomy): Eukaryota > Metazoa > Mollusca > Bivalvia > Lucinida > Lucinidae > Anodontia > Anodontia alba. The sequence goes on from OZ024829.1 coordinate 11,483,363, forward strand.
TCATGAAAAAAAAAAAAAAAAAAAATATTTTGAGAAAATAACTGTTTCTCGCCAATTTTCAATGTGTGAGATTAGTAACTTTGACACGGATCATCTGAAAGACATGGGGCAGGATACAGTGGTGAGTTTCATGAATGTTAACTATAAGAATGTTTCACCTGTTACATTTGGCGCCCACCGTAAATGTAACCCACATGTGTGTATAAAACTCCTTGAGTCTCATGTCATGTGAATCACGGACTCCTAGAAATTTAGGGACGAATTTCAATTTGGAGGGGGAGAATGTCACCGGGTATATGTATATCACACACTTGTACTGCCTTGCGGTAAAAGTCGGCTTTTTTAGTGACGCGGTAGAGTGTAGGACTTTGATTCCTGCGGACCGGGCTCGATCCCCTGTCGCGGCATAGTTATTTTTCACCTGTTACATATAGGCGTGCAGGCCAACGTTGCCTGCTGCGGTTGAAGCTGGCTTCGCTCGCGTCAATGTTGCCTTCCGCAACGTTTGTCATGCCCTTATAAACAGACGCGAAGCTTGGCTAATCAAATTGTTTATCATTCCTGCCATTGTGATCGATAATCGATTAGTAATCACATTGAAAGGTTTGGCCGTAAGTTACCTGTCTGTCTGAGCATGACTGGTATATTTTACTGCATGTATTTGGTCAGACAGGCCTGAGCAAACAGTGTAGACCCAGATGAGAAGCCGCAAAACGTGGTCTCGTCAGGGTCTACACTGTTTGCCATTCATCCAGCTAGTTTTAGACAACGTTGGGCAGTAAATTGTACTTATTCAAATTTTAGATAAAGTATGGTAAGGAGTTGAGGTGTTTGAATATTAAGGTTAAATAGGGTAAAGTATCAAATGATCGATTATCAGCACATTTGTAACGATAATCATTTTTGTGGAATTGTTTAATCAATTAATCAATTATCTGATTAAATGTCAGCCTTAACAGACTCTACGTAAATAAAAATAGTTATAACAGCAAACAATTCTAAGATAAATTATGTGTGATTCCAGTCTTTGTGAAACCTTTTGACATGCTGCAGGACAGCTGTCAGACAATCTGAAATCTTCTGCAGGACAAATTGAAAATCTGCAAGACAATCAGATCATGGTTTAATTTATTACAACTTTATTTTAGAAAAGAATTGCAGGAAAGCTGTCAGACTGAAATTTTTTGCACGAAAATTTAAAAATTTACCGGTTTTGTCCTAAAGTCCTGCAGTTTTCATGAAGACTGCATGAGGCTAGATATAAAAAAAAACATACCGTGCACATATGTAAAGTAAACACGTATTAAAACTAAATCACAAATCTGAATTTCGATCATGGTCCTGTTGGACATCACAGAATAGTAAGTTGCTAAAAGCACTAGAATACGTATTAAAAGCTCTACAAGGCTAATCTCTTTTTATCCGTCGTCTGTCTGTCTATTAACACATTCAAACGACAACTCCTCCAAAGCCATTGACGTGATTTGTTCCTAATTGGGTAAGAATGTTGCTTCGGTAGGGGGATAAAAATAACTATAATTATGGTGATCTTCCTCTTGATCTGGTTGCCTTGGCAACATGAAGCTCCCCTAGACTTAAAATGGGATAATGGTTAATTTTTTTTTCAATGACCCTTGTATGTGAACCATATTTGGCAGTTATGATTATTCGATGATTGTCAATCTAGCTTATGAGTTTTCTGACAGGTGATTTTCAGGGCTGTGGAAACATCTTGCCTGACTTGAGTAGCATCGGGACCCAGGGTGAAGTTAGCTAGCTGTAAATGTGCTTTAAACCCCCCGGTGGTTTGGCTTTAAACCGACAGTTCTAAGGCGGTGGTCCCGGTGTTAGTCTTACTCCTTGTTGCTTTGTGGTTTATTCTACGAGGGATTTGTTATATGTCTTTCCGTGTTTCATTTTGTTCTTGTGTTTTTCAGTCCTTTTAGCATTGCGATTACCTCGCTTGGGGAAGAGAGAGCTAATCTTAGTGCTTTTCGTACGTTTGTTCGGTTTGTGCTTGTTTAGATTTGTCGGTTTCCTCTTCCTCTTGGGGTCTGGGAAGGGCTGCGGTTTGTGATTGTGGCACTCCCTTGACTTTTCTCTTACCTTTTTTTGTATGACTTCTTGACTCCATTCACTAAGCACAAGCAAAACTTTTAATCAAGGACTTCATAGCTATAGCTAAAAAGAGTATCCAAATTATGAGATATATGATATATAAACTTTTCTTATTTCTTGATGAAAACCAGGTGCTTCTAATGTGTACAAAATATGGCAAAAGCATTGCACAATACTGGTTAACTGCTTAAAGGACTAAGCCTGCCCAGTAAAAGTGCGTTAGGTAAACTGACCTCGCTCGACATGACCTCAGTGGGTTGGCTGGTCTGCAAAATGTCAACACAAACAATTTCTTCGACAAATAAAAGTCATACAATTTCATAATTCTAAATCCCTGGCCATTTTGTTTGGATGCCATGGCAAAATTAAAGATGGAAATCTGTAAAGCACCAGCAAGGAGAGAAGACCGTGTTGCACACCATTAAGGAAAGACCGTGTTGTGCAAGGAAAAAAGAAACTGTTGGATGTTTCTCCTTGCTGACCTTATAAAAAGACAGAACATATAGCAAAGGTTGGAGTGGCAACATGCATTTGAGTAAAAAAGGTAAGAGAAAAGTCCAGGAGTCCCACAATCACAAACCGCAGCCCTTCCCAGACCCCAAGAGGAAGAGGAAACCGACAAATCTAAACAAGCACAAACCGAACAAACGTACGAAAAGCACTAAGATTAGCTCTCTCTTCCCCAAGCGAGGTAATCGCAATACTAAAAGGACTGAAAAACACAAGAACAAAATGACACACGGAAAGACATATAACAAATCGCCTCGTAGAATAAACCACAAAGCAACAAGGAGTAAGACTAACACCGGGACCACCGCCTTAGAACTGTCGGTTTAAAGCCAAACCACCGGGGGGTTTAAAGCACATTTACAGCTAGCTAACTTCACCCTGGGTCCCGATGCTACTCTTAATACATAAATACATAAAAATTCGGTTCGCATAAAGGCTCCCAACTCAGTCAATGCATCAAAGCGAAAACATAAAAATCAAATTAATCACTATAATAAACAAAGACGAGTACTCATGGCTAATTCTACTGTATGCCAGAGTAAATGAAAACCAATAGTTGAACCACGGCGGGCCAAGTCAAAGACATATCGTCAAGCCCCAACCCACTGGTTAAAGTTTTACGAAGAGGCCGTCATTGAGTCTGAGGCCCGAACCACCGTCGTGCAATTAAAGAGTGAAGCATAGCCATCAACAATGATTGGGTTGACAACTATGCATGCGGTCTGCCGCATACTATCTAGGCTATAGCCAATTCTTTTATAACGGTTAATAAGTTTTCTGAATTGCTCCGAAAAGTTAGATTTACCTACAATTTTTCTAAATCTGTACACTAAGTCACCGTAAAATTCGGGTTCCGATATACCTTGTTGCAGAAGTGTTTTCAGACTGACGCTATATTTTTCTAACAAGGCACTGTGTCTGCGATAAAATTTCGAAAACGCCTTACGAAGTTTAAAATAACGATAGCCCTGCCTAAGAAGTTTGGCAGTAAGGGCTTTTTTACGGTAGTTAAAGTCATTAAGATTTAAAGAAGCTCTGGCGAATCTTATAAGTTGAGATATGTATACCCCATATGAGGTACGCCGGGGGACATCGCCATCCAGAAAAGGGAAATTGACTATATCAAAATCAAAATCGTCCCGTTTATCATAAATTTTGGTGGAAATTGTACCATTAGATATACATAGATTCAAATCCAAAAATGGTGCCTCGGTATCGGAAGAATTTGCTCTATTTAATTGGAGTTCTGTAGGGTATATCCGGTCCACCATTTGGTCAAAGTAAATATTGTCAATATTTAATAAATCGTCAAGGTATCTTGGAGTTGAATTAAAAGCCTCAATAATGTCAGCCTGATTTTCACGTGAGAGAGACTTCATGAAATCTCTCTCATAACAAAAAAGAAACAAATCTGCAACAAGAGGAGCACAATTAGTTCCCATCGGAATACCAATAGTTTGTCTATAAAGTTTAGTTCCAATTCTAATAAATATTATCCAAAAGATAAACAAGGGCATCACAGACTTTTTGACACGACCATAAATTGTGATTATTATATACATCAGAAGTGAAAAAAGCACATTCTTCGTTGCAAGCCAAATATTGGGTATTCTCCCGAATAAACGTTCGGTTAATTAAATGAATAAGTTTATCTTTTATAAGATGATGAGGTAACGTAGTATACAGTGTAGAAAAATCATATGTAGACAATTTAGAAGCCTGAAAGTTTTTATATTTAAATTTATTGAGAACATCATTAGAATTTTTAATTGACCAAAAATAGTTAATTCCGTCCCTTTCGTAAACAGTATCATAGTATCTAATCCAATGTTTTTTAACAGCAGTAAGGCATGAAGTTAGCAGTTTGGACAAAACATCAGTCGTACAAGAACTAGAATTAGCAATGAAACGTGCTTTATAAGGTCGTTTATGAAGTTTCGGTAACCAATATAACGTAGGAAGTCTGTCTTGCTTTTCTTTAATACTCACTGCAAACTTAGCAATATTAATATGTTAATATGTTTTGGCTCCAGCTGATAAAGCTGCTAATAATGTTGTTGTTGTGTGACGACTTTATTATATCAATACTCTAAAACAAGAACTTGGTAGTACCAAAACATATGAACGGATTTCTACTGACGAGAGATCTATTGTCAATACCCATTCTATCGATATTACCTTTTTTTATCATTAAGTCTCCCATAGATCTATTATGGAGAAAATGTTGTCCGGACGATTGCGACTTTACTTTTGATCGGATCTTTATCAAACTTGCAGATAATAAGGACAGGCATAAGATTTCGGACAAGTTTAATTTTGGTCCAGTTCTGAATATTGACATATACCCATATACTTAGATAAATGTTGTCGGGATGATGGAGATTTCATTTTTGATCCAATCTTTATCAGCATTGTAGGTTTTGAGTAGAGCCATAAAATCTTTGACAAAAAAAGGTAAGAGAAAAGTCCAGGGAGTGGCACAATCACAAACCGCAGCCCTTCCCAGACCCCATTAGGAAGAGGAAACCGACAAATCCAAACAAGCACAAACCGAACAAACGTACGAAAAGCACTAAGATTAGCTCTCTCTTCCCCAAGCGAGGTAATCGCAATACTAAAAGGACTGTAAAGCACAAGAACAAAATTACACACGGAAAGACATACAACAAATCGCCTTGTAGAATAAACCACAAAGCACCAAACTAACACCGGGACCACTGCCTTAGAACGGTCAGTAGAGCAAACCACCAGGGGGTTTAAAGCACTTTTACAGCTAGCTAACTTCACCCTGGGTCCCGATGCTACTCTTAATACAGAAACACATAAAAATTCGGTTCGCATAAAGGCTCCCAACTCAGTCAATGCATCAAAGCAAAAACATAAAAATCAAAACAATCACTATAAAAAGCAAAGACGAGTACCCATGGCTAATTCTACTGTATGCCAGAGTAAATGAAAAACCAATAGTTGAACCACGGCGGGCCAAGCCAGAGACATATCGTCAAGCCCCAACCCACTGGTTAAAGTTTTACGAAGAGACCGTCATTGAGTCTGAGGCCCGAACCGCCAAGTTTGATTTTGGGGCACCTTAGAGAACACAGGACAGTTACTTGCCCTTTAGTCCCCCATAGACATATAATGGGGAAGATTTTGTCTGGATGACAGCTACTTCATTTTTGATTGAATCTTCATTGGACAGGCAGATAACAAGGACAGGCATAAAATGTCAGACGAGTTCAAGTTTGGCCCACTTTTGACTATTGGCATGAGAGTTACCCACCCTAGAGGGCCCCATAGACATAGTGAATCTGCAAATGGATGAAATAACAGCTGGAAAATATCCAGAATTGTGTACATTTGATCACTCTAAAGGATCATCCAGATATATATTTTTATGTCTCAATCTTTGAAAAATTTGGTTCATATTATTTTGCCCTTGTCTGTCTGTCCATCTGCCCTTATCACTTTTAGATGCTTGTGAAACTAGAGAATGGCTTATACTAGAAATTTGAAATTTTACACATGGCATGAGCACAAAAAATAAGCGAACCCATTTTCTTCCAGTCGGACCTAGCATGCCAGAGATATGCCCGTTTTTCAAATCTATTCCATTCTAAATATTGTCTCTGTTGGATGGGGACTCCAGTGCCGACGGGCCCCGCACCAAAAGCACTCTCCTTAGGTGGGCAATAGCAAAACCTTGTCAACGTGATACCTAGAGAACCGTTCGAGCTAGGATTCTTATAGCACTCTGCATCGAGGCTTCCTCAAAGGGCAGCCACGACGGAGGCGTCAAATGGTTACGCGTGTGGAATACAGTATTCTGTGTGTACGGACCCTTTGAAAACACATCTGCCGTTGACTTGTGTGCACAACTCTTCCTATAGATTTTTTTAAACAACAAAAGCATCCGTCCTTTAAATTAGCTTTGTCCGGGCTTGCGGGCGTCGGGCATCGTCTGATGTTTATCTTAAGATTAACTTTTTTTCTCAAAGTTGTATGTTACCTTTCTCCTTTATTCTTCATTGGATTGCTTTCATGTTTGGTTGAGATGAAGAGGAGGACCAGCAGGCGTGTGATGTGCAAGAGTGACAACTCTAACTTTCTCGGTTATATATTTATCTCCCTTGACATCCGAAGTTTACCTTTTGGTTAACCTTTTTTTCAATGTTATACGTTACGTTTATTCTTCAGTAGATTGCTTTCATAGTTGGTAGGTATAAAGAGAAGGACCAGTAGGCGTGTAGAGTGCAAGAGAGACAACTCTCACTTTCTTCGTTATGTACTTATTTGTGGCGGGCTGGAGCCCGGCGTATCTCTTTGAGGTTGTTTTTGTAAAATGTGTATGCATTTGGAGAACATCGGTTTTCTTCCAGGTTATGGGGTTTTTAGTGGGGTTATATATAACCCCCTCCCCGCCCCCCCCCCCCCCCCCCCCCCACACACACACACACACTTTTTTGTTATACAAAGTCACACTTTTGCAGCAGAGAACTGTGCTATTGGTAACATAGTGAAATAAAAAATGGGAAGTACTGTATAGAATGAATGGAGCAATGTGGGTTTTGCTCATTTGAAAGGTAAATAATAAGCAGTTTTCCATAGGAGCCCCAATTTGACCATTCGACCTGAAATGAGCTTGTTGCTGTCAATATTCGTACACGTTTGAACTCTAATCATTTCGTTTTTTTCGTCATACTACGAAGAAGAAACAAAAGATATTTTTCTTTGTTTATGACTGGAAATATGCATTCTCAAATTGAACGGATTATAAGCTGGTTTAATAATACAGTTTAATTTGATATTTAAGCAAGGAAAGATTTGGGCCGAAAGAAACGTTATGAGTGGAGAAAAGAACGAAACACTGCTACATAGATGATTTCGGATATAGTATGTTCGGCCTAGGCTATGGAAGGCGACATGTAATTATGGATGCGGGCTAGAAAACAGACGATCATAGTTGATTTTTTACATAGCTCTGATAACGTCTGTAATATTTTTATCGTTGAGTTTTTTTACAAAGCTCTGATAACGTCTGTAATGTTTTTATCGTTGGTTTTGTATAATTTATATAATTTATATAATTACAACCTTTCATAAATTATAACATTTTTTCACTCTACTACGATCTATAGGGAGCTAAGTTATGTGTGACAGATTAGTTTCCCGGCGTTTTAATGCTTTGCATCAATGTTTTCTTGTCACTTCTGAAGTTGAAATCTTGTGCAGGCTACAACTCTTATACTGTTTGAGATAATTTGATAATATTTGGTAGGTACATATATTAGGTCAAGTAAAAATTGTGCATGCAAGAAGGACAACTCTTGCTTTATGTGCTTATCTCCCCTGAAACAATAATCTTGTGCAATATTGTTAAAGATAATTTGATGATATTTGATAGGGACATAAACTAAGTCAAGTAAGTGTGTCACATGCAAGAAGGATAATATCTTTGTTCTTTTTTACGTTATCTCCCCTGAATGAATTTCTAAGCCAAATTGTTGTGCACTTCATAACTTGTTAATGGTTTGAAATATTTTGATACTATTTGGTAGAGGCATGGATAAGGATAAGTTGGCATGTCGCGTGTAGGAGAGACAACTCTGACTTTCTTTGTTACGTACTTATCACCCTTGAAGCTGAAAGCTTGTGCAGCCAAATTGATTTTTAGACATTTGTTTTCAAAAATCTGTCCTTTAAAATAGCCATGTCATGGCCGGTGGGCGTTGGGTCTCCCCAGGTTTACTTTCTCGTTGATCTTTTGAAAGGCATCTTTCTTGTTTCTCTCTTTTAGCTTACCATATTTACTCTGCAAACTTTAGCAAACAGTATAGACCTAGATCTGACACTACAAAATATATATCTTATTAGCGTCTACACTGATTGCAGCACAGCCAGCATTTTTAAGAAATCAACGCTTGTATTCTGAACTTTTGAACTTAGCCTTTTTTAGTTTAAGTATTATGGTCATCTGAATGCATGTTTAAGGGAAAATATAGTGTTGTACATACACATTTTCTAGTTAATTATAATTTCAACACAGAATCATGTTGTTGGTAGTTATTAGAAGGTCATTGGTGAGGCTCTGTTAATGAATATCCACAACATGTATTCCCTAGGAGAAATGAAAAAAAAAAAAAATAATAATAATAATGAAAAAAAAAAAAAAAAAAAAAACTCCAGTAATTTTTACTTTCAAAAAGTGTATTTTCTAACTGGTAATACCAGTAACTAATAACGTTACTTTACGCATATTAAAGTTTAATAAAAGAACAGTTAAAAATAGATTCAGAACCACAGAGTGATGTTCATCCAGTATCGCAACTGTAGTTACTCTGAATTGTTCAGAACGCGGTGTCGCGAAAAAGGCATTGCTTAAATAACGTTATCATTATTATTATTAATGTCCATATTAAATGCACTTTTCTTACATTTCAGGTGTAAATTCTGATTGTTGCAATGAGGCAGAAATGAACAAGTAAGATATGGGCCACGCCATGCGAAAACGTGTATTCTGGTATATACGGACAGCAAAGGCCCAGATCGACCTGCCCTTTCGCGCTATATGATCAGGACTTTCACTGTCCGCTAACAGAATTATGGGACATTACAAAATGTATGAATGTAGAGCAAATGCCTGGATGAGAATCTGCTCATGCGCGGGATGAACCTGAATCTGTATATTTTGCGCATGCTTGAAGACACCTTTTTGCTTGGTGTTTCCCATATGTTTATCACCCAGCAAACATTTCATGATTCCGTTTATGCTGGTCAAGTCTTGAGTATTATTTTTAGAACTTAAAGATGACGCCCGTTAAGTCTTTCTAAAATATACTACTCAAAATTTGATAGGGATCACTTTTATAATGCAAAATAATTTTTAGATAAATGAATTACCTGAATCCAAAATTGAAACAAAATGATAGAAAACATGCCTTTCATTAATTCCATTGATTCATTTCGTCAAATGTCAATGTATCTAAGCGTGGCAACAGCAAACGCCTGGGCACCCCCAAAATGTGCCGTAACACTAAGAGTTTTTAGCGACTGAATTTTCAAAAACTTCTTAATTTGTTGAGACAAACTTCCCTAATAACGCGTACGACGTCCACAGGCATCAATTACAGCACGACATCGCATGCGCATGCTCGTAATCAGAGTCTGTACCCGGTTTTGTGGAATGAGTCTCCATTCAGCAACCAATGCATCCTTGAGCTCCTGTAAAGTCCTTGTTTGCACAGGTCGGGCCGAAATAGCATGCTGAAGCATGTCCCACGCATGCTCAATCGGATTCAAGTACGGTGGTCGAGCAGGCCAGTTCATACGCACGATTGTCTCGCGTTCCAGATAGGCATCAGTGACGTGTGCACGGTGGGGACAGGCATTATCGTCCATCAGAATAAAGTCCGGACCGATAGCACCGGTATATGGTCTCACAAACTGATCAAGAATCTCATTACAGTACCTCATTGCCGTTAACGTTCCGTTAACAACATACAGGTCAGTTTTTTTCCATTGATGCTAATGCCTGCCCAAACCATGACTGAACCCTTGCCATAGCAATGATGTTCTGTCACATTCAATTAATGAAATCGCTCTTTTGAAATTTTCCACACCAACTGACGTTTATCAGTGTAGACAGAATCTGGACTCCTAAGTGAAAAGAACTGGTGTCCAGTCACGTATTGTCCACCTAACGTGAGTTCTGGCAAAGTCTAGCCGGTCTTGCACAAGCTGTCGTGTCAACGGGACATGTACAGCGGGTCTTCTGGCACTGTCCGAACTCATGGAGTTTGTTTCTGACTGTTTGTGTAGAAATGCATACTCCAGTTCCGTTTCTAAACTCGTTATTCAAGCACGTAGCGTTCAGGAACCGTTGTCGTCAAGATTGAATCAACAAAAGCCGGTCCTGACGTTGTGTTGTACCCTGTCTCGACCCCCGCCATATCTGTGTGAAGGATTTTCGTGGGTTAGATGACGATTCCACATTCGAGATACCACGCTCTGTGACAAATTCAGAATCCCAGCAACACGACGTTGAGAGACGCCAGATTCTAACATTCCACTGTCCTCGAGGCATTTAATGGTTTCAGGAACCAAATGAAAACCTCTTCACGCTTAGAAAATGAAAAGTAACAATTTTGATGTTCTGGCTCGAATGCAGTGTCACGCAAGATTTTGAGAGTGTATGGATTCATTTGCAGTGTGAAAAGTGTGCACTTTCGTCAGTACTGAAATGCACGAGTTGCACCTAAAGATAATATTCAATATACGGAGTGCAAACCCTGTCATGAATTTGTACATTTGCACTGCAAAATTTGATACATAAAACGTGATCTCTATCAAATTTTGAATAGTATATATTAGTATACTAATACTTTCATGAAAAAAAAAAGTTAAAATCCGTATGTGAAAAATCCTACCGCCGAAATGCAACTCACATGCATTCAAGGCCAGCACACTACTCTGCTACTTTTTATATCAGTAGTTACACTAACCCATAATACATTATACTGTGTATTCAGTTTAGCTTGAAAAAGTCAAAATGTCGTAAACGGCACCTGCATTAAGCAATCGTCCGCATTAAAGTGCACTGGCGTAACGCTCGTTACGCACATTACGCATGTAACATGAGTAGCATGTGTAACATGCGTAAGAAAAATATTTACAATTAAGAGACATCAACTAATATGAAACATATTGTCATTACCTTAGTGGCTGCGCTTAAAAGAAAAATCCAATATAAGTGCTGCAAAACGCGACATCTGATCCGAGACAAAATTGTTTGGAACATATCAAGCAGTTTTAGACACACGCACAGGTAGTAAAATGGGCTTTTGGTGCCTCAGGTAGGCTGTGCTTCATTGCATCATTTTCTATGTATCTTCACGTATAGTTTTATTGAAATTTATGGAGATATATTCTTACGACATGAAAATCGTAACAAAGGAATAAAACATAGCTGAAAAAATTTCTCACGCCTGCCGTGGGAATCGAACCCGGTCCTCCCCGTTAAAAATCCAATGCTCGAACCACTGCGCCAAAGAGTCGACTCCCTGACGCAGTTGTCAGAGATTGAATATATACTTAGAAGCTATGCCAAGGCAGATAATCGAAGGTAGGAGTGCTCGGTCGTAACACTCCCCCTCTTCAAGGAAGTCATCATTTATGATGACGTGAAGCCATTTTCGGCGTATAAAGTCCCATCCCGGACGAGCCCCCATCTTACGACATGAAAGTCGTAACACAGGAATGAAGCATAGCTGAAAAAATATCCCGTCTTTCCTGGGATTCGAACCCGGTCCTCCAGGTTAAAAATCCAATGCTCTAACCACTGCGCCAAAGAGTCGACTCCCTGACGCAGTTGTCAGAGATTGAATATATACTTAGAAGCTATGCGTAATCTGCCAAGGCAGATAATCGAAGGTAGGAGTGCTCGGTCGTAACAATATAAACTAATATATGATGCGTAAATACTGTATGAAAACATTTATCAACTAGTTTATTTGGTGTAGTTTAGTTTGAGTTAAACGGCCCTCACAACACTATTTGGTTTGGATAAACGGCCAAGTTAACACTGTTAAGGCCATGTCGAGCAGGTCAGCTCACCTTACCACACTTTTCCTGGGTAAGCTTAGTCTTCTAAGCGGTTAACCGGTACTTGTGCACATTCTTTCGCCAGACAATGACAAGTGTCCTTCTTGAATTAGCGGAAGGGAGAGCGTAGAAAATATTTTATGATCACGAAATATGAGGGGATGGACAGAAGGGTAGGCATTCCCCTATTGCCTACCCCTTACCCCCGTTTTCCTCCCCCTATCCGCCCTTTCTCTCTCCCTTTACCCCATTTCCCTCTCCAGAGCAAACTATTTGATCCCTAAATCAAAATTTATAATATTTCGTACGCTATAATCAAGTTCAAACATGAGTATGCAAGATACAGTAATGCAAATTGTGACCCCAAACTCTCTTTACACCCCTAATTTTTGCCCCCAAATCGGCATTTCCTTAGCGTTTGCACCCTTTTACAGAAAAGCTAAAGTTTAACACCCCATTTCAAAAGTCTGCGTCAGGGCCTGCATATGAGCTATATGTAAAACAGGTATCTCAAGGTATTGGGCCTTTACTGATCCACATTGGCATAAAAACAGTCGTATTACTGAAATCAAATATCGAAAATACCATGTAAATCTGTTAATATACTTTGATAAGCATGGTCCTACACGTGCGGGTCCGTGAGAGCAATCATCTTTTTCGTGGTTTTCTCAAAAGCTGAGAGTTCAATGTCGAATGTGTGTTTCGATTGACAAAACACGGACCATTTATGGACTCAAGGACTTACGGGCCTATTGATAATACACATACTGCATAACACAATACGGAGCGATTATTCACGGACCTCTTCACAAACCACGGACAAACAAATCGCGGTCTTGACAAACCACGAACCCTTTTATTTATTCATGGACTTATAAGACACGGACCTTTATTCAAATTATGGATGCCACTTATCATATATAAAAAAACGAGTAGTAATATCAAAACTGGACCCAGACAAAATATTTAGACGTAAACGTCCAAGTTCGGGTGCAATTTTGTTTATATTTACATATGTTTACTAAAGTTCAATAAATTTTCAATGTAACAAGTAAAAAAGAACAACAATGTGATTCATTACTGTTTGCGTTTATTTAGCTTTATGAAATTTCTTGATTGATATGAAAATAAAATAGCCATTAATCTGTTTTAACACGGTTTGTTATAAGATTTTTATGTTTGCCGGGATCGTCACACACCAACAATCCCGGCAAATATAAAAAAAAAGTCCTTAGTCAGCTAATTGAATACCCTACGGTATATAAAAATCCAAAGCTATATTTAAAGACCGGCGCGATTACCGCGCCGGTCAATAACGTGACGTTGCGGATTTCCGATGTTACATTGTCATAGATACGTACATGTGTGTTGAAATAATCCAATTGTACAGATGTTTAATACCCATCCTAATGATGGAGGTCTGCAATGGATTTATGGCAATTACAAACATGATGTTTAGCCCTATGCCGGAAGTCTTTGTCAGACACTTAAAATCCGCTGTACAAACGAATACATATGACTGTCGTTTTACGCCATTGCAAATATGGTCAGCATCCTTAATAGAATTGATCCTAGTGGCATAACATATACTGTTTCTAAAATGAGAGATCGTGTTTTTAATTTATTCCTCTTTGAAGTTTGACAATGGTAGGTTCTTGTCCGCTCTATAACTTTAAAACCGTTCATTTTTTTTAGTTTTGGAATCATTTTTCTCCTTTGAAATCCAGAAATTTGAAATAAGAGAATGGTAATTTAGTGTCCGTTCTATATATCAAAAACCGTTCAAGATGTTTTCATGAAACTTCATAGAAATATACAGCAGCACCAGACGACGTTCAGAAAACAAGAACTGTAACTCTTATCTATACAGTTTTTTGTGTTATTCCCCTTTGAAATTCGCCAGTTGCAATTTCGTGTGCGCTCAATAATTCAAAAACCGGTTCAGACATTGTAATGAAACGTCAAAGAAATATAAAGCATCATCAGACGATATGCAGAGTACAAGAACCGTAATTATTGTCAGCATATTTAAGAGTTATACCCCTTTGAAATTTGACAATGGTAATTTTGTGTCCCCTCTATAACATGAAAACCGTTCAAAATACTTTTATGAAACATCATTGACATATAAAGAATTATGTCTCCCCAGCCAGGGATGAAGACTTATTGTTTTAGCCTCGGTTGTCTGTCCGTCTGTCCATCAGTCTGGTCGTTCATCAGACAATCGTGTCCGCTCTATAACTTCAAAGCCATTTAAGATATTTTCATGAAACTTCATAGAAATATTGAACATTACCAGAAAATGTACAGACTGCAAGAAACATAATTCTTGTCTATACATTTTTGGAGCTATTCCCTCTTGAAATTAGAGAACGGTAATTTCATGTCCGCTCTATCACTTGAAAACCGTTCAAGACATTGTCATGAAACTTCATAGACATATAAAGCCTCATCAGATGACGTATAGAACACAAGAACCGTAAACTCCTGTCTATACAGTTTTTCGTTCTTCCCTTTGAAATTTGACAGTGGTAATTTTGTGTCCGCTCTATAACTTAAACACCGTTCAAGATATCGTCATGAAACTTCATAGAAATATAAAGCATCAGCAGACGACTTGTAGAACACAAAACTGTAACTCTTGTCAATACAGGTTTATAGTTATTCCCGTTTGAGATTCGACAATGGTCATTTTGTGTCCGCTCTAAAACTTGAAAACCCTTCAAGATATTTTCATGAAACATTATAGACACATAAAGCATCATCAGACGACGTGTACATCAAAAGAACCGTAACTCTTGTCTATAGTTTTATAGAGATGCTTATGACATTCATAGAGTTTTATAGTTATTCCTCTTTGAAATTTGACAATGGTCATTTCGTGTCCGCTCTATAGCTTGAAAACCCTTGAAGGTATTTTCATGAAATTTCACAGAAATATAAAGCATTATTAAGCAATCGTGCAGACCACAAAAAGCATAACTCTTGTAAGTACAGTTTTGAGTTATTCCCCTTTGAAAATAGAGACTGGTAAATTTTGTGTCCACTCTATAACTAGAAAGCCTGTCAAGATATTGCCATGAAACTTTATAGAAATATATAGCATTATCAGACGACGTGCAGAACACAATAACCGTAACTATTGTCTTTACAGTTCTGTAGTTCTTCCCCTTTAAATCTTGACAATGGTAATTTCGTGTTTGCTCTATAACTTGAAAACCGTTCAAGATATTGTCATGAAACTTCATAGAAATATAAAGCATCATCAGACGACGTATAAACCATAACAACTGTAACTCTTGTCTATACAGTTTTGTAGTTATTCTCCTTTGAAATTTGACAATTGTCATTTTGGGGAAGTGAGAGCTAATCTTAGTGCTTTTCGTACGTTTGTTCGGTTTGTGCTTGTTTAGATTTGTCGGTTTCCTCTTCCTCTCGGGGTCTGGGAAGGGCTGCGGTTTGTGATTGTGGCACACCCTGGACTTTTCTCTTACCTTTTTGGTTTCCGCTCTGTAACTTTAAAAACCCTTCAAGATATTTTCATGAAACTTCATGGAAATATAAAGCATCACCAGATGACGTGCATACCACAAGCACCGTAACTCTTGTCTTTAGTTTTATATTTGAAATTTGACAATGGCCATTTCATGTTCGACTTACAGCTTGAAAATCTTTCAAGGTGTTTTCATGAAACTTCATAGAAATATAAAGCATCATTAGATAATCGTGCAGACTACAAGAACCAATACTCATGTCTATACGTTTCTGGAGTTGTTACCCTTTGAACTTAGAGAATGGTAATTTCGTGTCCGCTCTATAATTCGAAAACCGTTCAAGATATTGCCATGAAACTTCACAGAACTATTCAATCAGAAACTTCGGTCGACGTACACAACACATGAACCATAACTCTTGTCTCTAGTTTTGTAGTTATTGCCCTTTGAAATTTGACAATGGCCATTACGTGTTATTCCCCTTAAAAATTTGACACTAGTAGTTGCGTATCCGCTCTATGAACTGAAAACCGGTCTCGGTGTTTTAAAGAAACGTCATTGAAATATAAAACATCATCAGACAACATGCAGATGACAAGAAACTCGTCTATATTTGTTTTGAGTTATTCTCCTTTGAAATTTGACAATGGTAGTTTTGTTGCCACTGTATAAGTGGATAAAAGGTAAGAGAAAAGTCCAGAGAGTGCCACAATCACAAACCGCAGCCCTTCCCAAGAGGAAGAGGAAACCGACAAATCCAAACAAGCACAAACCGAACAAACGTACGAAAAGCACTAAGATTAGCTCTCTCTTCCCCAAGCGAGGTAATCGCAATACTAAAAGGACTGAAAGCCTTTCAAGATATTTTCATGAAAATTTACAGAAATATAATATAGAGCTTCATCAGATGATGTGCAGACTACAAGCAGTGTAACTTTTGTCTATTTTTACTCTTTGGCAGCTCTCAAAGACATAAGAGAAGTCATGGACATCGGCACTACAATCGTCCTAATTTTCATGCTGATGTCGCATTTTAAACTCTCCTTCCATATGTACACCAGCCATTAGGACTTCATCATATTCGTACCAAGCTGTATCAGCTGCCGGTAACTAAACTTCGCTCTTTGCAGAAGGAAGTGGTGGATACAAAAACATATGTTCAAAATTCTCCTGAATATAAGATGGTTGCTATCATTTTGGATGTTGCTAAGTTTAGGTTGTACAAGCCTGTTCAAACAGTTTCTCCAGAAGAGACCCCATTCGTGATTTTCTGAAACTTGACTTTAGAAACAAGGGTCTTGATGCCGTTAATATAAGCATTATCTTGAACCATAAGAAAGTGACTTCAACCATACCAGCTTACTTAAAAAACCAGAGCCCACCTATCATCTCCTACAGTTATTCGTCTCCCATTGCACCTAAAATTTTCAATTACAAAAACGTGCTGCCAGGGCTAAATACTGAGAACATTACTCGAAACCCCTCAGCGTGTTCCTGTAAAGCATCGGAGTTCTGCTATCATCCAGCCGGTGACATCATAACAGGTGACCTCAATATAGTCAGGATTAGAAAACTCGGGGACATTCTTTCCAAAGACCCTAAATATAGGGAACCCAGGTCTTTTACTTGGAAACAGAATTCCAAATTAATTTTGGATTCTGTTGAAGAGTATGCACGACGCTGTGCCAAGAAAGAGGACGTGACGGTTGACACCCTGTCTTAATTGGTTTTAATCAGTAATGCCCTTGGTAAACAGACGTGACTCAGTACTCAGCAGAACCATGTCTCACCGACATGAATCGTTGTTTGATGATCAAGATATTGCTGCTGAGTTAGCTGAAATCAATGAGAAGTCTGTCGTTGTTCCAGCCGACAAGTCATCTAACAACATTGTGTTTGTTTGCAAAACATACTATATAAACTGTTTAATGGAAGAGCTTGGTATGAGTACCATCACCGGAAACCCTACATATAATCTTACTGCTATGTCCAAGGAAGAAATTCTACAAAACCACCATTCGGTGATGCTGACATTTGGAATTTCCCTCCCAGAGGAAGATATTGACCTTCCCAAACTTTACTGGATTCCTAAACTTCACAAGAATCCGTACAAGCAGAGATATATTGCGGGTTCAGCTAAGTGCTCAACCAAGCTTCTTTCACAGATTCTAATACGAATCCTAACCGCAGTTAAAGAAGGCTTTCAGGAGTACTGTGACACTGCATATGCCAGAAGTGGTGTTAATCAGATGTAGATCCTGAAAAACTCCAAAGAGCTTTTAGAAAAAAAAAACACAATCTCTTCATTCCGTCAACAGTATAAAATCTTACTATTTCTCTACTCTTTACACTACTATTCCTCATGATAAATTGAAATCTAAATTAAAGGAAATTATCAACCAGTGTTTCTTCCACAAGAATGGTAACCGTCGATTTCAGGATGTTGTCACTGGCTAAAAAGACACGTACTTCGATCGGGATCACGCTGATGCGCTACAAAAATACTCAGATGCAGATGTCATAAAGATGCTGGAATATCTAATAGGCAATATTTTTGTGGAGTTCGGCGGACGGATATTTCAGCAAACAATCGGCATTACGATGGGTACTAACCGGCACCGTTACTTGCCGACTTGTTTTATACTCGTATGAGGCGGAATTTGTACAAAGTCTCCTCCAAGCAGGCAAGAAACACCTCGCACAACAATTCAATTTCACCTACAGATATATAGATGATGTATTGTCTCTGAAAAACAAAATTTTCCAGAGTATTTAGAATTCATTTATCCACGTGAACTTAAAATAAAGGAAACAACGGAGATTGCAGCCTTCTCCTCACACTTGGGCTGTTATCTCTACATTGACAATAATAAGCTTACTACTAGGCTTTACGACAAACGGGATGACTTCAATTTTCGCATTGTTAACTTTCCATCCCTGAGCAGTAGTATCCCTTCTGCACCAGCATACGGCATTTACATTTCATAATCCGTTATGCCAGAACCTGTTCAAATTATCAGGACTTCATGGAGCGTTATCAGGACTTCATGGAGCGTGGGAACGTGCTCACTACAAAGTTGTTGAGCCAGGGGTATAAAAAGCAAGCAAATTGGTAACAACACTTAAGAAGTTCTATGGTAGACATCATGATCTGGTCAATTCCTACAGTGTGGCAGTTTCCAGAATTGTTTCTAATGTTTTGCCAATGACGCGCCACAAGTAGACCCCAAATCCCGGACATACGCTTCTACCGATATTTCCTTCGTTCAGGCCTATGGGCATGGTGGACGAAGCTTGCTTACCAAGTAATGCTTACTATCCGCGGACGCCTGATTACACCCTTTATTCTGGGGTCCATGTCTGTTGGTCTGAACATTCTGATTCGTCATTCGTTGATGGATTTATGAGTTTGGATTACGGCTTAGGTACCATGACCGCAACTACCTTTAATAGAGTTATTCCCTTTGAAGTTTGACAATAGTAATTCTGTTTCGCTGTATAATTTGAAAACCATTCAATACGTGTTCATGAAAATTTAAAGCAATATAAAGCATTATCAAACAAAATGCAGGCCACAAATAATTTTCCCAGAAAAGGGTTCGCACCCCTGGACCCCACTCTGGTTACGGGTCTGCAATGATGATAATACTTAGTATGGGTAAAATTCTAAATGTGAGTGGCAGCTGGCGGGAGACATGTTTTTTTGGGTTTTTTTTTGTTTTTGTTTTTTTTTTTTTGGTTAAAACAGCTCTAGATTCGGTGTAGTTTTTGGTTCACTTCTAATGGTTTACTTTTAACAACATGTTTGATTATATTCAGTTAAGATTTTGAAACAGATTTGCCACCTTTATGAGAAAAATGTTACCAACTCTGCTTGCCATCGGTTGATTTTGTGGCTGCTTAAATGTATTTGTCTGTCTTTCCCTTTGGTGTTGGGGGCTTGATGTGGATCTGATTGTATCAGTTTCTGAGCACTTATTTACTTCGCTTAAAAGGACCAGAATTCCACTATTTTTACCTTCCATGTGCCGGATTCTGGCTTTATGTTCACATGTTTAAAATGCCAAAATTGAGATCATCCAAGGTGCCAATATATCATTAAGTCAGTACGACGAGTCAAATTATCAAAATTATCAAATGTTTAGACTACAGGTCTTAAAATACAAAAGCATATTATTTTTACTTTAGTTATTTTGTACTTTTCATTTAATTGACCATGGCATTGCTGCTACGGACCATTTACGGACCAGTTTACGGACAGTAACTGACCATTCACGGACCGAGGACTTTTCATGGACGATCTGATTGTTATAACGGACCGATGTACGGTGCATCAATTACGGACTAACTACGGATGATTCACGAACCACGGTCTACTCAGGGACCAATTAGCGGTTGTTAACTATATTTTGCAGTTAATGCGGACTATTCACGGACCACGGACACGGAATTTATATTGGTCCAAAAGTCCAGAAATGGTCTTTATTTTGTCAACTGTCAACGTATGTATTCAGTGTTTGGAACACCTATCAGAAAATTCATGTTGGATCTTAAAGATGTTTTAACTGAGCAAAGGTCTAAGCCAGCAATAAGTAAATAAATAGTTTTTTTTTTTTGTTTTTTGTTTTTAGTTTTTTGTTGTTTTTTTTTTTGGTCTAAAAGTGTGGATTGTCACCGAAAAAAAGGCCATCTTGTGAACTTTAGAAAGCAAAGGGAGTATTCAACTAGAGAGAAACCGAAACGGAGAATTACCGAATTTGGATGTAGAAGAAGCGAATGCAAACCGTGGTCGGCAGAACACTCCACGTCGTTGAAGTGAAATCAACGCCGGAATCATTGTACATATACCTGAATTTACTTCAAAACGTCTACGTCTGTTAGATACTTCTAATGCCGAGTTATTGCATAGATGTACATAAAAATAGAGTAAAATCGGTATAAAGTGCAATAAGTTTGGTATAACCTCTGCCCCTGAAAACTCCATATCTCCACCCCCCTCCCCCCCCTTAACCAGTCCCCCGCCCCCTTTACCTCTGTCCCTGTCCCTGTCCCTCGCCCACTTATCCCAGTATCTCCGGTCCCCCTTCCAACCTGACTGAGCGACCGATGGTTGAAAAAAATCCTATGAAAATGTAACAAAATCTGGAAAATGTATCCTTTTTCAAAGAATATTTTGAGTCAAAGAAGGAAGGTTTGACTAAATCTCACCCGAACCCCTTCTGGAAGCTTCCCTGTGACATAATGCAGTTATTGAAATGGATGGTGTGAAATGAGCCGGGGCACAGCATTTCCTACGACTGCGTGTGCGCCCAGTGAAGACTCAGATATGTCTGTGCATCAGCGCAACCTGATCCGAGTCTTCGCCGAGCACTTTGTGGGTAACCAATGATCCAAAGCGTTTTCAACTGGACAGCGAAGATTCTGATTAGACTGCGTGGATGCATAATCTGATTTGAGCCTTCTCTAGACGCATGTGCAGTCTAAGAGGAAAAGGTGTGCCCCGGTTCTGTTGTTATCATCTATGTCTCTAACGGCATCATGAGACATGGATGATAACAACAGAACCGGGGCACACCTTTTCTTCTAAGACTCCATATGGCCTAGCAAAAGCTCAAATCCGCTTGCGCATACAATAAGAATTCGGGGTGGGGTTCAGCACCGGCTCACTGTTGTATTTCTGTTCCAGCTCAGAATGTTGTCAAATTGATATCCCTGAAAATGATCCCCAATTTAATGCTACTGGTCAGACCTGTATGAACGTTCAGAGAAGTGAAAGGGCGCCAAATGACGACTGTCCATTCCGTGAGTAGATACACTTATTTAACCTTGACTTGGACCCAGGGTGAAGTTGGCTAGCTGTAAAAGTGCTTTAAACCCCCCGGTGGTTTGCTCTACCGACCGTTCTAAGGCGGTGGTCCCGGTTTTAGTTTTACTCCTTGTTGCTTTGTGGTTTATTCTACGAGGCGATTTGTTGTATGTCTTGCCGTGTGTCATTTTGTTCTTGTGTTTTTCAGTCCTTTTAGTATTGCGATTACCTCGCTTGGGGAAGAGAGAGCTAATCCTAGTGCTTTTCGTACGTTTGTTCGGTTTGTGCTTGTTAAGATTTGTCGGTTTCCTCTCTTCCTCTTGAGGTCTGGGAAGGGCTGCGGTTTGTGATTGTGGCACTCCCTGGACTTTTCTCTTACTTTTTTGACAATTGTACCTGAGAATTTACAAACTGGCTGACGATGTTTAAAGGGGAATGGATATGTCGTGGTCCAAACAGAAATCTCACCAGTTCCAGAACCTGGTTAGGCCAAACAGGAATTCCTATTTAGCTTCAAATTATTTCCTCACTACTGACCAGCAAATCAGCTATATATTAGACTATATACTCTTTTCCAATAATGATACTTTTACCTGTGTGCAATGGGTCCATTTTAGTGTTTCAAAGACCAATAAATTTAGTGATATATATATTTTATAACCTTAAAGAATTAGGCAAAATGAGATCAAAAGTAGTACCACTCACTAATGATTTTGTTGTCCCTACTTAGGCCATATGCAAGTTAGATCATAGACATGTCCTAAAGAGGTGATTCTGAAGTACCAGCAGAGGGTAGTAAAGAGGTCTCTTCAAGGGTGATCAATACTTTTGAGGATAACAGATAGTTTGGAAAAATGACTTATTCGAAGTGCAGATTTATAGTGATTAATTTGATTTTTATGTTTTCGCTTTGATGCTTTGACTGAGTTGGGAGCCTTTATGCGAACCGAATTTTTATGTATTTCTGTATTAAGAGTAGCATCGGGACCCAGGGTGAAGTTAGCTAGCTGCAAAAGTGCTTTAAACCCCCCGGTGGTTTGCTCTACCGACCGTTCTAAGGCGGTGGTCCCGGTGTTAGTTTTACTCTTTGTTGCTTTGTGGTTTATTCTACGAGGCGATTCGTTGTATGTCTTTCCGTGTGTCATTTTGTTCTTGTGTTTTTCAGTCCTTTTAGTATTGCGATTACCTCGCTTGGGGAAGAGAGAGCTAATCTTAGTGCTTTTCATACGTTTGTGCGGTTTGTGCTTGTTTAGATTTGTCGGTTTCCTCTTCCTCTTGGAGTCTGGGAAGGGCTGCGGTTTGTGATTGTGGCACTCCCTGGACTTTTCTCTTACCGTTTTTTGAATGGTTATTTTTTCTGTCATACTTAAAATATTTATTTAATTTTATTTTTATTTATTATTTTTTGTTTAATTAGGAGGTAATAAATATATTGGAGGAATAAAACATACTTTGAAAAATTGATTAATTTTAATTTGGATTAGATACTATGATACTGTTTACGAAAGGGACGGAATTAACTATTTTTGGTCAATTAAAAATTCTAATGATGTTCTCAATAAATTTAAATCTAAAAACTCTCAGGCTTCTAAATTGTCTACATATGATTTTTCTACACTGTATATTACGTTACCTCATCATCTTATAAAAAATAAACTTATTGATTTAATTAACCGAACGTTTATCCGGGAGAATACCCAATATTTGGCCTGCAACGAAAAATGTGCTTTTTTCAATTCTGATGCATATAATAATCATAATTTATGGTCGTGTCAAAATGTCTGTGATGCCCTTGTTTATCTTTTGGATAATATTTTTATTAGATTTGGAACTAAACTTTATAGACAAACTATTGGTATTAGATGGTAACTAATTGTGCTCCTCTTGTTGCAGATTTGTTTCTTTTTTGTTATGAGAGAGATTTCATGAAGTCTCTCTCACGTGAAAATAAGGCTGACATTATTGAGGCTTTCAATTCAACTTCAAGATACCTTGATGATTTATTTAATATTGACAATATTTACTTTGACCAAATGGAGGACCGGATATACCCTACGGAACTCCAATTAAATAGAGCAAATTCTTCCGATACCGAGGCACCTTTTTTGGATTTGAATCTATGTATTTCTAATGGTACGGTTTCCAACAAAATTTATGATAAACGAGACGATTTTGAATTTGATATAGTCATTTCCCTTTTATGGATGGTGATGTCCCCCGGCGTACCTCATATGGGGTATACATTTCTCAACTTATAAGATTCGCCAGAGCTTCTTCAAATCTTAATGACTTTAACTACCGTAATAAAACCCTTACTGCCAAACTTCTTATGCAGGGCTATCGTTATTTTAAACTTCGTAAGGCGTTTTCGAAATTTTATCGCAGGCACAGTGCCTTGTTAGAAAAATATAGCGTCAGTCTGAAAACACTTCTGCAACAAGGTATATCGGAACCCGAATTTTACGGTGACTTAGTGTACAGATTTAGAAAAATTGTAGGTAAATCTAACTTTTTGGAGCCATTCAGAAAACTTATTAACCGTTATAAAAGACTTGCCTATAGCCTGGATATTATGCGGCAGACTGCATGCCAAGCTGTCAACCCAATCATTGTTGATGGCTATGCTTCACTCTTTAATTGCACGACGGCGGTTCGGGCCTCAGACTCAATGACGGCCTCTTCGTAAAACTTTAACCAGTGGGTTGGGGCTTGACGATATGTCTTTGGTTTGGCCCGCCGTGGTTCAACTGTTGGTTTTCATGTACTCTGGTATACAGTAGAATTAGCCATGAGTACTCGTCTTTGTTTATTATAGTGATTAATTTGATTTTTATGTTTTCGCTTTGATGCATTGATTGAGTTGGGAGCCTTTATGCGAACCGAATTTTTATGCATTTCTGTATTAAGAGTAGCATCGGGACCCAGGATGAAGTTAGCTAGTTGCAAAAGTGCTCCAAACCCCCCCCCCCCCCCCCCCCGTTGTTTTGCTTTACCGACCGTTCTAAGGCGGTGGTCCCGGTGTTAGTCTTACTCTTTGTTGCTTTGTGGTTTACTCTACGAGGCGATTTGTTGTATGTCTTTCCGTGTGTCATTTTGTTCTTGTGTTTTTCAGTCCTTTTAGTATTGCGATTACCTCGCTTGGGGAAGAGAGAGCTAATCTTAGTGCTTCTCGTACGTTTGTTCGGTTTGTGCTTGTTTAGATTTGTCGGTGTCCTCTTCATCTTGGGGTCTGGGAAGGGCTGCGGTTTGTGATTGTGGCACTCCCTGGACTTTTCTCTTACCTTTTGTTTTTACTCTACTGACCTTTCTAAGGCGGTGGTCCCGGTGTTAGTCTTACTCTTTGTTGCTTTATGCTTTATTCTAAGAGGCGGTTTGTTGTATGTCTTTTCATGTGTCATTTTGTTCTTGTGTTTTTTAGTCCTTTTAGTATTGCGATTACCTCGCTTGGGGAAGAGAGAGCTAATCTTAGTGCTTTTCGTACGTTTGTTCGATTTGTGCTTGTTTGGATTTGTTGGTTTCCTCTTCCTCTTGGGGTCGAGGAAGGGCTGCGGTTTGTGATTGTTGCACTCCCTGGACTTTTCTCTTACCTTTTTTTTGATTGGAAAGTTCTGTATTTATATATTGATTTCTATCATTGTTATTTGTTTTGTTTTGTTTGTTCTTCATGTAATTTAAGATGTTATGAATAATTTGGGGGATAACAAAATTTCCGAAAAAAAAAAAAAAAAATGAAAGAAAAAAAAAAAAAAAAAAAAAGAAAAAAAAAAAGGAATTTATTATTATGTTTTTTTTTCTTTCAATGTTAGAGTATTTATTTATATATATTATTTATGTTTTCGTTTATGTCTTTAGTGATACCAATTCTTTTGCAAAAAAAAAAAAAAAAAAAAAAAAAAAAAAAAAAAAGATTAATTTGGAGGGTAGATTGAAATTGTTTATTTAATTTAATTTGGATTTATTGAATTTGTATCAATTTGTTTCTTCTTTCTTTAAAGTATTTTTATAATTATTTTTGTTTTGTTTATTAATTAAATATTGTTTGTTTATTCGTTTATGTAAGTGCGCGCTGAAAACTAAAATCAGCCTGCCCAGGTTCTTTAGGCTGATTTGATTCTTCACTGGGAGCACCTGCCATTTGGTAAAAATTGTTGTGCTCCAGTTTTTATGTTATTCATTAGTGAAAAATGTCTCAATAAATAGAATTGCGCATAATTCGAGTTTGGTCTTATTACACAGTGGATTATAAAATTATAAGGATCAATATTTTCATAACATTATCATTAAATTCTAAAATGTACACTAGACAGTTCATGCTTTGTGTTTAATAATGGATTGCAATAAAGCAGAGCACATCCTACAACACAATAATAAAAAGTGTGCCTGGCGAAGACTTGACCAGTCTGAACACCCATAGTCTGCTTAGTCTTCTGATTCGATGTGTAGACTGGTGTGACTCTCCGTCAGGCCCACAGGTAATTTTGTAGGACAATTGCTGTGCGCCTGCTCGATAGTAGCTTTGGAACAGATAAATACGCCATTGCTAAATTCCCAATTATTTTACTGTATGCCAGAGTAAATAAAAACCAATAGTTGAACCACGGCGGGCCAAGCCAAAGACATATCGTCAAGCCCCAACCCATCGGCCAGTTTTACGAAGAGACCGTCATTGAGTCTGAGGCCCGAACCGCCGTCGTGCATTTAAAGAGTGAAGCATAGCCATCAACAATGATTGGGTTGACAACTAGGCATGCAGTCTGCCGCATAATATCCAGGCTATAGCCAATTCTTTTATAACGGTTAATAAGTTTTCTGAATTGCTCCAAAAGTTAGATTTACCTACATTTTTTTCTGAATCTGTACACTAAGTCACCGTAAAATTCTGGTTCCGATATACCTTGTTACAGAAGTGTTTTCAGACTGACGCTATATTTTTCTAACAAGGCACTGTGTCTGCGATAAAATTTCGAAAACGTCTTACGAAGTTTAAAATAACGATAGCCCTGCCTAAGACGTTTGGCATTAAGGGCTTTATTACGGTAGTTAAAGTCATTAAGATTTGGAGAAGCTCTGGCAAATCTAATAAGTTGAGATATGTATACCCCATATGAGGTACGCCGGGGGACATCGCCATCCAGAAAACCCCAACCCACTGGTTAAAAGTATACGAAGAGACCTTCATTGAGTCTAAGGCCCGAGCCGCCGTCGTGCAATTAAAGATTAAAGCATAGCCATAAATAATGATTGTGACGATATTTAGGCATGCAGTCTGTCGCATAATATCCAGGCTATAGCCAATTCTTTTATAAATGTTATTTAGTTCCCTGACTTTCTCCAAAAAGTAAGATTTTCCCACAATCCTTCTAAATCTGTACACTAAATCACCGTAAAATTCTGGTTCAGATATACCTTGTTGCAGAAGCGTTTTCAGACTGATGTTATATTTTTCAACCAAGGCACTTAGTCTTCGATACAGTTTCGAAAACGCCTTACGAAGTTTAAAAATAACGATAGACTTGCCTAAGAAGTTTGGCAGTAAGGGCTTTATTACAGCAGTTAAAGTCACTTAGATTTGACGAAGCTCTGACAAATCTAATAAGTTGAGATATGTACACCCTATATGAGGTACGCCAGGGCACATCGCCAACATGAAAAGGGATATTGTATGTATCAAAATCAGAATCGTCCCGTTTATAATAAATTGTGGTGGAAAAAGTGCCATTAGACATAGCTTCACATAAAAAAGGTGCCTCGGTATCGGAAGAATTGGCTATATTTAATTGGAGTTCAGTAGAGTATATGCTGTCCACCATTTGGTCAAAATAAAGATTGTCAATATTAAATAAAGCATCAAGGTATCTTAAAGTGGAATTGAAATAAACGTCACAAAGACTGCCTTTGGAAATAAAGAACACACTACAGAAAATGGGAGTCTCGATTTTATTGAGACTCTTCATAAGCAGTAATGAAGTTTGCAACACTGCTTACGCCCTCTAGCGTATACATGAGCAGAAATCCATTTTAAAAGATTCCAAAGGAAATGAAATATAATCTGCAATATGGTAAAGTACGGGGAGACGTTATACCGCCGCCACACGGCACTAATACCAGCTGCAGTGTAGTAAAATAAACGTTAAAAAGATTGTCTTTGGAAACAAAGAACACACTACAGATAAGAAAATGGGAGTCTCGGTTTTATGGAGAGCCTCATTAATGTCAGCATTTTTAGGCAAAATCAAATTTAAAACAATTGTGCAAAACAAAAGGGAAGGCAATGATCAGGAACCGATACAATTATCCCACAAAAAAAGTAAGAGAAAAGTCCAGGGAGTGCCACAATCACAAACCGCAGCCCTTCCCAGATCCCAAGAGGAAGAGGAAACCGACAAATCTAAACAAGCACAAACCGAACAAACGTACGAAAAGCAATAAGATTAGCTCTCTCTTCCCCATGCGAGGTAATCGCAATACTAAAAGGACTGAAAAACACAAGAACAAAATGACACACGGAAAGACATACAACAAATCGCTTCGTAGAATAAACCACAAAGCAACAAGGAGTAAGACTAACATAGGGATCACCGCCTTAGAACGGTCGGTAGAGCAAACCACCAGGAGGTTTAAAGCACTTTTGCAACTAGCTAACTTCACCCTAGGTCCCGATGCTACTCTTAATACAGAAATACATAAAAATTCGGTTCGCATAAAGGCTCCCAACTCAGTCAATGCATCAAAGCGAAAACATAAAAATCAAATTAATCACTATAATAAACAAAGACGAGTACTCATGTCTAATTCTACTGTATGCCAGAGTAAATGAAAACCAACAGTTGAACCACGGCGGGCCAAGCCAAAGACAAATCGTCAAGCCCCAACCCACTGGTTAAAGTTTTACGAAGAGGCCGTCATTGAGTCTGAGACCCGAACCGCCGTCGCGCAATTAAAGAGTGAAACATAGTCATCAACAATGATTGGGTTGACAACTAGGCATGCAGTCTGCCGCATAATATCCAGGCTATAGCCAAATCTTTTATAACGGTTAATAAGTTTTCTGAATTGCTCCGAAAAGTTAGATTTACCTACAATTTTTCTAAATCTGTACACTAAGTCACCGTAAAATTCGGGTTCCGATATACCTTGTTGCAGAAGTGTTTTCAGACTGACGCTATATTTTTCTAACAAGGCACTGTGTCTGCGATAAAATTTCGAAAACGCCTTACGAAGTTTAAAATAACGATAGCCCTGTCAAAGAAGTTCGGCAGTAAGGGCTTTATTACGGTAGTTAAAGTCATTAAGATTTGAAGAAGCTCTGGCGAATCTTATAAGTTGAGAAATGTATACCCCATATGAGGTACGCCAGGGCACATCGCCATCCAGAAAAAGGAAATTGACTATATCAAAATCAAAATCGTCCCGTTTATCATAAATTTTGGTGGAAACTGTACCAATAGATATACATAGATTCAAATCCAAAAAAGGTGCCTCGGTATCGGAAGAATTTGCTCTATTTAATTGGATTTCTGTAGGGTATATCCGGTCCACCATTTGGTCAAAGTAAATATTGTCAATATTTAATAAATCGTCAAGGTATCTTGAAGTTGAATTAAAAGCCTCGATAATGTCAGCCTGATTTTCACGTGAGATAGACTTCATGAAATCTCTCTCATAACAAAAAAGGAAACAAATCTGCAACAAGAGGAGCACAATTAGTTCCCATCGGAATACCAATAGTTTGTCTATAAAGTTTAGTTCCAAATCTAATAAAAATATTATCCAAAAGATAAACAAGGGCATCACAGACTTTTTGACATGACCATAAATTTTGATTATTATATACATCAGAAGTGAAAAAAACACATTTTTCGTTGCAAGCCAAATATTGGGTATTCTCCCGAATAAACGTTCGGTTAATTAAATCAATAAGTTTATTTTTTATAAGATGATGAAGTAACATAGTATACAGTGTAGAAAAATCATATGTAGACAATTTAGAAGCCTGAAAGTTTTTAGATTTAAATTTATTGTGAACATCATTAGAATTTTTAATTGACCAAAAATAGTTAATTCCGTCCATTTCGTAAACAGTATCATAGTATCTAATCCAATGTTTTTTAACAGCAGTAAGGCATGAAGTTAGCAGTTTGGACAAAACAGTAGTCATACAAGAACTAGAATTAGCAATGAAACGTGCTTTATAAGGTCGTTATGAAGTTTCGGTAACCAATATAACGTAGGAAGTCTGTCCTGCTTTTCTTTAATACTCACTGCAATCTTAGCAGTAATATCGATAGAATGGGTATTGACAATAGATCTCTCGTCAGTAGAAATCCGTTTATATGTTTTGGTACTACCAAGTTCTTGTTTTAGAGTATTGTTATAATAAAGTCGTCACACAACAACAACATTATTAGCAGCTTTATCAGCTGGAGCCAAAACATACTTCCTATGAAATTCTTGGATACCTTGTTTCAAATATCGAAAAGATAATTTAGGCTTAGGAGGGAGAAGATCAAGGTTATTAGAGTAAAATAACACACGTTCATTAATGATCTTAAAAATCTTTAATTTCCAATTATTTAAAGCATTAGACTCAACATGCTCTCGTTTACACAAACGCGTACAATTATCATTTAAAGCACTGGCAATTGTTTCCCAACATTTATTGAAATCAATGTGGGCTGGGAATCTATATTTAGGTCCTTGTGAAATAACTGAACGGATTCGTGAATCAGTTATAATCTTCAAGTTACCAGTGACAATATGACCCGCTGGTTGATAACAAAGTTTAGAATCTTTACAATCTCAAGAATCAGGGGAACTAGTTTCAATATCAAGACCAGAAACTAATTTATTGAAATTAAGTATAGTATTACGGATAGGTTTGTTATATTTATAACAAATAATAGGAGATTCCGTGTTTTCGAAATATGAAGGTATAGTTGATATAACATTATTATCTTGAAATATGCTAGGTAAATCTATGAATTCAATACCTTTATTAATGAATGGAATTTTGATGAAGTGTCTAATGTGGTTAATTTCAGTATCAATGTAAGGACGAAGAGCATGTTGAGTATAACATCTAGTAAGGAGAGCTGCTTCATACAAATTATGTTTTCTATCATAAAATTTATTCGCCTCATCATCTAACTTACGTAATGAAGAAACAGACAGTGAAGCTAGTTTAGAAAGCATTTGATGACGTCCAGAATTTAAGAGAATATTTAAATCGAAAAGAGATAAAACAGTTTTATGTTTTCGTTTAAAATTGCCATTTTTGCGCTTACCATGGGATCGTTTATTACGTCTTTTTAATATCTAAAAGGGAAAAAGCATCGAAATCCGGCATTTTAAAAATATTTCCTTCATGGTAAATATTATCATTAAATCCAAGTGGAAAAGGGGTTTGTAAACGTTTAATCCATTTAAGTTCAAGTTCATGTCTTAAAATATTTTTTAATCTTTCAGTAAAATTGGACTTGTGTATAATTTTTTCAACAGGTTGAACCAAAACTTTACTAGATGATCAGGAATGACCAGTACTCCGGGAATGTTGATAAAGAAACGTATCAATTTTCTTTGCTTTTTTGATTTTAAGCAAATGTTCCTTAAACCTTGTTTTAAGGGCCCGTTTGGTCTGTCCGACATATTGCATTCCTCAGCCTCCTTCGCTGCAAGTGAGATCATATATAACATCCCCTGATTTTCAGTCTAAATCAGAGTTGTTTACAAGTGAAAATTGTCTATGATTAACTGAGGAAATTATAGTTGACCGACAAATTAAATGATTGCAGCAGTTGCAACTCTTGGCATTGCACTTAGAAATATTAGGGTACATACTGTTCCTTTTATACGGATTCTTATATTTTAGAAGTATAGGAGATTTAATTGGAGAAAGTCTAATTCTAAGGTGATTACTGAAAATATTATAATTGGAAGCGCCATATAAATTTATAGATGATACAGAGTGACGTTTCAAAGGTGAAACGTTAGCAGTAGGTAACAGAGAGTTAAATGTAGCAGTAAAACGGGGAATCTGTAAAGAAGAAGCAGAATGTAGCCTAATAGGAGAAATAGTAATTTTTAATCTGTTAGTGATACTCATATAGTTGTATAGGAAGTAATACCATTAGATAAAAAGCAGTATTCGTACCGGCTATTATAGGCATAAGTAGCGATGCAAACAGGGGTAGGACCGATGCATACAGAGTATAGCAACAACCGACAATACATAACTAAGTCTAATACAAATCAAAAGAAACGTAAAGTAAGAAATTGTTATAAACGGGATACGAATACCGGTAAATATCTAACCTTCAGTGAGGTATAAATTAGAATCATGAGGGAGAGGAATACGAAAGGTGATTGTAAAGTGCAAACTCTGGCACTTGAAATAATAACACCATTAAATGAATGTACGGGGACAGAAGAACCGCCTTGGAACGGTCAATGAAAAGTATTTCACTAGGGAAGGGGGAAGCTTAAATCGATTTTACGTGGCCACAATCCTCGCCCTTACTTCTGCCGCGGTTTAGACACATAATTTGTTCAGTCCGCATAAAGGCTTCCTAACTCATCAGTGCTACATCTCCGAGAACACAAAAAATCAACTAATTACAGAGATGCAACAACGACAAGGACTCGACAGCACAAAACAACAGAAATGCTGGAGCAAAAGAAAACCAACAGTAGACTCCGGTGGGCCTGACCAAAGATAAAGCATCAAGTACCAACCAACATTACCCAAAATTAAATTTCAAGTAAGCCTTAACGCTGGAACCATTATAGAATCTGAGGCCTAACCAGCCGGTGTGCAATTAAAGAGGGAAGCAAAACTATTAACCGTGATTGGGTTAACAGCCATGCATGCAGTCTGTAGTATAACATTTATGTTGTAGCCAATCTTTTTATATCGAAGAATGATTTTACGAAATAGGGTACTGAAGTCATTGGAAGCATATATTTTTCTGAATTTATACACTAAGTCACTCTACTTTGAATAAATCTATGGTAACTATACTTTGAACACATTTGTGCAAGCTCTATTCGTGGTCCTGTCAGTTACTCGTATGGATTCTATGTTGCTCAGATCGGTGCGGATTAAACCTCAAAAAAATCTTCTCGACTCTCTCTTAACACGTCCATATCACCTGATTTAGCGGATAATCCAGAATAATCTTTAAACCTACTCCGTGCGCTTTCCGTAGTACTGCTTTACTTTACCTCTAGGTCATAGACTCTTATATCTTTTTTTTTTTAATTTTTCAATTCATACACAGGGCTCTGATCTCTAATTAAAATACCCAAACACCTACTCCTAACGTATGCCCCTTCCGCAACATCCAAACTTTTTCTCTAACAGCTTCTCGCCTATCTTTACTCATGACATCATCACGGCTGCAGAACAATCATGGAAGTACTTGTAATAGTTTAAACTTAGCTTGACGGTTTCTTCGACTTGATTTGGGCTTACAACATCAACCACTCCTTTTGTCTATGATCCTGTACATTTTGTTCCATAGTCTCCATTTAAAATTTCCCGAATATAGGACAGTTCAGTACTTTCTCACTGCTCATGCATACAGATATGATCACTCCCACGTAAATGGGTTTTGCCAAACAGAACGTATTGATGTTCAACACTCTGGATAAAGAGAATTTAATTACGAAGCAGTTTCTCCTCGCCTTCTTCAACCAGTTTGGCGGGTGGTCAACCTCATTCGGTTTTAGCTAATTGTGGTGAACCACACGCTCATTATTAGTAGATAAGACTAGCTGCAGTACACATTGCATTTCCGATATCTTTCTCTTCAGCAAGAACGGTCCATCGTAAGCTGGTTCTAACGTCGACATCGTGCCAACCTTTCTCGTTTCATGGATGTACCGTACTAGGTCTCCTCTGTTATACCGGTTAAAGTGCTTCCCAGGTGTCGTAGAGTTTTAACTTTTGCTGAGGACGACATGTGCTTGCGCGCCACATCATGTGCATCTTGCATGCGAGATCTCACCTTTTGACATACTAACCATAGGAAGTAATCTCTCCATCTTGCAACACACAGGTGCTGCCAAAGACGAGCTTTGCGGGAAACGCGCTTTCTTTCCTATGGTAAAAAGATTTAGTGCAAGTTTGGTAGACTCATTTGGAGTCACCCTGTATATTTTAGCCAAACTGCCTAAATTAAGTCTCAGTCGCGCTGTTCTCCTCATAAGTAGACCTTAGTCATTCGCAGGGTCCTCCTGTTGAATCTTTCGGATTGGTCATTTCATTTTGGATTTCTTGTACAACCCTATCTAACTTCCAGCATCCTGCACATCTCCCTGAAAATCTTGCTCTAAAATGTTCTACCTTGATCACTGTGTATGGTAAGAGGGCATCCCTGGCTAGCCATAAATACGTTTACTATTCTTGAGGTTCATGTCAGGAACTGCCAATATTTCCGCATACTGGGAAAAATGGTCACTAAGGAGAAATAGAAATCTGTTAAACATATTTAAAATTGCGTAAAATTTAAGTTACACAACATTTACACGTGTTGGTAGAAAAAATAGAAGGGAAGGCAATGGTCAGGAACCGATACAATTACCCACACATCCCATCAGAGATATCAAAGGGAAAGATACACAAACGCAAAATAACTAGACCCTTACTTGTTCGTCTGTCATTACTGACAATGACCAATCCTAATCAACTGTTTGATGTGTTATTATTTTTATGTTCTAAGATGGCTGATGAGACCAATCTTAGCTCTTAACTGTCTGTTGCAGATAGAACAAGAGAGGTCTGAGGAAGAAAGCTCTGTTGGTGATGCCTTAGCTCTGGCTTTCCGCTGTGTACGTTTCTGCTCGGCTTCGCTGATTCTTTTTGCTTCGCATTCACCAGCTCCCCTTTTTATGAGGCCTCGCCACTTTGTACGATCTTGTGCAATCTGTTCCCATGACTCTGTTGGTATGTTGAAGTCTTTAAGGGAGGCTTTGTGGGTGTCCTTATATC
The DNA here is from genome assembly GCA_964016985.1 of Anodontia alba. Classification (NCBI taxonomy): domain Eukaryota; kingdom Metazoa; phylum Mollusca; class Bivalvia; order Lucinida; family Lucinidae; genus Anodontia; species Anodontia alba. The sequence goes on from OZ024829.1 coordinate 11,517,876, forward strand.
GCTTCTTCTGACCATCATGGGAGCGTTTTCGTACTTGAAGTTTTCCATAGAGGATTTTCGTTGGCAAACGTTCATCAGGCATTCTGGTAACATGGCCTGTCCATCTTAACTGTGCCAATTTCAGAAGAGTATGTATACTCTGCATCCCTGCCCTTTTCAGGACTTCTGTGTCTGGAATTCTGTCTTGCCACTTGATCTTTAGAAGTTTTCTAAACTGTCGAAGTTTCGCATGCGTATAATAGTGTTGGCAGCACTACCGATCTATATACTTTCAGCTTTGTGTCAAGTCTGATTCCACTTCGGTCCCAAATACTTCCACGTAGCCGGCCAAATGCTGCACTAGCTTTGGCAATTCTAGCATTGACTTCATCATCAATGTGTACAACTCTAGACAATGTGCTTCCAAGGTAGGTGAACGTGTCTACCACTTGCAGTCGTTGACCTTTCACTGTGATGGTAGGCTCCTTGTAAGGCTTTCCAGGTGCTGGCTGATATACTACCTCAGTTTTTTTTTATGCTGATTGTGAGATCATAGCTGTCACATGAATTAGATACTTGATCCACACCTTTTTGCATTTTCTCTTCTGTTGGAGCACCCTTTGCCATGTCATAAGCAAAGAGGAACTCGTCTAGCACCTCTGTCTGCACCTTAGATTTAGCTTGCAACATTCTTAGGTTGAAAAGTTTCCCATCAAAGCGATACCTAATAGGTATACCATTGTCACCATCCTGAAAAGCATCTGTAAGCATGGCAGAAAATATCATGCTGAACAGTGTTGAAGCTAGTACACAGCCTTGCTTAACCCCATTTGTCACAGGAAATGGATCAGAAAACTCGTTATCATTTTGGACCCTTGGAAGCATACCATCATGGAACTGCCGCACGATTGCTATGAATTTAGCAGGACAACCAAACTTTGCCATAATTTTCCAAAGTCCATCACGACTGACTATGTCAAATGCTTTGGTAAGGTCGACAAAGGTCATGTAGAGGTCCACATTCTGTTCCTGGCATTTTTCTTGAAGCTGTCGTGCTGTGAAGCTCATGTCTATTGTTCCTCTGTTTTTTCCTGAATCCACACTGGCTTTCTGGTAGAAGCCCTGACCTTTCCAGGTGTTCATTCAATCGGTTCAGTAGGACCCTAGCAAGAATCTTCCAAGCAGTTGACAATAAAGAGATGCCTCGATGATTGTCACAGACTTGAGGATTCCCTTTCCTTTTGAACAGGTGGACAATTGTTGCATCCTTTAATTCTTGAGGGATGGCTTCTTTTCTACACATAATGTGAAATAATGATGTTCCTCGTGCGCATCCTACAGTGTTTATATTTCTCAACTAGACCCTAATGCAAACATCACTAGCGGAAAACCAAACGGACAGTCGCTTTCCCACAAAATGGCCTAATGGTTATCCAAAACAAAATATGTAAGCGACAGACACATTCAAAGACGAACTATAACAAAAATAAACCATGATAGAAGAACCGCCTTGGAACGGTCAGTGAAAAGTATTTTGCTGGTGGTAGGTGGGGGGGGGGGGGGGGGGGGGGGGAGGTGGGGGGGGGTGGGGAAGCTTAAATTGATTTTATTTGGCCACAATCCTCGTCCTTACTTCTGCCACGGTTTAGACACAGAATTTGTTTAGTCCGCATGAAGGCGTCCTAATTGATCAGTGCTACATCTCCGAGAACACAAAACATTAACTAATTACATAGACGCAACAACGACAAGGACTTGACAGCACAAAACAACAGAAATGCTGGAGCAAAAGAAAACCAACAGTTAGACTCCGGTGGGCCCGACAAAAAATAAAGCATCAAGTACCAACCAACATTACCCAAAATTAAATTTCAAGTAAGCCTTTACGTTGGAACCATCATAGAATCTGAGGCCTAACCAGCCGGTGTGCAATTAAAGAGAGAAGCAAAGTTATTAACCGTGATTGGGTTAACAACTATGCATGCAGTCTGTGGTATAACATTATGTGTTCTCGGACATGTAGCACTGATGAGTTAGGAAGCCTTTATGCGGACTGAACAAATTATGTATCTAAACCGCGGCAGAAGTAAGGGCGAGGATTGTGGCCACGTAAAATCGATTTAAGCTTCCCCCCTCCCCAGTGAAATACTTTTCACTGACCGTTCCAAGGCGGTTTTTCTGTCGTGGTTTATTTTTGCTATAGTTCGTCTTTGAATGTGTGTGTCGCTTACTTTTTTTTTGTTTTGGATAGCCATTTGGCCACTTTGTGGGAAAGCAGCTGTCCGTTTGGCTTTCCGCTAGTGATGTTTCCATTAGGGTCTAGTTATTTCATGTTTGTGTTTCTTTCCCTTTGATGTCTCTGATGGGAGGTGTGGTATAATTGTATCGGTTCCTGACCATTGCCTTCCCTTCTATTTGACGAAACTGGGCACTGAAGTCATTGCAAGCATATATATATTTTTTTTAATTTATACACTTAGTCACCATAAAATTCGGGTTCCCATAGGACTTGTTGCAGAAGAGATTTTAGTGCAACATTGAATTTTGTAACTAAATCGGAATGACGTTTATAAAACTTAAGAAAGGCTTTACGTAATTTATGATACCGATAACACTGATTAAGAAGTTTAGCAGTTAGCAATTTATTACGAGTGTTGAAGTCAGTTACTATTACGAGTGTTGATGTCAGTTACATGACTAGACACTCTGGCAAATCGAATTAATTGTGAAATATAAACACCGTAGGATGCCGCACGAGGAACATCACCATCCAAGAAAGGAAGATTTACAATCTCAAAATCAAAATCATCGCATTTATCATAAATTTAGGAGGAAACGAACCCATCTACAATAGATAAATGTAAATAAAAAAACGCGGCTTTGGTATCAGAAGAGCTAGCTTTATTTAACTGAAGTTCTGGGGGGTAAATTTGACTGATTAAACCATCGAAGTAGGTATTGTCAATATTCAAAAAATCATCCAAATATCTTGAAGTCGAGCTAAAAGCTTCAATGTTTTCAGATTGGTTTTCAACGGAAAGGGACATCATGAATATCTTTCATAACAAAACAAGAACAAATCAGCCACAAGGGATGCGCAATTCGTACCCATCGGAATACCCACAATTTGTCTAAATAACTTAGTACCAAATCTTATATAAATATTGTCATGTAGAAAGATGAGAGCTTCACACACTTTCTGACATGTCCATAATGTATAATGTTTATGCACCTCAGAAGTGACAAATGCATTTCTTAAATTACATGCAAGGTAGAGGTAATATTCTCTATGAAATGTCCATGCAATTAAATCATTTAATTTTTCTTTTATAAGAATATGAGGGAGTGTAGTGTAAAGCGCGGAGAAATCATAAGTAGGCAAACTAAAAACACGATATTTTCTGGATTTCAATTTATTTAAAACCTCATTCGAATTTTTATAGACCAAAACAGACTTCTTCCTGATCTTTCGAAAACTTTGTCACAATATTTGAGTACATGTTTTTTGACGGCAGTAAGACATGAAGTTAATAAATTAGAAAGTTCAGTGGTGGTACAAGAGCTTGAATTTGCAGTAAACCGTGCTTTGTAAGGTATTTTATGAAGCTTAGGTAACCAATATAACGTAGGAAGCTTGTCTTGGCCTTCAGTAACACATACAGCAAACTTGGTGGCTGAATGACAGATATGGTTAATGGTTATTAACTACAGAGCTTTCTTCAGCCAAAGGTTGTAGTTCATAGGCCTTAGTACCACTAAGGTCTTACTGAAGAGTGTTAACATAGTGGAGCCGTCAAACAACGACAACATTGTTAGCGGTCTTGTCTGCCGGAGCCAAAACATACTTCTTATGAAATTTTTGAATACCTAGTTTAAGGTGACGTAAAGACGTCTTCGGTTTAGGAGTTAATAAGTTTGTATTTTGAGAATAGAAAGAAATGCGTTTGTTCACTAGTTTCAAAATGCTAAATTTCCATTCTTTTAGGGCTTTATGCTGAACATACTCTCGTTTACACCATCAATTTCCGAATTCGTTCAAGGCAGCAGCGATTTCTTCCCTACATTTATTGAAATCAATATTAGAAGGAAATCGGTATTTCAGTCCTTCAGAAATAATATTTCGTATCCTAGAATCAAGAATAATTTTTACATTGCCAGTAATTATATGACCAGCAGTAGGATAGCAATACACTGAGTCTTTACACTCTCAGGTATTAGGAGTGTTAGTATCAATATCAAGATCTGAAACAAGTTGTATTTATAGCAAATTATAGGTGTTTCAGAATTTTAAAAATAAGTAGGATTTGATGAGATCGCCGAACTGTCCCGGGAGATACAAGGCAAATCTATAAAACCCAAACCTCTATTAATGAAAGATACCTTGATGTATTGACGTTTGTGATTAATTTCAGAATCGATGTAAGGACGAAGAGAATGTTGAGTATAACCTCTAGTTAGAAGAGCTGCATTATACAGCTGATTAGATCTATCGTAGAATTTATTCGCCTCGGTGTCCAGAATGCACGATACAGAAATGGGTAATGAACTTAGAAATGCAAGCATTGAGTGTCGTCCGTGATTCAATAATATTATAGATAGTCACTTCAGCCTAGTATTGTTTCTTTTAAACGCGCGCAATTTACGTATATAGTTGGCGTTTTTCCTAGTGCCGTGATACCTCGTTTTACGTTTTCGACATTCCAGTAGCGAGAAAATATCAAAATCTGGCATTTTAGAAATACTACCCTCATGATAAATGTTGTCATTAAAGCCCAATGGAAAAGGTGTCTCTAATGATTTGATCCATTTTAATTCAGCTTTGTGTCGATTGATAATTTTAAATCTAGCTGTAGAATTAACATGGTAGTATATTTTTCCACTGGTTGTATAGAAATATCATTTACTGAATGACCTGTACGTTTAAAGTGATGGTACAGGAAAGTGTCATTTTTTTTTAGGCTTACTTATTCTACGATAGTGTTAATAAAATCTGGGTTTTAACATACGATTAGTTTGCCCGACGTACTGCATTCTGCAGTTTGCAGCACGCCAGGTTATAACATATATCAAATCTGTAGACTTTCAGGTCAAATCGGACATGTTTACTACCGAAAAGCGTCTACCGTTTACACATGAAGAGACATTAGGCGCAGTGCATAAATGAGAACAGCACCTGCACCTCTTAGCATTGCAATTAGAAATATTAGGATACATACCACTTCTTTTGAACGGATTGGTATATTTTCGAAGGATGGGCGATTTTAGAGGAGAAAGTCTAATTCTAAGATTATTTTTAAACATATTAGTGTTGCCTGCCCCACTGAAATTAACGGAAGCAGCGGAAAACAAATTTATGGGTCTTACCAATAACGAAGGCAACATAGTTCAAAAGTTATTGATGGAATGGGAAATCCGTACAGAAGAAGCAGAATGTAACCTAAGGGGAGATAAAGATAAAGTAAGTAATTAGTAATACTCATGCGGTTGTAAAATTGCGATACCGTCAAAAGAAAAGCGATATTCATCCAGGTCATTGACTAAACAACATACGAAAGAGCTGAAGGTAAACCATTTAAATAGATGGAAGGTATAACAAAAGCCCACAAAACAGCTATGTCTACAATTAGTCCACAGATATCAATCAAACAACTGTTATACAACGAGGTACGAACATCGGTTTAATTATGACTTTCAACAGGTATCTAAAGATGCCAATTTAAGGAACGGTAAAAAACAATTGTAAATGCAATCCCTGAGGATTGGAAAAATAAGAGCATTAAATGAATGTACTTAGGGTGGCAAAAGCAACCCAACACAAAATAAGAAACTGTGGTCAGCTGCACTGCAGCCTATTCCGTGTCGGAACATTCGCCTGCTTCATTCATACATCTGTACTCACAAGTGTTTCTTGAAAGGCTCAAAAAAGGGCTTGTCAGATGCGCTGCTCCTTTTAAGTCATATCTACCATAGCCTTAACAATGATTGCGAAATCTTTTTCGTATCGTCAATAGTCGGTCCCAATGGCCACAATGTGTATCGTAGGTTCCGACCAATTTACGAATTTCGCTATATTAGTTGCAGCTGTCTTCACGCCTCCACCAGACACCCAATATCCTAGGAAGACAACTTCCTTCTGCAATATTATACACATTTCTGTTTTCAGTTTTACTTTGCAGACTAAATTCTGCCTGCACTACTCCTGTTCATGAGCTCCTCCTGCTTTTCCATAAAACATAAATGTCGTCACTTTAGATAAGGAACCTGATCCGCTGTAGGCCCTGCAGAGCCATCTTCATTGTTCGTTGACTCGTGGATTAGGAGGTATTGAAACCAAAAGGCATGCGTGGCATTTAAAAATGACCGTACTTGCAGACCTAGGTGCTTTTTGGAATGTCTTTCTTTTTTAAGAGGATCTGAAAATAGCCACTAGTCAAGTCGAAAGTGCTAAAATGCTAAAAATATGACACTTGTATGCGAGGCAAACAAAAATAATCTGGCTTCACTAGTTCATTTACTTTTCTGTAATTCACACACAGACGGATACTTCCAGTTGTCTTGGAAACTAACACAATGGGACTGGCCCACGGGGAAACACTGTCTCTGATAACACCTTTTGCTTTTAGGTTTTCTATAGCCTATTTCTCAGCTTCTGCAAAGGCAAGTGGGACGCGCTTTGGTGATTGTTTAAGTGGCGGGGCATCTCCAGTCTTGATAGCATTTTCTTTTAAGTGAGTCAACCCCAAGTCACATTCATCCCGGGCAGGGCTGTCCTGGTACTGAATTAGAAACTATGCAACTTTCTGACATTCTGAGCCCTTGAGTTTCCTTTGGCTTGCTCGTACAAATCCACTAAATGCTCTGGAACTTCTTTCACCCTACCGACGTGAAACTTTCTAGCTACATCTGCTGAAAATCTAAACGTTGACTCTTCTCTGCGCATGTCCACTCGTCTAAGTCTGACAAAATTACTCACCTTATTATTGTTTCCCAGCTTTATCATAACCACTGGCGTATCTACAGTTGGCTCTACTTTATTTTTTCTATCACAGCATCTTGCTTAATGCACATAGCTATAGGGAACGGATTTAATATGCTTATTTTTCAGGTACAACTTTGATTGATAACCACCACAATACATGCTATGTGCAAAGGTTATTCAGTCTTAAAATGTTCTGTGGGCTTTGAAAATAAAATCTCTTTCACAGGGAAAGTAATTACATTTGTGCTTCTCTACGTATGTGTCATTCGTGCTTCTCTACGTATGTGACAATTACACACTCTGCACGGGTATAACATGATGATCTGCAGCTGTGCCTTTATGCACTCGGGTTGTCACGCCAACTTGTATGATATGTGCATCTTGTTTATTGATAACCAGTACACTATTACTCATTAGTCAATTTGTGGAGCCATCACTCCCATTCTGCAAGACATCTACTTCCAGCAATCCCTCGTCACCTATCTCAGCCCCTATTGCTTCCACTTCTAAATGGTCCTATTACTTTCACGATAATATGCATTTTCCGTGTTTATTCAGGGTCGCACCGCAAGCATCTACAGGCGTAGATGTCTTTGTAAGTTCAGGTATGTCTTCGGGCCTATAAAAGGCGTTCTCGATGCAAAGGTGTCTGTGGCGAAAATCAATGGCTTACCATGAACAGTACCATGTATGTATATGCTATCTGGCAATTTACTTGTCGCCCTTACAGACTTAATGGCATATATCAATTTATGATATTTCTTGTTTTATTTGGCCGCGGTTATAAGACAATGTTTCTCTGTGGCCACCTGAGATAGCCTGATCTAATCGAAATGATTCTCTCTCTCTTCTTTCCTGTCTGTTTTAGTTCTGTAGAGTGGCATTCTTGTGAATTAGACATATACCGCTGTTTTAGACATTTTACTTGGACAATCCCTGTTGCTGCGTGTTGTTTTGCTGAGGCTTCTTACTTGCATTTTGTGCATTTAGCTCCTTTATCTGTGTTACAAATGCTTGGATCAAATCTCTTCATGTGACATTCTTCATCGTGGCTGTATAAAAGTGACTGCATAACAGACATCCACATCGATATCGTCCGGTTCTATGCGATACTTTATTTTAAAGCGATTTTCGCTGCCCAGCATTCCATCTAAACATTTTTGCACCTGATTTTCCTGTCTTTTCATCAAATAACAAAACTAAATAATAAATAAAATAAGATAAAATAAAATAAACGACTGACCGATTTGAACGGGCCATTTTTCGTAAAAAAAAACAACAACAAAAAAACAACAACAAAAACTTCAGTCTTTTTTACTGTTATATATGACGTAGGTTTCCCTCTTTGCTTTTTGTTTGACTTTTCTATGTCCTTTTCTTCCAGCCATTCGCCAACAAATCAATTCGGTAACATCATACATGGATGCATCATTTTTATATGGATCAAGCGATGAAGAAATGATTGAATTGAGGGCAGAGCACGGTAAAATATTAAAATATTAATCCTTTCAATCTGGCAGACCACAACCAGTACCTGTGCAAACAGTGTAGATCCAGATGAGACGGCTCGTAACGAGGATCTACTTTGCAAATTTGGTTTTGATCTTAGACTGTATATTTCCATCAGTGAACAAGGCTAAAATTTAAGAACGGAAGAGTCCACTTCAGAACATTTGGGATGAAATGGCTAATTTGAATCTTGTTTTCACCATATACATTCTATTCTCGTTATCTAAAATTCCGAGGGATCAGAATGTTTGGTTTGAGACAACAATGGTTTGAGGTGAAGTGGAGTTGAAATGTAAACAAAATATATCAAAATATCTCCCGAGGGACCCATAGAGTTTTAACCCTGGTCCTGCTGAACCCAGAGATACCCTGCCATTGCAAACAGTATAGATCCTAGTATATTGTACACTGAAGAAGCCATCTGATCTGGATCTGCACTGTTTACCATTAAGTATGTGAATATATAGCAACAATCTGGATATAGTAATCTGACTGGTTAAAAATTAGAAGTGGGCGTGACATCTTAATTTATTCAGCAGGACAAGTGTTAACACTTTCCAAAAAAAAAAAAAAAAAAAAAATGTAAGAGAAAAGTCCAGGGAGTGCCACAATCACAAACCGCAGCCCTTCCCCGACCCCAAGAGGAAGAGGAAACCGACAAATCCAAACACGCACAAATCGAACAAACGTACGAAAAGCACTAAGATTAGCTCTCTCTTCCCCAAGCGAGGTAATCGCAATACTAAAAGGACTGAAAAACACAAGAACAAAATGACACATGGTAAGACATACAACAAATCGCCTCGTAGAATAAACCACAAAGCAACAAAGAGTAATACTAACACCGGGACCACCAACCCTGTAGACCGGTGCAGAGATTTATGAAACAGAGTAGATCCTGATGAGACGGCTCATAATGAACCGTCTCATCCACGCTGTTTGCAAGTCTATTTTGATTTTTTATTGAGATTCCTATTTGGAACAATGGTTCTGACCAAATTCAAAGATGGAAAAGTCCATTTCAGAAATTTAGAGGTGAAATAGATAATGTTAATCTTGTTTTAGCCAGGTACAGTCGACTCTTATTATCTCACTCCAAGGAACCAGAATGATGGGTTTGAGATAACAGTTGTTTGAGATAAACGGAATTTATATGTAAAATATATTCAGACACCTTCTGAGGGACCCAGCGAGTAAATGACTGTAAAAACAGAAGACTTGTTTTCAGAAGGACTCAGCGTTCAAACAGAAAGTAACAAAGCTGTCTCCTTGTAAAATGGCGGAAACTATATTAAGCATATTCAGTCCCAAATTTAGTCTAATCGAAGAGTCCAAAAATGATAAAAAAAAATATCGGTAGGTTGTATACCATTACGATATTTTGCGAAAACAAGAATAACCAACCTTTACATCAACAAAATGTTTGGAGTAAATGCTTTTACCAGCGCAGCAGTATGTTATCATATAGTGTCATGAAAAAGCTATTTCCCGTTTTCAGGATTTTAAAGCAAAAAACATTTTCAAACAGCACGTGAATCTGCCCATTCCACCACAGCGAACAACATATACTATGGGTCTGTACAAAGGATCGGGTTGCTCCCATACGAATATAGATGTAGTTCACGATTTAACAGTTCCAAAATATTTGCCTGTTTTTGACGCGTTTTATATACCCGCCCTGTCCGTCTGTCAGTTTTTTTTTTTTTCATTTCCAGACGATAACTTGAGTTAATGCCAATGGAATTTCACTAAAAGTTGGCGTGTGCTTTGATTTTGTGGAGATCTGGCCCCTAAATTATAAAACTTTCTTCGTGCTCAACCCAGCTAATCATGAAATTTTTCCTGGTAAAGTCTCAAATTACTAGCAATTGCAACAACAACAACAACAACAACAACAACAACAACAACAACAACAAAAAAAAAAAAATAAAAAAATAAAAAAGCGATCAAAATCAGTATTTTTGTTTCCTGGTGATAACTTGAGTAAATTTGCTTTCAGTGGTTGCTTTGAATATGAAAGTAGAAAATCTGTCGCTTCGGAAATGCGGAAGCTCAATACATGACACATAATCTACCATTTAGAGTCTTGTTTTGAGAAATTAGAAGGACTGCTGTCCAGGGACCAGTTGTTCAAAGCTAACGACGTCGTTAGTTAACGATTCGTTAAAATTTAAATCGAGTGATACGCAAATATGCTGAAATTTTTTGCTGAAAAAATGTGAGTAGCTTTTGCAGTGCAAAAGCTACTCACATTTTTTCAGCAAAAAAATATCAGAATATTGTATATTGAATCTGCTAAAACAGTTAACGAAATGACCCTTAACGAGCTCGTTAAGCTAACGACGCTTTGAACAACTGGGCCCAGATAAACTAAACACAAACAAAAGAATATCACTACGGGCTGTAGAATATTAGCAAAATATATGAAATATATAAGGAACATCAATTTTGTCTTTGAGTTTAGGTTAAATGTAAACAGTAATTATTCAGAATACTGTACACTGTTAAAAGATCCCGTAGATTTTATGGTAAATTCTGGCAAATGGCTGGTAGTATATTGTACCGAAAATTTTACTGGCACCTATAGATTATTTAACGTAATTATTACAAATGGTAGGGTAGGGTAGGGCAAGATAGGTAACATATATGACAAAATACGGATCACCGTGAGCTACTGCACGGTATCTTAAGCTTACAAATCCTTATCCCATCCTACGAGGAAATTCCTGCAAAGGTTCTACAGCACTCCCCATCCGCAACCCGCGTTAAAATTATAAAATTAACGGTAAAAGCAACCAATTGCCAGTATTTACCGTAAAATCTACGTGTTCATTATTTTATTTTTTACAGTGTACATATACAAATATAATAATAATGCTTACCAAATAATTAATAGTACAATGTAAGGCAAGCTGGAAAATATTAGACCCAGTCAACACTTTTAAGGTCATGTCGAGCCCGTAGTCTATATCTTGTACTGCCAGAACCGACGTGTCAAGTTTCGTGGGTAGACACAATATATTGAACAGCGGAAAACTGAAAGGGTTTCAGCAGTGTTTGTCCAAAGAATGGGCAAGGCAATTATGACCATTTTATTTTTTAGGCGGTGTGGAAGCGAATACACAATGCCTTCGTGCCTGCGCAAATATACGGACTCACATCATCCTGCAATGCGAATAGTCTTTGTCTGGCATTTACTCTCCATTGAAACCTTCTATACTAGCCGCTGATTCTGTCCTGATCAGACTGCGCGAATGCACAGGTTGAGGTGGACCTTCGCTGAGTATACACGTAAACGTTTGCGCATGGCATGGCACGTTTATTAGAATATAAACGGTATTTTGCTGTTGTTTCTTTTAGGTCTTCTGAAAAGTAATCCACACAGACAGTTGCCTAAAGATCACAGGCCGGATGAATGTATTTTATTACATCCCGATACTATCTGGTGTCCATTAGCAGGTGAGAGACCTGAGAGAGAGACACAGAGAGAGAGACAGACAGACAGACAGAGACGGAAAGAGAGACAGAAAGAGAGACAGAGAGGAAATGATAGAGAGGTTCATACACTTTGAATTTAAAATACAGGAAATATTTTCCGAAAGATATGTAAATCCAATTAGCCAACGCGTGCATGAGCACGAGTTTGCATGTAAGATGTGCAAGTCTCATATTTCTACACTATTTATCAGTATCCTTTTGATAGGACGCTGGGCATAAATGAATTAAACTGCCATCCTCTATTTCTCTATAGTGTATATGTAATAGGTACTCATTTGAATGGCATTTCCAAATCGAGGCGACTCAAACGAACAATAGATACATTGTGTAATTTTATGAGAAAAATCAATAAAAAAATTCATTAATCGTGAACTACTCTGCTAATCTTTGATCTCCCACAGCGGTAAGCAAAATCGTAGTAGACGACATTCTGGACCCAGTTGTTCAAAGCGTCGTTAGCTTAACGAGCTCGTTAGTGGTCAAAATGTTACCTGTTCTAGTAAGTACGATATCGAATTCACAGGTATGTTTGTTGAACAGTTGTGAGTAGCTTTTGCAAATGCAAAAGCTACTCACATTTTTTTAGCAAAAATATTAGCATATAATTAGCTAACGACATCGTTCGTTTTGAACAGCTGGGCCCTTTCTTATTATTTTTTTAGTTTTGTTTAGAGAAAATACGACTTGGCATTTCTTGAGAAATGTCAAGCATTATTTTCCCTTAAACATACAAAATAAAACTTCGAGAAATATGAAAATTATGCTGTGGATTAAGGGAGTCTTTATTTGGTGGATAAATTACTGAAAATGTTTTGCAGTTATTTTGAAAAACAAAAAGCGCACAGCGATTTTATTAGGTCGAAAACAGTAATCTAACATTGAGGCTGATCATGTCCCCCCTCTGAAAAGGGGTTTATTATAAATAAGATATTTTCTTTTATAGAAGACTCCTTTTCAGAAGAGGGTTAGTGTGCAGGAAAGCAATAGGAAGGCACAAAGGTTGACTCCCTTGAAACAAATGGCGGGAAAAATATCAGGTGTACCCAGCCCAACGCCGCCCCCAACCCCGCCCCTCCCCCGTCCCCCACCCCCGCCACGTCCATAGCTAGCAGACAATTCACGTGAAATGTCATGTCTTATTTATCTGAAAAAAAAATAACAATAATCAACTAAATGTCGTCTGCTATACTTTTCCTTAGTGCTTTAAGAGTTAAATATCAAGCATTGTAGAACTAACGATAGTATTTCTTTTTTAATTTAAGGTTACGCTACAGTGGGGATGATCCCCTCATTAATGGCAAGCGACACAGTCTTCGTTAGAGAACATAACAGGATAGCAACAACACTCCGATATATGAATGACAACTGGGACGACGAAACAGTCTTTCAAGAAGTAAGATTAAGCCTACCACCCACTGTTTTAGCTCACCTGTAGTATGTTTCCAAAGGCAAGATTTTTGACGTTAAGTTTACTACACTGCAGCTAATATTAGTGCCGTGTGGCGGCGGTAGAACGTCTCCCCGTACTTTACCATAGTGCAGATTATATTCATTTCCTTTGGGATCATTAGGCCCAATATGGTGTATTTGAAAAAGGAGTTCTGCTCATGTGTACGCTTGAGGGCGTAAGCAGTGTTACAAACTTCATTACTGCTTATGAAGAGTCTCAATAAAACCGAAACTCCCATTTTCTAATCTGTAGTGTGTTCTTTGTCTCCAAAGGCAAGCTTTTTGACGTTTATTTTACTACACTGCAGCTAGTATTAGTGCCGTGTTGCGGCGGTAGAACGTCTCCCCGTACTTTACCATAGTGCAGATTATATTCATTTCCTTTGGGATCATTGGGCCCGTTGTGGTATATTTGAAAATGGAGTTCTGCTCATGTATACGCTAGAGGGCGTAAGCAGTGTTGCAAACTTCATTACTGCTTATGAAAAGTCTCAATAAAACCGAGACTCCCATTAACTAATCTGAAGTGTGTTCTTTGTTTCCAAAGGCAATCTTTTTGACGTTTATTACACTGAAAAAAAATGTTCTGTTTATTTTATGCTTTTATTCACAATAATTAAATTCCTACCTACTCTGACACTTACGTCGGGAAATCAACTTTTCTGCTAGCCATTTTGCTAGTCAATCAGGTCTTGTTCAATGTATTTAGGGGCATAATATTGGGCTAGAAACATAGTTTTATACCTAGAAAATGAGGCCAACTAACTTTCAAAGCAATAAGTATCAGTATAAGTATAAACATATTTTATTGCATCATTACATCAGGCAATGGAGTCGGCTGACAAGTTCTACCAACATTAGTTAAGGCCCTCCCCTACAGAAGTTTATTACAACAATATAAAGGCACATGGAAATGACCAATTGTAGAGACATTATTTGAGTACTTCATACAGACTTACTGTTGTACAATTATGGACTCAAAAACAAACATACCCATAATTTCAAATGGTCATGGCTAATATGGAGTGACGAGTAAAATAAAATAAATAATTAGCAAAGAAAGTATAAGATCATAATGGAATGTCATGCTAGCCGTAAGTTAGCAGCAGGCTAGTCGGTATCTCTTTGGGTATCCTTAATGAACGTTTGGTCGGCTGTGAAAATAGAAGTATTTTCATCAGTTGTCAGATTTTCATCTCCAACCAAAAGAATATAGATATTTAATAGATGGAAATCGATTTATAGATTGAAAAAATGTAACTCTTTCATTTCTGAAGTTTAAACATCTAAAGAAATAGTGCTATGCATCTTCAACTTCCTCAGAGCAATTACATGTAGGACTAGGTGATAAATGGTTTATATATAAATCAGAAAGTATTATATTACATTTATATCGAATTGTTGTATATGAAACTGAAATATATCTGCTACCAGATCTAAAGTATGTTGGAACATTTGAATCTTTTTGATGTTTTTTAGCCGATACTTAAAGGTTGCCATAGACAGTGAATTACAAATGCCAAATTAGATGATGGAATGCATGGTTTACGTGAAATTTCATTTCTGCAGAAGGGAACAGTACTATCATTTTTATTTCGTAGAGTATAAGTACGTTTTACATAGACTCAACTTTAAAAAAAAAAAAATATTTGAAACTAGAAGGCCTATTGGGCAAATCAAAGCCAAATTTCATATGAAGCCTCCATAGGCCGGGGAAAAAAAGTTTGTTGACCATATCTGGGTCACATGATCAAGATGGCCGCCATGTCCATATTTGCACAGGGTCACTTGTTTTACGTAGCCCATATAGGGAAACGCTTATAAACTCTTGTTTTATGAAAGTAGAAGGTCCAGGCCTTTAATATTTGGTATATAGCTTCATCTAGTAGGCTTTTTACCAAGATTGTTCAACTTATACCCCTGGGGTCAGAAACGGCCTCATCCCGGGGGTCACTTGTATTGCATAGACAAATATAGGGACAAAACTTTAAAAATCTTTTTGTGTGAAACTAAAGACGTGTGTCAAGCGACTAACTAGGAACTACGCTTAAATAGGAAAATGTGGCGACTATATGCTACACAGAACAGAGCTTATCTTGGAAAACTGATTTTTGCGCTTCCATTGGAAAAAAAGCTTTCTAAATCAGTCTCGCATTTCATGAACATTTTTTTCAAACTGCGCGTGCACATACATGTCGTATTCAGGTCTATTATTTTTTTGTGTCTTAACATGCATTTATTTATTTATTTATTGCTTATTTTAGAACAATAATACAACACGCAAATAATGTTCAATATTATCAGTATATACAGTGGCACCTCTACTTACAGTCACCTCTCAATAACAGCCACCTCCCTAAAATAACCGTTTTTGTAATAGTCCAAAGTACGTATTCTCTTTATATTAAACCTCTCTACAATAGCCACCTCCAAATAACAGCTACTTTTTCCAAAGACTATTTAGCTAAAGCACAAGAACCAGCCTTTCATAACGTAAACTTGCTGCATAACGTATTTACCCTAAATATTCGGACGCTCTAACTATTAACCGTACTTATCCTAAAATTTTAACTTGCACATTTGGCTAATTAGTATTGTTTCTAAAAATCTCCCAGTGCAGGCCCAGATCAAACTGTTCGGATTTTGATCAGGGTCTACACTGTTTGCTCAGTCTATATTGTCGGAATATTTAGGGTAAATATGGTGGTATGCGATCAAACGAGTATTTCAAGAAACATGATAAGGTAAAGACATCTGACCTAGTTCATCTATGCAATAAACAACCACCTTTGGCTCAATCAAAATGATGTACAATTAATAGCAGAAATGCTTATCGGTTTAATGTCACATACATCACCACCAGTAGGCTGTTATGGAACGCCATGGCTGTCTTGTACCTTGCGTTTTGTGAGAATGTGTTACGTTATGTGGTTTGTTATTCCTTTATAGGAGTTTGATGTTACTTTATGTGGGTTTAGTATTGCGTGATGTGACTTCAGTGTTACGCTATGTGAACTGGCAATTACATTTTGTGCATTTCTCATTACGCTATGTGGGTTTGTTATTTGCTAATGTTGGTTTAATAATACGGTATTATTAACTTGTTCATAATGTTTTGTGCATTTTCTCATACCTTCTATGGACCCTTCATTTCGTTAAGTCACTATGGTTGATGCCATGTACTATGAAAGCGTACTGGTACCTCCCTTATATTTTTTTCACAACTTAAATTTATGTAGAGAAACAAAATAATAACATGATATGGCGACAAAATTTTGTCGACAAATCGTGATGTCAATATGATAATGTTATACCATATCGTATTTGCTACATATCTGTATATTGTTCACGAAATATTTGATTGTGTATGACATTTTCTTTACTGCGTAGAATTGTTATCACGCTATAATTTTATACTCTATACCAGTAGGTTTTTTCGTGCACTTCAAAGAGTTATTTCATCGTCGCAGACCATTTTGTCGTCATAATATCTGTTGGCTGAAATAAGTGACGTCACATGGGCCACTGAAGGGAAAACTTGGCCGAACAAAATAGGTTAAAAAGTAATTAAAAGACACGGGGTTTTCATCGGTACTCAGTCACCATAACGGAAAGAAAAATGTCTAGCACACATGCTCAACCTTGCTTTGAAATACATACACACAATTTTTTATGAACAAGTGGGCCGAATGATTATCCCTTTCTCAAAACTAAGATGTAAAAATGTACCCTCGCGTGTACCAAGCTACAATGTGTACAAATAAACATACCGAACCGGTGTACCGGTTTATCTTGAATCCTGGGTAGCTTGCCCCTCCCTCCTCCCCACACGGGCAGTGAAGCTGCCTTTGTGCAGTTTGTCTCCCCTTCGGGGTGAAGATATCCCGGAGTATGCCCCTCACCATGGGCAGCTTGCCCCCTCCTCCCAGGGGGTGAAGATACCCTGGCCTGAGGAGCTTGCCCCCCCCCCCCCCCCACCCCAGAACACCTGACAGAACTTAATGCAGAAAAAAATAATGAAAAACATACATTAGTACTGTTCTGATAATTGAGCTTTATAAATTTGTTATAAATAAATATTGTTTTGAACTGAGTTTGCGAGGTTTTCCTGGGTGTGGGGTGTGTGTGTGTGTGGGGGGGGGGGGAGGTTGGGGGAGCTGCCCCGGGTAGGGGGCAAGATACCTCTGGTTATCTTGCCACCGGGGGACAAGCTGCCCGGATGGTGTGGGGTGGGGCAGGATAAACTGTTACACCGGCTAAAACTTGATACTGACGAAGAGAAAAACCATTTAACAGAGCTGAGCCCCAACAAATGTACCGCAATAGATGAGGCCGCTTAAATTACTTGGGGTATTGGGACACTTGCAGAATTTTCTCGCCGATACTAAGCATTTGGTCCCCCTGGTAGCCTCCTTTGATTGACATATGATGTCAGTGTTCCGGTTTTGATTTTTGATCGTGCGTATGGCGATAAAACAATACAGATATCAAGATATTTAACTTCAGTTCCGCAAAAAACATAGCGTTGTTTCGTAAAACATATGTTGTAATGTGCAGTACAAAATATTCAAACAATACAGATTACCACATAATGTTGTCGTTTTTATATAATTATGAGAATATCTATAACGAAATAAAAATTAAAATGAAATAATAAACACGTGAAAACATTGTTTTTATCTAACTTTTATGGAAAACAGTATATAGTAAAAACTCGATATTTTTGCATTTTCATGACAAAAATATTGCCACGAGAAAACGATATATGGGGTTATCAATACGCTTCCATAATATATGCAGGAAAGTCACGTTTACGTCATGTGACAACTCTTAACGTTATGTGAGTTTGTCATTACGTCAAGTGAGTTTGTCATTACGTTATTTGAGTTTCATATTACGTTATGTGACTTTGTCATTACGTTATGTGAGTTTGTCTTCACGTTAGTTTATTATAACGTTATGCCAGTATGGTATTAATTCATGTGAGTTTGTCAATACGTTCTGTGGCATTGCCATTTCGTTGTGTAATAAACTGTAAAGGGCAGAAACCAACGAGATTTCCCGACTTATAGAAAGCTGCTTGATAATGGCCGGTACTTGATACCCATTATTACCGTTTGTGTTGGCGGACGTGATTCATCTATCTATCTATCTATCTATCTGCCTGCCTGCCTGCCTCTCTGCCTGTCTGTCTGTTTGTCCGTCCGTCCGTCCATCCATCCATCCATCTATTAGATTTTCTAGTGGACATTAGTTTGTAAAAAAACAAAGATTTTCCATGCGACGTCTCCTAAAATTAGTGGGATTACACACACGTACCAGCTTTCTGGATCTCATTCTGTTGTTTGAACTTTATTCAAATACGGAAACCAGTGTTGTAGTTTGACCAAATTGTGGAGCAACAGTAACACAGGAGCTTGAAGTTATTATTTTTATCATGTGAATGCCTATACAATTCTTTGAAAATCATATAGGGTTATCAAGAAAAGGAAAAATATAACATCATACTTCTGTGAACAGCAATGACGGACGAAACCGCAGCAGGCGGAAATGCTGCGGAAACTATCATGAAGAAAAATTCGAAAGTAAACGTTTCGCATCGTTATCGGACGAAGATTTCCAAAAAAAAGTGATAAAAGAGAAAAACCTTAAACACGACCAGGGCCACAAACGTTACAGTTCGCGCGTTTAGAGCATATTTAAAGGCAAAAGAAATAACAGTGATTTTGAAAGCTTGTCATCAGAATAGCCGGGCGGACTTTTAAGTAAATTTGAGTTCGAAATTTGTCATTAAATTAGAAAAAAATAATATCATTTTCGTTTTTCGAGGGTTCTGCAAAAAGTTTTGTCACTGGGTTCGGATTACTTCAGTGCTACGTTTTATCAAACATATTATTATTAAAAATCTTCAAAGTATTCCCCCTTTACTGAAACACATTTTTGTAACCTTTTTACCCAGTCGCGAAAAGCAGATAAATAGTCTTCTTTTGGTATCTGTTGGAGACACTGATAAATATCGCTGCCAAGAGAACTTCTAGACGTATACTTATTACGTGCTCACTACAAAGTTGTTGAGCCAGGGGTATCAAAAAACCAAACTGGTAGCAACACTTAAGAAGTTCCATGGGAGACATCATGCTCTAGTCAATACCTACAATGTGGCAGTTTCCAGAATTGTTTCTGATGTTTTTGCCAGTGACGCGCCATAAGTAGACTTCCCAAATCCCGGACATACGTTTCTACCGATATTTCCTTCGTCCAGGCCAATGGGCATGGTGGGCGAAGCTTGCTTACCAAGTAATGCTTACTATCCCCGGACGCCTGATTACACCCTTTGTTCTGGGGTCCATGTCTGTTGGTCTGAACATTCTGATTCGTCATTCGTTTATGGATTTATGAGTGTGGATTACGGCTTTGGTACCATGACCACAACTACTTCCAGAAAGCATTTTCTTAAGCCTTGGATTAAAAACGAAGTCACAGCGACTCAGGTCATGTGAATAAGGTGGATGGTTTAAAACTTTCACTTTTTCAGAAGCCAAAAAAGACTTAACAGCCTCACGTAAAAAGTAGACTCCTGACCATCCTTTGCTTGGTCGTTTCTTATTGTAAAACTCTTTCACTTTCTTCAGTACAGAATTCTTGTTGAGTCGGCCAGTGACTGTATGACCAGATGGACAAGGCACTTGAACGACTGGCCCACTTGAATTAAAGACAATTGTGTACAACATCTTTTTCGAACTTATGGTTCTCTTGGCAATGCATGGGGGCGTTTTGCATCTTTTCGCTTCCATTGCTTATTATCAGCTCAAACATGTGCACCCATGTTTCATCACCTGTTAGCAAGTTAGAAATAACCCATTACAGCCTTTGTATGTTTTCAAAAGTTCCCGGGCATATTTAAGGCGTGATGTCTTTTGTTCCTCAGTGAGCAAATGAGGTACCCACCTAGCGCAAACCTTTCTCAAGTCCAAACGCTTTTTCAGAATTGTTTGCACACTGCCTTCTGATATGCCAGTTCAACTAGCTTTGACAGACAATCGCGCATCCTGTTCGACCACAATCTTTACAGCAGCGATGTTAGCCTTGGTAACAGAAGTTTTAGGCCTTCCAGGACGGGTATCATCTTCAACAGAAAATTTCCAAGCTTTAAAAGCTTTAACCCACCTAAAACTGTGCGCATTGAAATGGTCTGAGGTCCATATATACCACCAAATTCATTAAATATCTGCTTTGAATCTATATTAAGCCTAATGAGGCATTTAATATAGCTACAAATTTCAGTCTTCTGGTCCATGTTCCAATATAACAAGTAAATTGTTCAGTGTATATGACTGCATCTATTTCAGTTTGAAATAACTCGTCAGTTGGAAAGCAATTTGCACGAAATAAACGGGTATCGTTAGCTATTCAACATACCATTCAAGTGCAGTGATGCATTTTAAAATATACCTGGGATAAAACAAAGGAAGCCTATTAGTGACAGAACTTTTGCACGACCCTCGTATGTGTTGTGTTCAAGCACTTGTTTGTCAGTCAGTCTGCCCGCCATTCAATAGTTATTACCTCGGCCAATATACTCTGGTCGACATCAAATTCAACGACACAATAGTCAATGATTATATAATTTTTACCTCAACCAAATGCATCAGTTGTTTTCTTAAATGACTTTTTTAGCTGTCTGGCAGCAGTAACAAGTGATGTTGACCGGTTCTTGACCATACCCAGGCTGTTTGTTACAGGACTATGTTTTTGCAACAAAAGTGATGTAGACAGGTCAGGCTATTTTTAACAAGTACCAGCTAATTTAGCAAACTTCAGGATTTATAAAAAAGAACTGTTACAGACAATTTATCTGGGCAACAGCAACGATTAACTGAGAACAAATACAGCTGTTTGCAGTTATCCCGGAAAATTTCTGTTTTCGTTTGAAAGCTGTACGATCTGTGCGACTGTAAGTTTGCTTGTATATACTTATCTGTACTGCATACTCTCATTATGTCCCACTACCAGTCCTATTGAAATGACATGGTCCTCTACTGTTCCAGTACCAGTCGTATTGGTACGATACAGTCCACTACTGTCCATGTACCTTTCCTGCTGATACGACACAGTCCACTACTGACCCAATAGTAGGCCTACTGTTATGATACAGTCAACTACTGTCCTAGTACCAGTTCTACTGATATAACACATTCCCCTTCTGTTCCAGTACCAGATCTACTGAAGCGATACAGTCCACTAGGGTCCCAGCACCAGTACTACACATACTCTACTGTCCCGGTATCAGACCTACTGATATAATACAATCCACTACTGACCCAGTCCTACTCAAACAACACAGTCCACTACTATCAAAGTACCAGTCCTACTGATAGGACACAATCCGCTATTATCCCAGTTCCAGTCCTACTGATATAATACAGTCCACAATGACCCAGTACCAGTCCTATCGATACGACGCACTCCACTCCTGTCCAAGTATCAGTCCTACTGATTCGGCACAGTCCACTACTGTAACAGTACCAGTCCTATTAATACGATACAGTCTACTACTGCCCCAGTGCCAGTTCTACTGATACGACACAGCACACTACTGTCCGATTACCAGTCCTACTGATACTACACAATCCACTATTGTCCCAGTACCAGTGTTACTGATATGACACAATCCACCATTGCTCCAATTCTAGTATTACTGATACTACACAGTCCACTTCTGTCCCAGTAGTACTCCTACTGATAAGATACAGTCTACCACTGCCCACTGTATGCGACTGATGCGACAGCCCACGTCTGTTCCAGAACGAGTCCTGCTGATATGGTACAGTCCACTACTGTCCCAGTCCCAGACCTTTTGGATACGATAGTTCACTACTGCCCAATACAAGTCATACGGATACCCTACAATGCACTACTGCTCAGGACCAATCCTACTTCTGTCCGAGTACCAGTCCTGCTGATATGATATGCAGCCCACTTTTGTCCCAGTACCAGTCCTGCTAATATGAAACAGCCCACTACTGCCCCAGTCCCAGACCAATGGATACGATAGCCCACTACTACCCCATTACCAGTCCTACTGATACCCTTCAGTCTACTACTGCCCTAGTTCCAGTCCTGTTGATACCTTGCAATCCACTACCACCGCAGGACCAGTCCTATTAATACGATAGCATACACTACTGCCCCAGTACTAATACACCTTTACGCTACAGTACACTACTGCCCCAGTACCAATCTTATTAATACGCCACAGGCCACAACTGTCCCAGTACCAGTCCTACTGATACCCTACAGTCCGTTACTGTCCCAGTAATTATTATTCATATAACACAGTGCACTACTGCCCTAGTACCAGTCTTACTTATCTTACTGATACGATACAGTACACTGCTGTCTCAGTACCAGTACTACTTATACACTTTAGAAAAATACTGGCCCAGTACCAGTCCTGTTGATACGTCGCAGTTCACTACTGCCCCAGTACCAGTCCTACTGATATCCTATAGTTCACCCCTGCTCCGGTACCAGACCAGTCCTATTGATACCCTACAGTCCACAAATGCCCTGGCACCAGTCTTACTGATACCCTACTGTCTTAGTACCAGTCCTATCGAGACAACACATTCCACTACTTCCCAGTACGAGTTCTACTGATACCCTACAGTCCACTACTGTTCAGTTACCAATCCTACTGATATGACACAGTCGACTACTGTTCAAGTACCCATCCTATTAATATGCTAAATCCATTACTGCCCCAGTACCAGTCCTACTGATACTCTTTAGTCTACTTCTGCCCGGGTACCAGTCCTGATGATACCTCACAGTCCATTAGTGCCCTAATACATGTACTACCGATACCCTGTCTCAGAATCAGACCTATCGATACGACAGTCAACTACTGCCCAGTACCAGTTCTACAGATATGCTGTCAAACACAACCGCCTCCCCCTACTAGTTCTACTGATACGCTACAGTATACTACTGCCCCAGTACCAGTCCTACTGACACAACACAGTCCACTATTGCCCCAGTAACAACCTTACGGATATGATACAGTCCACCGATGCGCCTGTACCAATCCTACTGATACGCTTCAGTAAAATAGAAAGGAAGGCAATGATCAGGAATCAATACAATTATCCCACACCTCCCATCAGAGATATCAAAGGGAAAGAAACACAAACACGAAATAACTGGACCCTAACGGAAACATCGCTAGCAGAAAGACAAATGAACATTCCCACAAAGTGGCCAAATGGCTATCCAAAACAAAAAGATGTAAGCGACACACACATTCAAAGACGAACTATAACAAAATAAATCATGACAGAAGAACCGCCTTGGAACGGTCAGTGAAAAGTATTTCACTGGGGGTGGGGAGGGGGGGGGGAGCTTAAATCCGTTTTACGTGGCCACAATCCTCGCACTTACTTCTGCCGCGGTTTAGACACATAATTTGTTCAGTTCGCATGAAGGCTTTCTAACTCATCGGTGCTACATCTCCGAGAACACAAAAAATCAACAAATTACAGGGATGAAACAACGATGAGGACTCGACAGCACGAAACAATTGAAATGCTAGAGGAAAGGAAAACCAACAGTAAGACTCCGGTGGGGCCCTACCAAACATAGCGCATCAAGTACCGACCAACATTACAAAGCAAAGTTATTAACCGTGATTGGGTTAACAACCATGCATGCAGTCTGTCGTATAACATTTATGTTGTAACCAATCTTTTCATATCGAAGAATGATTTTACGAAATTGGGTACTGAAGTCATTGCAAGCATATATTTTTCTGAATTTATATACTAAGTCACCATAAAATACGGGTTTCGATAGGCCTTGTTGCAGAGGAGATTTAAGTCCAACATTGAATTTAGAAACTAAACCGGAATCGTCTATAAAACTTAGAAAAGGCTTTACGTAGTTTATGATATCGATAACCCTGATTAAGAAGTTTAGCAGTTAGCAACTTATTACGAGTGTTGAAGTCAGTTACATGACTAGACACCTTGCAAATCGAATTAATTGTGAAATATAAACACCGAAGGATGCCGCACGAGGAACATCATCATCCAAGAAAGGAAAATTTACAATCTCAAAATCAAAATCAACGCGTTTATCATAAATTTTGCAGGAAACAAACCCATCTACAATAGATAAATGGAAATCCAAAAACGCGGCTTCGGTATCAGAAGAATTAGCTTTATTTATCTGAAGTTCTGAGGGGTAAATTTAACTGATTTAACCGTCGAAGTAGGTATTGTCAATATTCAATAAATCATCCAAATATCTTGAAGTCGAAGTAAAAGCTTCCATGATTTCAGATTGGTTTTCAACGGAAAGGGACATCATGAAGTCACTTTCATAACAAATCAAAAAATAAATCAGCCACAAGGGGTTCCCATTTCGTACCCATCGGAATACCCACAATTTGTCTAAATAGTTTAGTACCAAATCTTATATAAATATTGTCAGTGGAAAGAGGAGAGCTTCACACACTTTCTGACATGTCCATAATGTGTAATTTGTCTGCACTCCAGAAGTGAATAAAGCATTTCTTACATTACACGCAAGGTAGACAGAATCTTCTCTATGAAATGTTTATTCAATTATATCATTTAGTTTTTCTTTTATAAGATAATGAGGGAGTGTATTGTAAAGCGTGGAGAAATCTAAGTAGACAGACTAAAAGCACGAAATTGTCTGGATTTCAATTTATTTAAAACCTCATTCGATTTTTTTATAGACCAAACAGATTTCTCCCTGATCTTTCGAAAACTTTGTCACAATATTTAATTACATGTTTTTTTTTATGGCAGTAAGACATGAAGTTAATAAATTAGAAAGTTCAGTGGTAGTACAAGAGCTTGAATTTGCAAAACCGTGCTTTGTAAAGTCTTTTATGAAGTTTAGGTAACCAATATAACGTAGGCAGCTTGTCTTGACCTTCAGTAACACATACAGCAAACTTGGTGGCTGAATAACAGATATTGTCATTAACTACAGACATCTCTTCAGCCAAAGGTTGTAGTTCCTAGGCCTTAGTACCACTAAGCTCTTGCTGAAGAGTGTTAACACAGTGGAGCCGTCAAACAACGACAACATTGTTAGCGGCCTTGTCTGCCGGAGCCAAAACAAACTTCATTTGAAATTCTTGAATACATTGTTTAAGGTGACGTAAAGATGTCTTCGGTTTAGAAGATAATAAGTTAGTATATTTAGAATAGAACGAAATGCGTTTGTTCATTAGTTTCAAAATGCTTAGTTTCCATTTTTTTATGGCTTTATGCTCAACATACTCTCGCTTACACCATTGATTACCGAATTCATTCAAGGCAGCAGCGATTTCTTCCCAACATTTATTGAAATCAATATTAGAAGGAAATCGGTATTTCGGTCCTTTAGAAATCATATTTCGTATCCTAGAATCAGGAATAATTTTTAAATTGCCAGTAATTATATGACTAGCAGTAGAATAGCAGTACACGGAGTCTTTACAAGTACACTTCTGCCCCAGTACCAGTCCTACTGGCCAGTCCTAATGATAACATACAGTCATATACTGTGCCAGTTCCAGCCCTACTGTTACCCTACAGCACACTTCTGTCCCAATACCAAGCCTACTGATAGGATACTGTCCATCACTGCCCTAGTACCAGTTACTGATATGATAGAGTCCCAGTAACAACTCTATTGATACGCTACGGTCCTGTACTGTCCTAGTATCAGTCATACTGATACAGTCATCTACTTCCCTTGTACCAGTACTACTGATCAGATACAGTCCACTACTGCCATTATACCAGCCCTACTGATTGAGTGAAAGGCGGACTGTTACTGTGTCTGTAGTGGACTGTAGAGTGTACGTAGGTATGGTAATTAGTCCATAACGGACTGTAGAGTATAATGAGGACTGGTACTAGGTCTATACTGGACTGCAGAGTATACGGTGGACTGGTACTATGTATTGAACTGTACAATTAACGGAGGACTGTGGATTGTACGGAAGACTGATACTTGGCCTGTAGTGGACTGCGGACAATACGGAGGACTGGTACTGGGTCTGTAGTATAATGTAGATTATAGAAAGGATTGTATCTGGGTCTGTAGAGGAGTCGAGTGTATGAAGGACTGGTACTGTGTCTACGGTGGACTGCAGGATATACGGACGACTGGTGCCAGACCTGTAGTAGACTGTGGATCATACAGAGGACTGGTATTTGGTCTGTAGTCGCCTACAGAGTATACGAAGGGCTGGGCTGGATCTGTAGTGGACTATAGATTATAGGAAGGACTATATCTGTGTCTGTAGGGAACATTAGGGGATATAGAGGATTGGTACAATGTTTGTGGTGGACGGCAGAGTATAAGGAGGACTAAATCTGGGTCTGAAGTCGACTGTAAATTATGGGGGTGGGGGTGGGGGGACTGTAACAACCTGTAGTGGACTGTAAGGTATACTGAGAACTGGAACTGGTTCTGTAGTGGGCTGTAGGGTATACGAAGGACTAAAATATGGTCCGTAGTGGACTGTAGAGAATACGGAGGACTGGTACTGGGTTTCGAATGGGTTGTGGAATATACGGAAGACTGGTACTGTGCCTATCTTGAACTGTAGATTGTATGGCGGACTGGTACTGGGTCTGTAGTGGACTTAGTATATGGATGACTATTACTGGATCTATAGTGAGCTGTAGAATATATGAAGGACTGGTACTGGGTCTATAGTGGACAATTGAGAATAACAAGGACAGGTACTGGATCTGCGCTGGACTCTAGAGTAAAGGGAGGACGTGTACTTGTTCTGAAGTGACTGTACATTATACAGAGGACTTGTACTAAGTATGTAGTGGACTGTGCAGAATTCGTAGACTGGTTCTGGGTCTGTAGTGGACTGTAGAGTACACGATGGACTTGAACGTATTCTATAGTGGATTGTGCAGTATACGGGGGACTGGAACTCGGTCTGTAGTGGATTGTAGAGTATACGGAGGATCTGTACTGGGTCTGTAGTGGACTGTACATAATACAGAGGGCTGGTACAGGGTCTGTAGTAGGCTGTAGAGTACACGGAGGACTGGAACTTAATCTGTAGTAGACTGTAGAGTATACGGAGGATTGGTACGGTGTTTGTAGTGGACTGTAGAGTATACGGAAGACTGGTACTGGGTCTGTAGTGGATAGTAGAGTATACGGAGGTCTGGTGCTGTGTCTGTGGTGGACTGAAGAGTATACGAAGGACTGATACTGGGTCTGCTGTGGATTGTAGAGTATACGGAAGACTTGTACCGGGTCTTAAGTAGACTGCAGATTATACGGAGGACTGGTACTGAGTTGGTAGTGGAATGCGGATTACAAGGAGGACCGGTTCTAGGTTTGTAGGGGACTGTAGAGTATACGGAGGACTAGCACTGGGTCTGTAGTGGACTGATTAGTATTCGCAGGACTGGGTCTGGGTCTGTAATGGACTGTGAATTTTACGTAAGATTGTTACTGGGTCTGTAGGGGATTGTAGAGTATACACAGGACTGGTACTGGGTCTGTAGTGGACTGCACAGTATACGCAGGACTGGTACTGGGTCTGTACTGGACTGCAGAGCATACGTAGGACTGGTGCTGGGTATTTAGAAAACTGTAGCGTATACTGAGGACTGGTACCTTGACTGTAGTGGAAATTAGAGTATATGGCCCTATTATAAAAAGAAATAGTTTGCTCCCAAGGCCGAGGGAAGCAAAGTCTTCCCCTTGAGAGTAGAGCCCTTTTCCGAAGGGAGCAAAATCAATTTGACAGACTTGTTTTCCTTGCAAGTGTATGCGTCATCTTTAAGAAAATGAAATTATAGAAAACTAGCACTAAAGATAAGGCAAATATGTGAAACAAAACAGAGACCGTGTTCGCGCGCGAACAAGATATACACCCATCCTATCAGGACCGAGTCCATTCTGCGTAACAGCTGATATTCAGCACGTCTATGAAATCTGGACCTCTATATTCCCCTTAGGTCTGTAATGCACTATAGAACTCTCAAGGGACAGGTTAAAAGTACAAATTGTCTGCAAATAAATCATGTTCAGACTGTTACAGAAGAGATTACAAATTTACATGTAGTATGATTACACTATGAGAGAGAGAGAGAGAGAGAGAGAGAGAGAGGGGGGATGGAGAGAGAGAGAGGGAGAGACGGGTAATATTGGTAGTAACTGCTCAGGTTTTTTTTTTGGAAGGGTGTGCGACCTAGGTCTAAAAAACATGACCCGTTTTCATAATCTTGAATTGTTTTCAATTTAGACCCATACTGCTCAAATACCGTACCTATATTTATAGTTTTTATTCCCAAATCCAACCCGATGTTTGCCGCACATGCCTTATGCAGGCAGATGATCCCTGAGTGAGAAAAAAAAGAGAGACAGACAGAGACAGACAGACGACAGACAGACAGACATAGAGAGAGAGAGAGAGACAGAGACAGAGACAGACAGAGACAGAGACAGAGACAGAGAGAAAATATTCGCTTCTTTTCGCTTTTCAATTTACAATTCATAGTTTCAACCCACAGCAGTTTCATCTATATGCTTTATATCTGCAAAGATAGCTGGACAGAGTATCTTGTGCCAAGGTAAAGGAAGAAATCGCCTCAAAAAGAGCAGTAAATAAGGCGTAAAGAAATAGCTGTGTTTCCGCTAACCCGACCGACCCTGTTTCAAACACCCGATTCTGCTTTTTTTTTTTTTTTTTTTTTTTTATCATTAAAAATGCGAAATAAAAAGTAAAGCACTGACCCTCAACAAAATACTTGTATTTTCACAAAATTACAGGCCCGATCCTGTTCTTTTCTGAAAGTAAAAGAAAAGGTTTCTCCTACCTACCGACCAATTTTTTTTTCAGCATGTTAGCGGAAACACGGCTATTTTTTACGCCTAAGATTTGCGTTTATGTATAAGTGCATGGACGCATTTCTATGTATCCAGCAGTTTCCGTTTTGAAGTAGTAAATGCATATTGATCAGAGAAATAGCTGAAGCTATCCAATTAGGCGTGCAAACATATTCCTTTTCAAAAGCAGTATGTTTTACCTCTTAAAGAACATTTCCTCTTGAAGGTAAGGAGCTCATAAACAGTGAGACATCAGACAACCAGCCAAGTTTGCGAAGCTGATAAAATATAATGTTTTACAGAAAACAGGGATACAATTCTAAGCAGTTTGGCGGAGGCTGTTAAACTATGTTCTGTTAAACAGAGTAAGCCGTTTGTCCATATAAAACAGCCATGACGTTCCATAGTCTGTGTCTCGTTAAAAAGGTGCTGCATGTGGACGGACAAGTATCGCTACATAAACAGCTGTTCACTATTCTTAATCTTCGTAGTCCTGATACATGTAATTATTATGTAATTGATAAAGCATGGAGTTATTGATACCATTAACCTATAATTTAAATCAAATATGCAACATGAAATTCACACACAAACGCGCACACATAGTACATTATAATTATAAGCAGATGGCATATAAATACTGATTTACAGTTACATCAATTTTAAGACCTAATTTACATTATACTATACTTACCCTAAATACTGGGACACCTAAACCCCTCGTCTCAAGAAGGGCAGTTGTCAGTTTCTGGCGAAAGAATGTGCACAATACTGGTTAACCGCTTAGAGGACTAAGCCTGCCCAGTAAACGTGTGGCTAGGTAAACTGACCGCGCTCGACATGACCCCATTGGGTTGACTGGGCCGTAAAACCTCAACACAAACAAACAAACAAACCCCTCGTCAAACATTCTAAAATGGGAAAATGTCTACATTACTACCTGTTGATAGAGGATTGCTCGACGAGTGGCAAACTGTGTGGACCCTAGTCAGATGCCGTATTCTGAGCCTCTGATCTGAGTCTTCACTGTTTACTCAGGCCTGCCTGTCCAAGTACTTAGGGTTAGTATTGTAAATTCAGAGTATTACAAAATAACAACTAGTCCGAAAGCAGTATATTACAGCTGTAGCATTCGTATATTAAAAATTCTAAAGCTCGGATTTAAGAAACTGTGCCTTTACCTGTTGATGCACCAGACGGGATTGCGGCAGGAGGAGTTTTACTATACTTGTTATTCTTTTTTCGGGCAAACTGAGGCATGGCATTTCATGTAGGTCGCCTGCTAGGCAGATGATTTGCATGGGGTGTCATGCTTGAGTTCCTAAGACATTTACGAAAGAATCAAAGTGGAATGTGGTCTGTTGCAGTTTCGGTTGGAGTTTCGGGGTAAAAAATTACCGAAAGTTCTCAGTTCTTGATCTGGAGTTGGTCAATAAATAAGGACTAAGGAGGAAAAGGTAACGAAACTAATGCGACAGAAAATACATATTACAGTATAAAGAATTGAGGAAGCTTCTGTGTAATTAAATAACACTAGGCCAATAATGTCAGAACTTAAGAAAATATACCCTTTGGTCATGTGTTGATTCATACTGAGAAATGTTTTATATCAAATGTGTCACAAGAGATTGTACTGTGTGCAAACTTCAAATAGCATGGGTGTGGTTCGGATTGTGTTTTTCGCTAGGATTTATAGTGTGTTTTAGTAATACACAGGTTATCGCCAAGCATCGATTTTTTTTGGTGGTTCGTCTTAAAATACGCTGGTGCAGTGACCCACTTAAGAATGAAAGATGGTGCAGACCCAGATCAGATAACAACACGGTGTCTGATCGGGGTCTGCGCTGCACATACCATCCGTACTGCATGGCCATTAAGCCCGATCGGCAGGCACCCTTGTTGTTCGTTCGGATTTATCATGTGCTTGAGCAACATATTTACATCAGTCAATGGTAAGCAAGCTATTTCTTATGTTACACTGGTGCTTTAACCCACTAATGACCATTGATGGTTACGAACAGTGTAGATCCAGATCAGACAATAACATGGCGTCTGATCGGGGTCTACATGACATTGGGCTTTTGCTGGCCATGCTGGGGGATGCACTGTATGAATGGTGTGATGAGAGAATCTCCTTTATGAAATTTTCGAACAACATGGATGTGGTCAGGACTGTGCAGTCTGATCGGCACCCTTGTTGTTCGTTCAGATTTATCTTGTGCTTGAGCATTACATCGGTCAGTATCAAACAAATGATTTTGTTGGTGGTTCGTTTTATAACTACGTTGGTGCGAAAAAAAAAAAAAAAAAAAAAACTTCTAACGACCAGTGACAATGACAAACGGTGCAGATCCAGATCGAACACAATATAGTGTTCCCGATCGGGGTCTGCACTGTTTGCTCTTTACACTTCCTGACCAAACTAAGGGATGCAATATATGGAATTTGTATTGAGATAATCTGCCTTGTTAAATGTTCGAACAACATGGGTGGGGCCCGGACTGCGTAACCGTGCCGTCCGATCGGCACCCATGTTGATCGTTTGTATTTATATTGCGTTTGAGCAACACACAGTTCAAGAATAAGCAAAGGAAATTTTGGCGTATCGTCCTTTAATTACGCTGGTTTTTAAACCCACTTATGTCCAGTGACAATGGCAAGCTGTGTTGATCCGGATCAGACAATAAATAGGGTGACTGATGGGGGTTTGCACTGTTTGCTAGAAAGTTACAGTACTGTCTACATATTTTTATATAATTTAAGTTGATAGAAGAACACACGAGGACTAAAACTGGTTAAATGCGACGCAGTGTCTACTTGTAAATTGGAACAGTGACAGCATAAAGTTAACTTGTATTTTATAAAGAGTCATATACGAAAGTAGAATCTTCCATATACCAAATTGTGATGTATCTTACCTCATGTCAGTCAGGCATTGTTATGAAGTATTTCTTTTTCTACATGTTGTATCATATTTGTTTCTTTTGTATGTGCATTATTACTTCATCTTTTCACTCATTGTCGATCGACATTACCATGATAAGACTTAGAAATGTCCACTACACATCTCTTGAAATGCAACCAATTTCAAAATCACCATGGCGGCCGACATGACCCTCTGTGATTCTACTTGAGCTCTTACTTTGTAAAAACCTGAAACCTGAAAGGATCGGGTCAGATGGTCTTGGCGGCTTCTATGGTGTATCCAAAACTTTAAAACTGGGTGCCGATAAACGACTAAGTTACAATAAATGTCACCTGCTTTTGATTTTGGTACTCGTAACATGGATTCACAATCTCTATGCACATAACATATCAAGTCTAAGTATTATCATTTGTCTGCAGCAGAGTAACGAAACTTACAAACACATTAAATCGTGTCAGCATTACATTAGAAAAAAGTCTCTGCCCATTCGATACATTATCTTTACGTACAGATGCATCAGGATTTTGTTCACAGTCTGTTTTCTTGCATGGCTAATGAGTTTACTGCTCTTAAGTGGCGACATCCAACCAAACCCCGGCCTTACTTCAGCAAGTTCCGCAAATGATACAAGCTTTTCCAGTTCAGATTCTCAGGAAATCTTCGCAAATCATCTCAGCATTTTACACTTCAACGTTCAAAGTCTGCTACCTAAAATAGATCTAATAAGAGCTGAATCAGTGACATATGATATAGCTGTTTTCACGGAAACTGGCTCAAACCCAGTATCACTGACGATCTCATATCGCTACAAAACTTCTTGCCACCCTTTCGGACAGATAGAAATGACCGACCGGGAGGCGGTGTTGTGATATATGCGCGCGATACACTCTCGTGCAAGCGCCGTAAAGACATTGAAATCAATGGACTTGAAGCTGTCTGGCTAGAAACTGCAATAAAGTCGAAGAAAGTCCTAATCGGCGGTATCTACAGGCCCCCAAATAGTAGTTCCGAGTATTTTAATTTAATTTTGGAGAGTATCGACCGCGCATACAACACTAATGTTCAAGATATCATAATCACAGGCGACTTCAATTACAATATGTTTTCTGATAGTAATAATAAAATGAAAGACTTGCTGCAGCATTTCAGTTTAAGGCAACTAATAGATGAGGCCACACACTTTACGGAACAATCCACGTCTCTAATTGATCTAATGATCGTTAGAAATACAAACAATATCTTAAGTTGAGGTGTGGCGGATCCTTTCATTCCCGATCTTACGAGGTACCACTGTCCAGTATTTGTCTTCTTAAAATTCATCCGCCCAAAAGCCAGAACATACAAAAGAAAAATATGGAACTATCAAAGAGCTGATTTTGTAAAATACCGACAACTTCTAAGCGAGCACGACCTAGTAACTCAAATCAGAGACCATGATCTGGATACCGGTGTGCAATACATTGCTGATGCAATATTTGATGCAGCCGAAAAATCAATTCCAAATAAAATTGTTAATATTCGTCCTAATGATTATCCCTGGATCACATGCAACATAAAAATACTAATACGTAGACGACGAAGAATTTACAACAAATTCAAGAAAACAAAGAACTTATATTTTTGGAATCGGTTTAAAAAAATATGAAACACAGTCACAAACCTAATCCGGAACTCAAAGCAAGACTATTTTAACAAACTTGAAAGTATACTCACCGATGAAACTCCTTACTCTAAACTCTTCTGGAAAACTTCCAAACAAATCTTAAAACTCGAAAAATCTTCACAAGCGATACCTACCCTTAACCTCAACAATAAATGTGCAGAAACTGACCTCCAAAAAGCAAACATGTTGAATGAATATTTTTTCTTCCCAATCTGTAGTTGATGATCACAATACACGGTTGCCACCTCCGAACACCTTTTCACATGAATGTGTAGAAATCTTCAAGATCAGTCCACAGACTGCTAAAGACGTCTTCGATGGCCTTAACACGGGTAAAGCTAGTGGGCCTGATCTTATGAGTCCTCGATTGCTAAAAGAAGCTTCGTCTATTCTTGCAGAGCCTTACTCAATCTTATATACTTCTTCTCTTCGGCTAGGTCACTTTCCATCCTCTTGGAAGGACGGAAATGTTACAGCAATTCACAAAAAAGATGATCGGTCAAAACCTTCGAATTACAGGCCGATATCATTACTTTGTCAACCAGGCAAAAGCATGGAACGATGCATCCATAAAGTACTGTATAATTACATTAGCAAACACAAACTCTTTCAGTCCGGCTTTATCTCAGGGGACTCCACGACCTTCCAACTCCTCCATACTTACCATATGTTTTGCGAAGCTGTCGATAACGGTAAGGAAGTTCGTGTGGTTTTCTGTGATATAAGCAAGGCTTTTGATAGGGTTTGGCACCAGGGTCTTATACACAAACTACGAGATATGGGCTGCTAAACTGGTTCTCTAGCTATTTATCCAACAGACGACAAAGAGTTGTCATAAACGGTCAGACATCTGAGTGGACATATGTCCTAGCCGGCGTGCCCCAGGGATCTATCTTGGGGCCGCTATTATTTCTCATCTACATCAATGACATTGTAAACGAGCTCCAAGCATCAGTTAGATTGTTCGCAGACGATACAAGCCTTTATATAATAGTTGAAAATCCAAACACTGTAGCCACCATTTTAAATCATGACCTGAACCGTATCGATACATGGGCTGCGCAGTGGCTGGTTGATTTCAACGCTGCTACAACTATTTCCCAAATTTTATCATTGAAACGTAACCCGCCCCTGCATCCACCCCTGTATATGAACGGAATACCTATCACTGATGCTTCATCGCACAAGCACTTCGGCTTGACGTTCACCAACAACTGCAATTGGGCTGAACACATCAACAATATCTCAGCAGCCGCCTGGACTAGACTAAATTTGTTACGTTCACTGAAATTTAAACTTAACAGACATGCCCTCGAAAAAATTTATATCTCATTTATCAGACCCTTGCTTGAATATAGTGACGCAGTTTGGGACAACGCCTCTGTAGAAAGTAAAAAGCAACTAGAAGCAGTACACAACGAAGCAGCGCGAATTATAACAGGTGGAACAAAACTTTGTAGCATAAAGAACCTCCTTGATGACCTCGGCTGGGAATCTCTACAAGCTAGGCGCGAGAAGCACAAACTAATTATCTTTTATAAAATGGTAAACGGCCTTACACCTGAATATCTCCAATCTCTTATCCCACCAATTATTCAAAATACTACTACATATAACTGAGAAATTCCAGCGATCTTCGCAATGTTCATGCGCGAACAAACTTGTTTTATAACTCATTCATTCCATCAACAATACGTGCCTGGAATGATCTGTCTGACGAGATTAAGACCGCACCATCTGTTGCTTCGTTCAAATATCGACTTAATAATAATCTTAAAAAACCTCCGAAATATTACGATACTGGCTCTCGTATTGGCCAGATCTTGCATGCAAGACTCAGAATGGAATACAGTTCCTTAAATGCGCATCTCTACAGGAAAAATATTGTCCTAGCCCAACATGTTCATGTGGGGGATTCGAAAGTACCTATCACTTCTTTTTCCAGTGCCCAAACTATGCAGTCACCAGAAGAAGGTATCTTTCGAACTATCTTCCTACCCTGAACACTAATCAGGCTCTTTATTGTATAGCTGATGCTTCTGTGCTAGAGAATGAAGCTTTATTTTCTCAGGTCCAACAATTCATAATACATTCTAAACGTTTCGTTTGATCTTTTAACAAAAATACACATCAAACGGCACCAAATGATAAACTAAATACACTTCAGATAAATATGCAACGTTATTCAAAATGAAACTTTAACGGGTATTGTCGATCGATAGTGTAGAATGCTACATCGTATATGTTGAGCGAGGATAAAATATCGTAATTGTAACAAATACCCTTATGAGCATCTTCCCAGTAAGCATTCTGCATAATTCTGAATCTGGCTGTTATCGGCCGATAGTGGCCGACGTGGATTTGTGAGGAATGTTGGCTGGGCTAAGAACAAATGTGCACGCTCTTCTCAAAGAAATTCTCGATATATATACCGATGTAAATAACTAAAATATAACTATAACTATGGCATGTCCTCGCATCATCATCACCATCATCATCATCATCATCATCGTCGTCGTCGTCGTCGTCATCGTCGCCGTCGATATCATCATAATCATCATCATCATCGTCGTTTCTTTCGAGTCAATGTTGTAGATTGTATCATTAATATTATTGGTAGTAGTAGTGGTAATGGTAATGACAACAATAATAATCGCAATGATTATTATTGTTGTGTTGTTATTATTACTGCTGTTAGTGGATTATTATTATTATTATTAGGAGTTGCAATAATGATGGTGATTAGGACGACGGTAGGCATTATTATTATTATTATCGTCATCATCATTGCTATTATTATTATTATTATTATTATTTTGTACTTCATAAACATACATCATTATTATCTACCATTCACGTATTGTAAATATGCCTTTATTTCTATTTCAGGAGATGAATTATATAAGCTTTTAGCTTTTTATCAAATCCTGTACCACATAACATTATGCGATGTATATATGTGAACTCAAATCAATAAAATATTGTTTAAACCAAGACCTCATTTACAAAGTGGAAGCTAGATATGCAAGAAATTATAAAACTCTACACCGGGCGGAAGACGCCAATGCATTATGTGTTAAAATCAACGACCACACATACTTATCAGGATGATTTGTATTTAAAACAATGATGCGCCACTGCAGATATTGATTTTTCCAACTTAGTCGTTTTTCCCATTTAGTCGTTTTTCCAACTTAAGCGCTTGATATACGTTTTCCAAGATAGTCGTTATTTTTTACCACTTAAGCGTATTTCTAACTTAGTCTCTTCACAGACGCGTGATACTTAGTTTTATCTAGTGGACCTTTACCAAACTTGTTAACATTATAATCCTGGGGTCAGAAACGACCCATCCCCAGGGGTCACTTGTTTACATAGGCTCATATGGGGAGAAAACTTTAAAGATTTCCTCGTGTTTGAGTAGAAGGCACAGACCTTTGATATCTAGTATGCCATTTTATCAAAGCCATATTTTATGTGAAGCTTTTTTTTTCGCCAAATTAATTAAAGCTAAATTCCATACCAAGTTTCTGTAAGATATGGCAACCAAGGTTTTTCAAAGTGTATTGGCTACCATACCCATATCTTTCATTCTTTAAAAATGTTACTATAAGCTTGCTCAGAATAAATGTCACAGGTGAGCTGCCGGGCCATTGGTCCCCTGATTTGTTCCTAACGTTTTAGAAAAAAAAAGCATTTGTAGCAAATACTTTTTATGTCAAGTTTATCGTCATTTTCTAGACATCAGCTTGGTATTTAGTCTATTATTTTATTCATTTATATTTTGTCCCTTTTGCGCGGCGTGTGTGTGTGTGTAGGGGGTGGGGGTGGGGGATGTAGGTGGGTGGGGGGGGGGGTTTGCGTGGGGTAATGAACACGAATGTTTAAATCGAATTTTTATTTTTCAAATATCTCCCGTTCCCTCCTCACAAAATACTCCTCACTCCACCCCATATATCAACAAATGCCTTTGTAGATATATGTATATATTCATAAGATACATACTCTATCCATAGGACTACCCTATAGGACTGGCTGCTTGGTACCAGAGGTGGAGATGTCCTCAAAGAAATTAAAGAAAAAGACAATATTGTACTTGGACACATCTTTTATGACACACATGTAGCTTAAATACAGGTTAACCAACAGAAGCCCGACAAGTAGAGAACGTACCTTCGGACATGTAAACCCAGCGAAGATTTATATCAGCAAGCGCATTCTCGCATTCTGATCAGAATCTTCCCTGGTTACATTTTCGGATACCAAAGGATGCAAAAGTTTTTTCATGCAGACAACGAAGATTTTTAATTGTATCATTCTTATTTTTCCTATAAAAAATTTTGACCTTTCATATACAGACGATTTACATGAAAAATCAAGTCTTATTTCTCTGAATAATAGTAATATAATAGAATGTAGTCTGCTAAAATTTTATGAGATATCAAACAATTATGATTGAATGGAATTAAATAAAAATGTATATGTGCGTCCAACGAAGATTAAGATCAGCCTGCGCATTCGTGCAGCCTGGTCAGACTCTTCATTGGACACATTCTGGATAGCCGAGGACGCAAAGTTTTTTCTTCTCTACATACCTAAATCATTTTTCAGACAAGGAGAATAATTGTCGCGATAGTTCAGCATATCAGTTATAACGAATATCTGCCAGCTATCCTAGACGACGCCACAATGACGAAATATAATCTGAGGTCGAGTGTAGAACCCAAATGCAATAGCGTGTATAACCCAGAAGTGAACGCGGGAATTGCTAATTCCTTTTCAACTGCTATCTTCAGGTAAACTTCTTTTTTGTGCTCTTGTGTGTGCGTGCGCGCGTGTGTGTTTTTGTGTGTATGTACTTGCTGCTTGTGTTTGTGGTTTGTGCGTGGGCATATTTATGTATATCTGTGCGTGCGTTCGTGCATGTGTATGTGTGCGTGTATATATGCGCGCATTTTCTACTTTTTTCATTTTACAGTTAAACCTGTGTAAGACAGCCACCTTTGAAATTGACCTTAGTGGTTGATGTGGAAAGTTGGTTGTCTTATAAAGGTACATGTCATGTAATTTTGCTAGCAAAATTACATGACATGTACCTTTATAAGAAAGACAACTTTTTCCACATAAACCACTATTTAAAGTCAGTCTCGAAGGTGGCTCTCTTACACAGGTTTTACTGTATTCATTTAAACACTAACATAAAACTTACAAAGATAATATTCAATAATGCAGGGTGACTTGATCATCAGCTGAGCCGCAACGTGAGAAGACAGGTGCGTCCAGCTTGCATTCGTGCAGTGTGATCAGAATATTCACTTGGCGCATTTTGGATAGCCAAGGATGCAAAGTTTTATCCTGTGGCTACGAAGACTGACCAGACTGCACGAATTCGTAGGCTGATTTGAATCTTCGTTGGGCGCATATGCCAGGAGGTAAGTTTTCTCACGTTGCGCTCGTCTGTTTCACGAATATTTGATAGACAGTCCCCTTTTTTGCGGTGAAAGGGAAACGAATTCCGATAGGATTTACGGAGAAATATGAAGCCGCTATGAAAACGACTAAGTATTAATGTTCAGCATGCTGGTAAATAATTTCAGCAGACGACATTTTTAAATATTTTTCTTTATATGACAAAATAGGTTGTGACATTTTTTTTTTTTTTTTTTTGCAAATTGCCTAGGAGACAATTTGCATGAAATATCAAAGACTGTAAATCAGATTTACTTGGAAAGGTTTTACCTCAAACACCAGCATCGAAAGGCCTTATACCTGAAATCAAGGCAATGGAATAATAACAAATTTTAAAGATGGTGAACCTGACATATAACATTGACACAGGTAGAGTAAATATTCATTTGAATACTTAGTTAAAAACAAACTAAAAAATTACAAACAAACAAACATATTGTGGATATAGACTTGCCAGTCCAATATGTCTTGTTACTTGGAATCCAATGACAGTGAATTTAAACCTTTTATAAAACTTGCATATGTCTGGTGGTGAGTTCCTATGATCTGCAGTCTACTGATAGGGGATGTTAGAAGTCTCAATAGACCATTCTAGAGGGTCATGGGAATAACTCCAGAAAAGTTGCCAAATGTATTTGTATTTTATTGATTTATGTATACCATTGTTATAGGTGCGATTTGCTTACTGGCATATGCTAATGAACAATCATTTCCATGTATTTTTATAGCTTTGCACTGCAATCCTCTAGTATGTTTTACTC
The DNA here is from genome assembly GCA_964016985.1 of Anodontia alba. Taxonomy (NCBI): domain Eukaryota; kingdom Metazoa; phylum Mollusca; class Bivalvia; order Lucinida; family Lucinidae; genus Anodontia; species Anodontia alba. Next base: position 11,557,997 of record OZ024829.1, read on the forward strand.
GTGAAACTTGGCCAGCATGACAAATTATACTTATATTATGGTGTCAACAGTAGTTGGTTTGTTTTTACATTTCAATAAATTAATAAAACATCCTTATAGTTAAGTTGTTTTTATAAATTCCACATTAATAGTTTATGCTAGGATGGGTTTCTACACATACACGAAGCACCCACCATTTCTGAGTCTGGCATCATGGAAAACCCTGTTTGGCTTAAGCCGATGCTACATGTAGCCCACAAACTGCAATGCTGTCATAGGAAGAACCACAATGAAACAACGGAGAGGATGTGTTGCAAGTTACAAAACAAAAACAAAAAAAAAAAAAAAAAAACAACAACAAAAAAAAAAACAAAAAAAAAAACACTTTATGACATGGCCTGTATATATGAAATATTTAACAATGCTTTTTTAAAAGCAGAATATGGATAAATAAAAACAGTCCACTATTTAAAGACCTCTTGTTTCTAGACATGGATAGTTCGAGCCACTGAGGGTTAATCATAGCGCCTGGCCAGGAAGCAATTGAGCATGATCAAGGATGTCTTTTTGACCTTCTATAAAATAATGATGAGTGTACTCAATCGAATCGCCTCGTTGAGGTAATAAGATTGAGTAAAAAATACGTAAAATATCCATAAATATATGTTTTCTTTAACTATCGGGAGAATTTCTTAGGGACTCAAAAACGAGTTCGATTTCAGCCACCGTAGAAGAGCCGTTGTTTTTCAAGTGATTGAAGTTTGACTGTGTAATCTACTTATCATTTTGTTTTTACTAAACATGTATACTTTTGTTTACTAGAAAATTTGCGGACAGAATAAGAAACCGTCTGTTTCCGGATCTTCCAGCATTGACCATAAATCGGGGCCGGGACCATGGTTTACCCAGCTACAATTATTATAGACACTACTGTGATCTTGGTAAGTGGACCTTTACTACTCTCTGAGCTAATTTATCAGACGACGTTTTGAAGATACATTTTCTTATTTTTCCCAAAGTAGAGACATTTTGCATAAAATGTCAAATCCTGTTTTCTCGGAAAAATTAGAAAAAAATATTTCAATATACCCAGAGTGCTAAATCGCATTTTAGTGATACTTTTCTTATTTTTCCTAGATAACAAAATTTGACATTTTAACTAAACTGTCTCTGTTGGAGACAATTTGCCTGAAATGTCAATTCCTGTTTGCTGGAAAAAATAAGAAAAATACTTCAGTTTGTCGTCTGCTTGCGTTAATATTGCTATAATCAGTTCCACCATTTTTATGCCCCAAACGTCGAAGAGGAACTCGCTATGGGCTTGTCTGTCCGTCCGTTCGTCCGTCCGTCCATATATCAGACTTTTGAGACTTTTGAGACCTCTCATATCTTTAGAACTATGTACGCTAGGATTTTGAAATTTCATATTTGCGTTGCTTATAAAAAAAATAAGCTGACCCGTATGTTTTGTGTTTTTTTTTTTTTTGTTTTTTTTTTACCTTTTCTGTCATATTCTTCATTGTGGAATTAGGCCCCCTTTCAGACAACCTTTTAGCAAATGAAAATCTTGTAGGCAAAATATCTACGGGACTACTTGAGCTAGGTTCATGAAATTTGCAAGCAGTTTGGAACTACGTGTAGATGATCTAATTAAATTTTGGTGAACCCTGAATATATTTTGTCAGAGTTTTGCCCCTTTTCAACTTTGGCATTATATATCGACAAGCGTATAGTTGGGGGTAGGCGAAGGCGTGTGTATGTGTGTGTGTGTGTGTGTGTGTGTGTGTGTGTGTGTGTGTGTGTGTGTGTGTGTGTGTGTGAGGTGGGGGTGGTGGTGGTGGTGAATAGTGTTTTTACAAACACATTTCTAGTTTATCTTGCATTTACTGCTACTCTGCTTTCGATACCTGTCAGAACGTCTTTTTTGCATGGCGCTTTTCTCAGAAGAAATAAATCAGCAATTTTTGTCATGACAAATGCGTTACATTTTTTTGCAACTACTAATGCACAAAATAGTTATATTCTATTCATATTCAGAAGCCAACTGATCTGGCTCGACACTATTAGCAAAGGCAGAGTATATCCGGGTTTAGCAGGACAAGGGTTAATGTCCAACACACGAAAACGACTCTTGTGCCTCATGCAAGCAATGAAGCCACAAACCACTCTGCATAGTCGCAGTCTGATCTTGACCTTGATCTTCGCTGTTCGCATCAGGGCCATTTTCAAATCATTTCTACCATCTTTTCCTGGTGCGATTAATGTGTTTAAACTTTACTAATCTCTGGGCTCACTCAGTCTCGAATGAAAACAATTTTCTTGAACTATCAAAGCCTATTTTCTGGTAGATATAAGAAAACTATTTCTAAACATCTGAAATTATGCCCCCTCCCCACCCCCACACTACCGAAGGGTGTGGGGACATATTGTTTTTTTTTGGTCGGATCCCTTTTGCTTCGGCGTCGGCGTCAGCGTCAGCGTCAGCGTAAACCTTCTTGTCTGTTCTGTAACTTGAATACCCTTTGGAATATTGTTGTTTAAACATATTTTATTTTTCCAAATATTACATAACATTACACATTGTAGCACATAAGAAATAGGATCAGAGTGAAAGACGTATGACTACTTATTTACTTCTTCTTAACAATTACAGTTGTACAAATAGTGACGGAAAAGCTGTTAAACAATTTGGATCTCAATTTGTCAGTGTGAATTAAAGATACAGTAAAAAAACAACAACAACAACAAAAAAAACAAAACAAAAAAAAACAACAACAAACAAACAAAAAAACATATAAATACATATAAAGTGAGAATCATTTCGAAAGCATGCCTATTCAAATATAGTCAAAATTTTACCATCAAACAATGAATTTTTTCCGATAAAAATTCTAATATTTTTCATATTTTTGCTGAAAACATAGATTGTGGGTACTCGTTAGAACCGCAGAAATAAGAAAAATAATGTATACCCCAGTAAACCCCAGTTTTACTATACAAAAGTGGGGTTTAAGGGGTCAAAATTATATAGGTATGTTTTCGTGATGGAAAGAAAATACTGAAATTGATAATAAGGTCAGATTATCAATTAAAGACCTACAACTGAGAACTGGTTCATACTAGTGCCACATCTAGGGCCGATAATATCAGTCGTAGAAGTTGCTTTAATATTATTACAAGACCTTAAAGGCTCCATATTCCTCAAAAATAGACATCTTTGATCCAAGAAATGTTTATAAAAATTGATATATGGTATTAATACAATCATAAAATGTGGCATCTGACAACTAAATTTCAATTAGTCCCTCGGGTTTGAACTGGATCAAAAAAGAAATGATTTTTGATCGTATCTCTGAATTAATGTTTGCAACATTAATTCATAGATACGATAATAAATCATTTCATTTTCAAGAACGATAGACTAACTGAAATTGTACAGTCTGTCAGGTGCCACATTTTATGATTGTATTGATACCGTATATCCATTTATTAAAACTTTTTGGATAATAAATGTCTATTTTTGAGGCATATGGAGCCTTTAAGGATTATAGAATGGAAATTTTGATGATACTTGGTAGAAATGTAGAACAGGACGAGACAACATGATGCGTACAAGAAAGACAACTCTGGCTTTCTTGCTATTGGAGTTTTCTGCCTTTCTTTTGTTTGAAATAGATATTGTGTCCGCTCTGTACCTCGAATACCCTCGGAATATTTGATGGGACCTGGTAGAAAAGTAGAACAGGACAAGACGACGTATCACATACAAGAATGACAGTTCTGCCTTTCTTATCTTTGGCGTTATCTTCCTTTGTTATATTTGACAGTGATTATGCATTGATTTCATGTCCGCTCTGTAAGGCAAATACCCTATGGAATATATTTTGATACTTAGTAGAAATGTAGAACAGGGCGAATGGACTTGTCGCGTAAAAAATGATAACTCTGGCTTTCTTACTTTCTTACTTATTCTCCTTTGTTTTGTGATTATGCATTGATTTCATGTCCTCTCTGTAAGTCGAATACTCTTTGGAATATTGTTTGATACTAGGTAGAAATGTAGAACTGGAGGAAATGATGTGTCGCGTAAAAACAATGATAACTCTTGCTTTCTTACTTTCTTTCTTACTCTCTCTTTCTTTTGTTTTTGAAATTGATTTTGTGCCCGCTCTGTAACTCGAATATATTTCGAAATATTTTGATGGTATTGGGTAGGAATGTAGAACAGGACGAGACGACGTGTCGCGTATAAGAATGACAACTCTGCCTTTCTTACTTTTGGTGTAATATCCCTTTGTTATATTTGACTGCGGTTATTCATTGATTTCGTGTCCGCTCGTGTCCGTTCTGTAAGTCGAATACCCTTTGGGTTATTTTTTGTTAGTTTGTAGAAATGTCGAACAGAACGTGACAAAGTGTCGCGAGCAAGAATAACAACTCTGGCTTTCTTACTTTTGGCGTTTTCTCCGTTTCTTTTCAGAATATTTTGATGGTATTTTCAGAAATGTAGAACAGGACGAGACGATATGTAGCGTACAAGAATGACAACTCTGCCTACTTGCTTTTGGCGTTATCTCCCTTATATTTGACAGTGATTATGCATTGCTTTCGTGTCAGCTCTGTAAGTCGACTACTCTTTGGGGTATTTTTATGATATTTGGTAAAAGTGTAGAACAGGACAAGACGACGTGTCACGTATAACAATGACAACTTTAGTTTTCTTACTTTTGGAGGTATCTCCCCTTCTTGTGTTTGAACTTGATTTCGTGTCCGCTCTTTAACACGATAGTCTGTCTCCAGACTCTATCTTTTCTGTCATTTTTATATTCTTTTTAACGTATACAATCTGGTACAGTTTATATGATTTAATCGGTTATGTCCCTTAGTGGAAAAGGTAGAGTTTCTGAAGTAAAACTGTGAAAGGGGGTTAAAGAGACAAAATTTGCTACAGCTACAGGAAGTGGTATAAAAAGTGCAGAAAGGACTGGGGCCAGTCTATGTAACACGAATACCCTTCGGAATAGTTTGATGGTAGATATGTAGAACAGAACAAAATGACGTGTTGCGTATAAAAATGACAACTCTGGTTTTCTTACTTTTGGAGTTATATCCCCTTCTTTTGTTTGCATTGATTCCTTGTCCGCTCTGTAACTCCAATACCCTTTAGATTCTTTTTATTCTACTTGGTCGAAATGTAGAACAGGACGAGACAACGTGTTGCGTACAATAATGGCATTCTTACGTTTGGCGGTATCTCCCGTCTTGTGCTTGAATTCGATTTCGTAACTCGAATACCCTTCACAATATTTTGATGATACTTGGTTGAAATGTAGAATAGGACGAGACGACGTGTCGCCTATACGAATGACAACTATTGTGGGGTAGCGGTGATATTTGCTTTTCTTTCTTTCTTTCTAAAAACCGTTTATGAGTGCTAAGCGTTTATTGAATTATAATTGTTACAGACGAAATTCTAAAATACATATTTTTGTTTTATTTTGTTTTTCAGAAAAGAAAAAAGGCTTGACATTTCATGCGAATCTACAGACAATTTGTATGAAATGTCAAGCCTTCTTTCCTCTAGAAAATAAGAAGAATCTATGTATTTTAGAATGTCTTCTGCTGTTATTCTGACATACGATTTAAGAATTACTTTGCACATTTCAGACTATGCCAGAGACTTTGACATGGACTGTATACCAGACCACACTTCTGAAAGTACCAACCTACTGAAATCTGTCTACAGGTAAGATGAGTTTCTGAAGTCTTTTAACTTTGAATCTGGTCAGAACCATTGTTCCAAATAGTGGTTTCAGACATAAATCTAAACAGAATGCCAAACAGTGTACATCCTGATATGACTCACTGAGCCGTCTCATCAGGATCCACACTGTTTGCAAAAAAGGTATTTTGGTATGCAAGACTGAAAGAGTTAACCCAAAATGGCAAGCCAAATTGCAGCGGACGACAGTCTTTTATTATTATTATTATTATTTATTATTATTATTCAGGAAAAAAAAAACAAAGCTTGACATTGCATGTGAATCATCTGCCCGAGCAGACGATTCACACGAAATGTCCAGCCTTTTTCTAAAAAAATGAAAACACCAAACTGTCGTCTGCTGTAGTTGTGGTTGGCACTTCAAAGGTTAAAGTTGATACCTAGCCTATTTTTTATATAAGAAAACGGCGGAAAAGTCAAGACAAAATAAACAAGGAAAAGAAAAAAAATATATATTTCATATTCATTTTTTTTTTCACTTCATTTCCGCCCGAGGCACAAGGGGGCTATATCAGAAAACTGAATTTCTTAGTTATTGGTCTCTCATGATGATAAACGCTTATTTGAGTCAGGACACAGCATATACTACAAGACCTGTGCGCCAAGCGAAGACTTTGATCAGCCTGCGCATGCCAGTATCTTTCTTTTAGTGTGCTAGTATTGAAAAAATCAGACCTGGTAAACTTCTTTTTTCTTGTGTTTTTTCCACCAAAACGAGGCTACATGTGTTCAAGGACAGAAAAGTGTCAAAACATGATGATACACCTCTATTTGTTTGTGATGCATTTTGTCAGTCTAAGGCTAACCTTCAATTTGAAACCAAGGTTGGCAGTCAAAGAATATTGTGGGAATCAGAATTTAGCCAAATACTATAATGGACGCCTATGGAAAAGTAATTAGGCTCCTGGTCTCTATATCTAAATCCATGATTATGTCCGGATTATATCCGGGGTAATATTCGTTATAAAGCCGGCAGCAACTGCCATACGTACCCTTAATATTTAGACAGAAATACAAGCCCGCGGTACGCGGAGTCTGATCAGGGTCTACACTGTTTGTCAGATATCCAGCAGTTTTTAGGCACATCGACAGATAGTAAAATTGAACAAGTAAAGTAGGGAGTTAGATGTCCGAATGTTTAGGGCAAGTACAGAAAGAACCTATTTATATTTAACCAGGGGCTATATCATCAATGCATCAATATTATAGGTTGCTTGCACTGATATTGGTGAACATTGTCCCGAGTAGGGATATCGAAGGACGTGAGCTTGTGAGCGTCCATAGATCTACTAACGAGGGACAATATTCAACAACCATTTTATTATATTTGTCTTTCTTGTACGTGACACATCGTCTTGTCCTGTATTTTAAACTCAGTATGTATTAACTTATACAAAATATACGTCTATATTACATGTCATAAAAATGATTTTTGTTCTTCGGTCTCTGTTTTACGCTCTTTCTAGACGTCAACAATTTTGCGATGTTACGTCATCTACACTTGTTGCGCGGCGTAATAGGGTTCTAAAGAAATTATTTCCTCCTCTGAATTATGGTATATTTCCCGCAGAAATTACTAAAAATAGCTTCAGATATGTAATATATAGCTATAAATATTGTTCTCTCGTTTTGCTTTTATTTCTGTATTTTTGTTTAATTTGATGCAGCAAATAGCGCTTTCTATAACAGTGCAAAATTGATATCAGAAAGTGAAATTATTTTTGCACTAGTACGATGTCAACATCATAATTATTTTTGCACTGTTGCTGTTTTGCAGCGATTCTACTCGTAAAAACAAATTATTTGAGCAAATATCAGTTGTGTTGCTTCACTTGCGACTTTCAAACTTTAAGAGTAAATTATATAATGTTTTGGTTAAGTGTGACGTCATGTTTCATGACGTCAAGTGAAAATGACGTCAGCAATTTTGACATCATATAACGTCAACATTCCACAATAGTTATAACGTTTGAGATATCGACTAACATGACAAACAAGCATTACTGGTCTCAAGAAAGCGTGCAATTTTGATAGTGAGTGCTGGTATTGAGAACTATCAGCATCAGTGTTCCTTGGATTTTATCGTTCATTTCTTATCATTTAATATTTATAGCTATATAATAAGCAAGCATTACTGATCTAAAGAAAACGTGCAATTCTGATATTACGTGCTTGCATTGAGAAATATTGGCATCATTTTTCCTCGGATTTTATCGTTCGTTTCTAATAAACTAATATTTATAGCTATATAATGAATTATGATATTTTTGATGATACTGTATCGCGCTATTGATGGTTAGTATCGATAATACCTGCATAGTTCACTTTGGATATATAAAAGAGCTTTTAACCTTTACCACACTCTAGGGTAATTAAGCAGATGACAGCTTTACGATATTTCTTATTTTTCCCAGAAAGTAGGCTCTGACATTTCAGGCAAATTGTCTCTTGAGGAGACAATTTGCAAGAGATACCAAAGCCATTATCTGGGCAAAATAAGAAAAAAATATTTCAAATTGCCATCTGCTGATTTTCTTTTACGTTGCATGCTAAGCATTAATACAATGCACACACATTGTGTGATATGTATAGAAAAAAACAAAAACGACAACAAAAAAAAACAAACAAAAAAAAAAAAAAAAAAAAAAAAAAAAACAACAAAAAAAAAAAAAAAAAAAAAAAAAAAAAAAAAAAAAACGACACAATAGACACATAGGATTACAGTAGCATGATACAGTATTGTATCGTATCGGACATATGATACCGTGATGTTATCATAATACTTTTTTCTGGCGATACCAAGGTCTCATTTATATCATTTAGGAGTGTCTGGGATATTGACGTTTACACAGGCGCCATAACTGAAGTATTGCTCGAAAATAGCTCCGTTGGACCTCTAACGGCATGTCTACTTGGCGAACAGTTTTCAAAGTCGAAAGTAGGGGACCGATTCTGGTACGAAACGAATGCATATAAGATGAAATTTACTCCACGTAAGAAAACTTTTTTTGTGTTTAGCAAAACGAGGGTACGTATGTTTAAGGGCAGAAAAGTGCCAATACAAAAAAAGGTAAGAGAAAAGTCCAGGGAGTGCCACAATCACAAACCGCAGCCCTTCCCAGACCCCAAGAGGAAGAGGAAACCGACAAATCCAAACATGCACAAATCGAACAAACGTACGAAAAGCACTAACATTAGCTCTCTCTTCCCCCAGGCGAGGTAATCGCAATACTAAAAGGACTAAAAACACAAGAACAAAATGACACGTGGAAAGACATACAACAAATCGCCTTGTAGCCTTGTAGAATAAACCACAAAGCAACAAAGAGTAATACTAACACCGGGACCACCGCCTTAGAACGGTCAGTAGAGTAAACCACCGGGGCGGGGGGGGGGAGGGGGGGGGGAGGGGGGTTGAAGCACTTTTACAGCTAGCTAACTTCACCCTGGGTCCCGATGCTACTCGTAATACAGAAACACATAAAAATTCGGTTCGCATAAAGGCTCCCAACTCAGTCAATGCATCAAAGCGAAAACACAAAAATCAAATTAATCACTATCATAAACAAAGACGAGTACTCACGGCTAATTCTACTGTATGCCAATGAAAAACCAATAGTAGAACCACGACGGGCCAAGCCAAAGAGGCCGTCATTGGGTCTGAGGCCCGAACCGCCGTCGTGCAATTAAAAAGTGAAGCATAGCCATCAACAATAATTGGGTTGACAACTGGGTATGCAGTCTGCCGCATAATATCCAGGCTATAGCCAATTCTTTTATAACGGTTAATAAGTTTTCTGAATTGCTCCAAAAAGTTAGATTTAGGTACAATTTTTCTAAATCTGTACACTTAGTCACCGTAAAATTCTGGTTCCGATATACCTTGTTGCAGAAGTGTTTTCAGACTGACGCTATATTTTTCTAACAAGGCACTGTGGCTGCGATAAAACTTCGAAAACGCCTTACGAAGTTTAAAATACCGATAGCCCTGCCTAAAAAAATTGGCAGTAAGGGCTTTATTACGGTAGTTAAAGTCATTAAGATTTGAAGAAGCTCTGGCGAATCTAATAAGTTGAGAGCTCCTTTTTTCTGATGTATTTTGTTAGTCTAAGGCTAACGTTTACTTTGAGACTAAATTTGGAAGTCAATGAATATTTTGAGGGTCAGAATTTTGCAAAACGCTATTATGAAAGCCTATAGAAATAGAGGATCTTCCACGAGTGGTCATTTTATATGAATTTAATGAAATGAGCCTTTGTCGGGTTTCATACATTTCATATAAACATGACCACGAGTGTAAAATTTGTTTATCATATGACCATTTTAAATTGAATTTTTTCGCCTTTAAAGTTGACAATTGTTCAACAGAACATGCATGCTTGACATGGACGTCCACTTGACGTTTCTTGTATCCGCCAAAATGTTAGGTAACGTGTGGTTATACGATTTCTATATGACATGACGTTATCCCACTGAATAACAGCGTCGTCATATGATAAAAATAATTAGGCTCCTGGGCCCTATAACTTCTGGATGAATAGCACAAAGAGGATACCCAGATCAGACACCGCGCTCTGTGGCGTCTGATCTGGGTTTGCGCTGTTTGCTCAGTCCTGTCAGTCCGAATACTTAGGATAATTTGGTAATGATACTAAATCGGTAGTTTTCGAAGAGTACTCGGTTTCCTTGTGCGCTTTGTAATTACTTACTCATGTCTAGTTAAGGCAGCAACCTACAGAATCAACATGGTGATACATGTATGTACATGTCATCGACTGTGTCATTTCTTCGGAGTTATGCCAAACCCATGAAGAATACAATGGTGATACATGTATGTACATGTCAGCGACTATGTCATTTTTGGATTTATGTCAAATTTATGAAAAATACAAAATGCAGCGAAGACTGGATTTGTGATCCAAACATGTCTATTTTAGTTCTGTCTATCACCGAAAATTCAACCTCCATACACATTCTAGTTTATGCGCATACTTCGACCAAATATGTCCAAGTTGTAAATGTAAACGAGCATCAGGGTGATTGTCGAAGTGTCTGAATAACTGGAACGTTTTAGAAAGTCGATTGTTTTGAAAGATTCGTGTAGATAGTCCATGTAACAGTAAATTCTATGCAAAAAGTGAATATTCTGAATTGCGTGAAAACCCAGATAAATGACAAGGTTCGAAAAACTACTTACTGCCGAAACCATATGCCTTCATCATCACACAAACCATACTTACTCTTTGTATTCGGACAGGCTGGCTTGAGAAAACAATTTAGACACAGATCGGACGCAGATCGCGGCGTCTGATCAGGTTCTATATTGTATGACAATCATTCTGCGTTCGACACGGTCACATATAATAAAATGGACTTGTTAAATTTTAGAAGGTAAATAGTTCGGTGAGCGACTATTTATTAGAATAAATATGGTATCAAAATTTATCAAATTCACAATTACTGAAAATGAAATTTTGAGTCAAATATAGCTCGTGAACATCACGAACTTTCGCGAGAGTTGCATAAGGCTAGCGGTTTTGTCTATGGCTTTGTAGCGACTTGGCAGTATTACGCAACGATCCGTTTCACGAAAGCGCTTCACAAAATGGCCGCTATCTCGGTTCCTAAGTTTCAATAATCACATTTTTTTATTTTCTTATTTGAATGTTTTACTACCACACGACGTATTTAATCATCCTTGGTGATCAGAGTGATACATCAAAGCACTGAGAGTGCTGATGGGTGCGGTTGCCTGAACTCTTCAGCTGATTGGGATTTACGTTGAAATAATAATAATAATAATACAAAAAAACACATAAACAGTACTCAATAATGTCAACCCATTTAGGGTTTTACCGATTTAATGCTGACATCTACATTTCAAATGCCGATATATCTTTTGATAAATACAGATATCTGTAAGTTTTGGTATTACAAATATCTTTAATTGAAATGCAGATATCTTAATTGAAATAGAGATATATCTAACTGAAATGCGGATAATACAGACACCTCTCTTTTCCACTAAAACATAGATATCTGACTTTCAATTCGAGATATCTACATGTCAAATACATATATCTGTAATTCAAACAGAGATATCTCTAATGAGCTGAATTCTGGATAACTGTGTTTAGAATACAGGTATCTCTTATTGAACTGCGTATATCTGTATTTGAAATGAGATATCTGCATTTCTATATTAAATATATATATCTGTATTTCAATTAGAGATAACCTCATTATAATAAGATATATTTGTATTTATGATTGAATTAGATATATCTCTATCCACACCATGTATGGGAAACTGATACTTCCCTTTTTTTACCGATTTTACATGCGCGCCGTTCACCGGTTACAAATACCAATTTAACGGACTGCGCAGTCGCCCCCTTACAGACTACACAAAGAAATTTGTAAAAGATGCTCAAGATTTCACATTATCATCTTTTTACAGCCAAACCCATCGGTATAAACTTTCCCATATTTTGGGATACAAATGAGCATAGAAAAACCTTATTTGCATATCCCGCCATCTTGGTTGTGCCAAAAGACAGCTTGAGAATAGGTTCTTCTCTGCCTGTTTTCTGTGGTTAGAAGAACCTGGCTAGAGTAACTTTTCTTACCATAGAGCGCGGGATTTGTACCGATTTCTGGTGGCCTCTGATAGTTTAATGTACTGGATGGGGCGTCCTTCAGCTAAAAAAAAAAAAAAAAAAAAAAAAAAAACAAGATTCCCACAATCTTCTGCGCAATTTTCATTTCTTTTTCGGACCTAAAAGTATTTAAATAGTTGTCTGTTCGTTCATTTTTCTCTGATATGAAAACAAGTATCAAATATTGATAAAAATTCAATGATATCGCTCAGTTTATAAGTCGATGTTAAACGTTACAAAGGGAACCAACTACGTTACCGAAGCTAAACAAGGGAATCATGTTCTTTAAATATTTTTTCTCATAATAAAATCGTAGAAAGTATTTTAAAAACTATTTTGTTATTGTTTGCATGTTCTGAAGCAGAACAGGCTATCTGTTATAACGGTACAAAATAATCTGCCTCGAAATGTCCCGCCTTTATTACCGAGAAATATAGGTAAAATTGGTCAATTCGAGCAATACCTCCTGCTCAGTAGGGAAAGAAAAGAAGACACACAGAATATTCAAGAAGTGAGTTGATGCCTCGCGCCTTGTGGATTTTGATCCTTCCCACCTCCACCCTGTGTATCATTGGGGGAGCCCGTTCTACGCGCATGCTTTCCCCCCTCCAATTGCAAATTCCTGAAATCACCTCTGCTTGTTAGACAACGCTGTAGATTTGGTTTGCTTTACTGGAATACTGGCGTATTCATGTTCGTCCGCCGATATTGTACACAATATGACCAAAATCATACTTCTTCAAAAGTTGACGTTTCCTTTGCTTTTGTTCATCTATTCGCTATTTTTTAGCATCGGAGTGTATAAAGCTAATACCCTTAAATGCAGAATTAAGCGTTATCAGCGTTATAAGGAAACTACTTTGGAGGCGATTTTAGGTAGTTATTAGGTAGTTTTTTTTCAACTGAACGGATTGTTGAAATGCAGTGTAGTAAATCTGGTTGCGGTAACGCCAACCGCCCACCGGCCCCAACCCCCCCCCCCCCCCCCACACACACACACACAAACGCCACTGAACATTTTTAGGTCTTTGTCACCAGTAATTTCGCAGTTTTGTTGTAACTCGATACTATGCAACGAAAAGTCCGCTTGGAAAGCGCTTTGTGTGATGTAGCTCCGAATGCGTCACGAAGCGCCAGAAAGCACTTTTTAGCACGCCCCTGTTCTGCCATTAGACACAAAGCACTCTGTAGCCTTATGCAACTTGCCCCTCGTTGTTCTCGGAACAAATTTCACACCAGCACCAAGAACAAACACGGTGGCATTGTTGAAGCATATGCGTAATCACTGATTTGCTGAAAAGTACAATTTATAATCAGTTCCTATTTAACTAACATGATCCTCTCTACCTTAAAAGCCCATTAGTTTCACTGCAATATAATATTGCAATTGGCATATGCGCCTCGTCAAGCGTCAAGCGTCAAGCATAAAACGTGCTTTCGAGCAAGCGCAAAATGTGCGGATTCACATCATGCGCAAGGTCTCATCCAGCCTTTGACTTCCATTGATACATTCTAAAGTATCAAATTATTCTAGCAGCGGACAACGAAGGCCCTGATCAGACTGCGCATCCGTGCAGTCCGATCTGGGTCTCTGCTGTTCGTGCATGCCCCACTTGGCGCTATCCATATATTTACGTGACGTCCATTAATTTGTTCAATTCTCTAGACTGGTATTGGACTGGCACATGTTTAAGTGCCCTGTTTGTCCTCTTTCGGCTCTTGTGGCATCCGATTAACAAACCGAACATGCCGCCCAAGTACACCCACTGTATCTTTTATATTATACAGGTCAGTTAAAAGAAATAAAGAAGGTAACACTCGCCAGCGTTTTGTGTTTAAACTATGCAATAGACACGATACAACCCAATGTCTTCCTAACTTCCGATAACGGGTAGGTATCAGAAAATCTTACAGAGAGTAAATAGTTTGTGTTAGTAAATAGTTAATGTCTTTAAAAATAGAATTGATGAGTCTTAGGCAGCTTTATAGGGCGAGCTTTACATAACGAAAACACGCCTATTCAAATATTTTGAAAATTTCACCACCAAAAGCTGAAAGTTTTCAGATAAAAATTCTGATATTTTTCATATTTCTGCTCAAAGCATAGATTGTGTGTACTCGTTAGAACCGCCCCGCCTTCTGCCGAGTACCCACAATCAATGTTTTGAGCAGAAATAAGAAAACTGATGTATACCCCTGTAAAACTCAGTTTTACTATATGAAGGTGGGATTTAAGGGTGTCAAAATTATACAGGTATGTTTTTGTGATGAGCTGGTCGCTATGGGGAACGGGTTATATTTTATTATTAAAGACACTATATATCCTGTTCTCATAATTCCGTTCACTCCCATAACTCCTCTTTGTATAATATGAAAAGAAATTGTTCTTCAAATGTCACATTACAATTAACAGACAATAACTAACATTACAAATCAAAATCAAAATCAAATCAAATCAACTTCCCAGCTAACACACAACGTTACTGTAACGTTACCTATAGGTTCCAGACAGGTTTTGTTGGACCTAACATTGCGCGAACATTGCTGGAACGTTCTTTATAGGTTGAATTTAGGGTTAGTCGGAACTAACATAGTGAAAACGTTGTAAGAACTTTCAGAGCTGACATTTTGCAGACAGTCATGTAAGCTTTTATAACTATATGAAGGCTTTATTTCGATTATAACCATTCAGTTATAGTATATTGGTGGCGAATGACCGAGAATGGAGTTTAAACCAATTTCATGTGGTGACAGACAATAATTATAATTATCCTGCAAAAATATATTCAGCGTAAAACTTCTCATTATACAGGGAAATAAATAACTATTGTTCCAATAGTAATTAAACTTCCCAACTTTCGATTAAAATTTTGATTTTTGTGATGGTAAACGTTTTCGTTTTTTGTACTACGTTTTCGGGACGTTTCAAGAACCCGTATCAGTTACATCTCTCAATTTATATAGTTTCGTATTTTACTTGGCTTCGTTTTCTGTCGTATTTATTTAAATATTGCAATATTTTCTTGTGAACCAGCACCAACAAGTTTTTTTTTTATAATAGTTATCACCTAAAAGTGATCGGTTCTGACGTACAGATAAACATATCGTTAAATTCGAAACTAAGCAAGATAATAATTTCCTTTGTTTCGCTCTAAATATTACCGCGAAAATCTACCACGGCTGAACAAAGAAGTAAGTGGGGTGAGTATATTTTTTTTTCAGCCTTACGTTTAGTCATACCGCGTAAAGACTTTCTGCTATTCCTTCTCATCTGTTTTATTTGGCTGTGAAATAGTATTAATTTTGGCAGTTATTTAATAATCATTTGCCTTTGTGTAAACATCCAAAACAATTGCCCAACGTCCTATCTGGGTTGTAGGAAGGTTTCATTGTAACGTTTAACCACAAGGTTGTGCAAACCTCTAGAAAACTTTCCTGAAAAACGTAAGTACAACGTAAATCTGTAACGTTATGAGAACCAAAATAAAACGTTGCAACAACGTTTCAAGAACGTCCTTTTTATTAGCTGGGTTTATATTTCTCAGAATACATGCAGTGTTGAATGAGAACTGTCAATATACAATAATAATACAGCATGGCGTAGCATATATACTGAAATGAAAAAGAAACGCAGGGTAGAGTTTTTTCCTTCTTATTTTAACCATTTTTTACGGTGTTTACTATAGCCATACACTTTTACAGATTGTCCTGTGAATGTGAACCGCGGGTATACGAGTCTTTGGTCGATGTGCTATCTACCCAGTGTGTGAAATCATTCAACCGTGCACTACACAGTGCATTGCACCGACAATACGGAAAGCAAAAATTTCGTGCAAAACAAGCATGTTTAAATCTTCAGCACAAGATTTCCTCACACCATTTGATACACTTCAACGATACACAACGCTCTTCGATTCTTTTACCGATTTTTCTTTTCATTTTTACGCTACTTTGAACTTTTTTTCATGGTACGATTTACTGATGTTCAGAGGGATATGGCAATTGCGTTGCTGATGCAGGGTCAGAGCAACAGCAAGCTGCCAATCATTTTGGGGTTAACGTCTCAACAATTGAACGTCTTGTTAGACGTTTAAGGGAGACAGGGCATTTAGCAGACCTACCGCAGTCTGGATGTCCACGCGTGACGTCGCGACGTCAAGACAGGACAATCTGTCTGGCACATTTGCGGAATCATCATCTCACTGCTACCGAAACTGCCCTTAATACAGTAGGTACGCATAATCGACAAATTTCTCCGAAGACTGTTGGAAGTCGATTGCGTGAGATTGGTCTTCGAGCTCGTCGTCCATACGTTGGTCTACCTCTGACCCAGGCACGTAGGTTGCGTCGTATGGCGTGGTTGACGGCGCATGCGCCCAGGCTATTTCCGATGAGGCAGTGGAGACGAGTTCTTTTTACGGACGAGTCTAGGTTCACTCTCTATCGCGCAGATGGTCGACGTCGTGTGTACCGACATCGCGGAGAACGCTTTGCCGACGCCTGTGTTGTCGAATGGGATCGGTTTGGGGGTGGCTCCGTTATGGTCTGAGGAGGCATTGCTCTCGGGATAAAATCACAGTTGATTATTGTTGCGGGCAATATGACCGCAGTAAGGTATAGGGATGAGATCTTGCGTCCTGTTGCAGTCCCGCTTGTGCAACAACGTAATCTGATTCTGCAGCAGGACAATGCCCGACCACATGTTGCCCGAGTTTGTCAGGATTTTCTGGCAAACAATAACATCGCACCACTAGCATGACCACCGTACAGTCCAGATTTGACCCCAATAGAGCACATGTGGGATGAGCTGGACAGAAGGGTTAGAGCGCCGAAATCCCCCCCGCAACTCTCGCACAACTAAGGAATGCGTTGATCGATGAATGGAATAACATCCCGATGCGAACTGTCAATGCTTTGGTTAACTCTATCCAAAGGAGAATTAGGGCAGCAACGGCAGCAAGAGGGGGGCACATCCGATATTGATTTTCAGTTTGATTTTGATTTCAAGATTTGTGGGGTAGCTACCAATGAACTTTTTGTAATCATAGTAAAATATTTAACAAACTTTTTTAAACTTGAATGAAATTTAGGAATAAAATTTACCCTGCGTTTCTTTTTCCTTTCAGTATAAGTAAAGCAAGAATTTACTTTTCTAGAAGACGGTTTATGGGTATAATCTGTATGTTTCATAAAGGAAGAAAGGAAAGAAGAGGTTAGGAGTAGGGGTAGGGGAGGGGGTGGGGGCGGACGGGGTAAAAATATTGCTTTTTTGAAACTAGTTTTGTTACATATGGTGATGTGTTGTCAGGAAATGAGACCTAAAGCAGAGCTTTAAGATCCCTTCTCCAAGCGTGGGTTGATAATCTCAGGTTTTTATTATGATAAGGATCACCCGACCATTAAGAAGGCACGCCGTCCGCGTGCATACACATGTTTTATTGTCACAGTTGACTTATGTGCACAGTTTCGAAAAAAAAAGGAACTTGATTTTCTCAACGGATTAATTTGCAAATGTTCTATAAATAATTTTGGATATTTAATCAGAAAATAAGTGCAACTTTTAACAGGTATGTTCACAGACACAGACGTCTGCTCCACTTAAAACGCAGGACTCCTGTTTTCAAGGTTTGCGTGGCGTCGCAGCGATGTCCCAATGCCAATGGTGGCATCGCCCGCCACACGTACAAATTCGTTTGTCAGCATGCAGCCGGCGCACAGCATCGAGAAACTTAATTTTCGGTTAACCAATTTGAATCGGAAAATGGTCACTATCTTCATTATTGTTATTATATAGAAATAATAATATTACAAGCATATATAGCTTTTTTTTTATTTTATTTTATTTTATTTTATTTTTTTTTTTTTTGAGTGCGCGATCGCCGACAGAACTCTTCCACATATACCCGTGGAAGTGTTTCCCGCCGACCAAACACATCCCTTGCCTAGAAAAATAATTCTGTTACTATTTAGATTATGCATGTAAAATAGGAATTGGCCACATGGCGTCCAAGTAGTGTCGCACTAACGTTGTTGACATAAGCCGTTGTATCAACATCGCTGCGACACCGCCCCAGCTTCGTGTGTCCACTTGGGGAGTGGGGTGGGCTTCTTATCCTTGAAGCTGAACATGAAGAAATAGTTTTGACTCAGTTGTATGCATAAAAATCAATATTTGTCCCAAAATGCACCTTAAAATAAGTTC
This sequence comes from Anodontia alba, assembly GCA_964016985.1. NCBI lineage: Eukaryota > Metazoa > Mollusca > Bivalvia > Lucinida > Lucinidae > Anodontia > Anodontia alba. Next base: position 11,576,619 of record OZ024829.1, read on the forward strand.
TTACCAGTGACAAGCATGTGATTGAATATAAACAGTATCAACAATTTAGAACATTTACTCGTATAGTCTAAATAAAGTCTTTATCATGTAAAATGTGCATAGAAAGAATCTGGTAACTTATGGTAATTAAGGAAACTTGAGTGAACGGAGTTATAAGGACATGCCCTAAACACACCTTCATTTTTTAGAAGTTTGTAAAATTTAGATATGTGATTTTTAATTTCATTAATCTTGAGATTTTGATAGGCATTTTACATTGTATCAAATGTTTAAAGAATATGTATAGAAAATCATTCTGGCAACAAAAAGTTGAAAGCAGAATTGCTCAACCTTAGGTGACCGGAGTTATGGGTTTCCAGGCTATATATTTCGTTTAAACCACAATCTAAAAACATATCACAAGTTTTGGCATTATTTATTAGAAAATCGTGATACGAGCGTACGGCATTATTAGTGTGTTCGTTATAGGTCGTTGTTATCATATGTCACACTTCTCGTCCTTAGTATATTCCTAACACGGCATTTCAGTATATTTCTTGTAGGGCATTGTTAGAAAATTTGTTATACGGCATTGCTAATATGTTTGTTATATAATGTTGTTTGTATATTCCTTATTAGCCGTTATAAGTATATTCATTACAGGGATTTTTTAGTATATTTCTTATACAGCATTGTAAGAAAATTCGTTATACGGCATCATTAGTATGTTCATTATACAGTGTTGTACTCGTAATCATATTTCGCATTCGTCGCTTACAGGGAATTTTTAGTATATTATTTATACAGCATTGCTAGAAAATTCGGCATTATTAGTATGTTCATTATACGTTTTGAGTATATATCTTATACGGCGTTGTTAGTATGTTTGTTATACGGCGTTGTTATGTCTGTTATACGGCGTTGTTAGTATGTTTCTTATACGGCGTTGTAAAAAGTGTTCGTTAACGACGTTGATACTGAGTTCGTTATGTGGTCCGTATTTGCCGTTAATGGTATATTTCTTATAAGTCATTTACATTATATTTCTTATACGGCATTGTTAGTATGTTTATTGTCTTGCGTTGTCTGTATGTTCATTATACTGGGTTTTTAATGCGTTCGTTTTTCGGCGTTGATGGTATATTCGTTATACGGCATTGTTAGTGTGTTTGTTATATGGTGCTGTCTGTTAGTTCGTTATACGGCGTTGTTAGTGTTTCAGTATAATTATTTCTTATACGCACCGCTAGAGAATTTGCTATACGACGTTGTTAGCATGTTCGTTATTTGGCGTTGTTAGTATATTACGTATTCACCATTATTATATTATTCCTTACACAGCATTTTTAGTATATTTCTTATACAGTAGTGTTAGAAAATTCGTTAAACGGCATTGTTAGCATGTTTATTTTGGGTGTATTACTATATTCCGAATTTGTCATTACTATTATATTGCTTACACGGCATTTTCATTATACCTCTTATACGGCATTGCTAGAAGATTCGTTATGCGGCATTGTTCGTACGTTCACTACACGTTGTTGTTTGTATATTCCGTATTCGCCGTCTTTAGAATATTCCGTACACGACATTTTCAGTACATTTTTCAAATTCGGCTTTGTTAGAAAATTCGTTATACGGCAATGTTAGTATGTTTGTTATACGGAGTACTTTGCATATTCCGTATTCGCTGTCCTTAGTATATTCCTTACTTGACATTTTCAGTATATTTTTCAACATCAGAAAAACATGCCTATATAATTTTGACCCCCTTAAACCCCACTTTTATATAGTAAAACTGAGGTTTACAGGGGTATACATTATTTTTCTTATTTTGTTCAAAAACATAGATTGTGGGTACTCGTTAGAACCGCCTTACCGTTAGAAAATTCGTTATACGCCATTGTTAGTATGTTTTTTTTTATGAAGTTCTTTGTATATTCCGTATTCGCCGTCCTCAGTATATTCCTTACACGGCATTTCAGTATATTTTTCAAATCCGGCATTGTGATAAAATTCGTTAGTATGTTTGTTATACGGAGTTCTTTGTATATTTCGTAATCGCCGTTCGTAGTATATTCCTTCCACGGCACTTTTAGTATATTTCGCATACGACATTGTTAGAAAATGCGTTATGTGTTATTGTCAGTATGTTCGTAATAAGGTGTTGTTTGTATAATCCGTATTTGCTGTTCTTACTATATTCCTTACACGGTATTTTCAGTATATTTCATACACGGCATTGTTAGAAAAAACGTTATATGGTATTATTAGTATTTTCTTTATACGGTGTTGTAAGTATATTACAGAAGTGCCATTATTATTTTATGCCTTCTATGGCATTTACAGTACATACATTTTAACGGCGTATTTAGAAAATGTTAGTATGTTCGTTACACCACATTGTTAGTATATTCGTAATACGGCACACCGTATTCGTCGTTATTAGGCACATATACTAAGGAACCAATAATAAGGACTTGTCTACTCAAATATAACACCGAGTTCAGATTCTGTTTGGATAGGGCGACAGCTATAATTTCTAGGCAAAGAGTAAGCCCGCGCCTCTACCCGATCTGGTCTCATTTCCAACCGAAAGGAGGCCAGAGTTGAAGTCATTACTATTCAGGGTTCTTATTTGTCAATACTAATGGTTGCTGGGATATTAAACAGAGAGAGAGAGAGAGAGAGAGAGAGATTCACACGGCTGTGAATTCTATTTTTTTCTTGCCTGAGCCGTCGACTCTTAATGACTGAAATACTTGGTATAACATAAACTATCAGAACACAACATTTTTTTCTTTCTTTTTCAGTGACAATCCGCTAATGGATTGCAATAAGATACATGAAATTGATTTAAGCCAGTGGAAGGCTTACCAACAAGGAGGTAGTGAAGACTCGAATGACACGGGTGACATGAACTAATATTGGTATAGGGTGGAGGTAGGAGTAGAGTGGTTGGGAAAGGGGGGGGGGGGACAAATGGAGGGATAGGCTAGGTAAAGAGGTTAGGGACATAGCTCCAGATAAGATGGGATATCCACATAATAGCTTTACTAATTTGTCCAAGAAAACGTACAGTAAAACCTCAATGGCTCGAACAGCTTTGGGACCATGGAAATTAGTTCGAGATATGGGTAGTTCGAGCCACTGAGAATTAATCATGGCGCCAGGTCAGGTAGCAAATAGCGATAATTTAGGTGATCTTTTTTATTTTCTACACAATAATTGTGTGTTGTGTACTCATTAGAATCGCCTCATCGAGGCGATTCTAATGAGTACACAAACATACAATTTCATGATAAATAAGAAAAAATCCCTAAATATTTGTTTTCTTGAGATATTGGAAGAAATTGCGTAGGGACTAAAAAACTAGTTCGAATTAGCCATGGTAAACGAGTCATCGGTGTTCGAGCTATCGAGGTTCGACTGTATGTTGTTAGTCTTCATTAAAAGCACCTCATTCTGGCGCTTCTAATGAACACCCACAGCATATATGTGTATGCAGAAGTAAGAAACAAGTCACTACATTACGAAACCATGCCTATATAATGTTGACCCCCTTAAACCCCACTTTTATATAGTAAAACTGGGGTTTACAGGGTTATACATTATTTTTCTTATTTCTGCTCAAAACATAGGTTGTGGGTACTCGTTAGAGCCGCCTCAGCGAGGCTGTTCTAACGAGTGCCCACAATCTATGTTTTGAGCAGAAATATGAAAATTATCAGAATTTTTTATCTGAAAATTTTCAATGTTTGGTGGTAAAATTTTCAGTAAATTTGAATAGGTGTGTTTTTGTAATGACTTTTCGGTTAACAATACCTCTGATCTGGGGCTATGCTTAGGCACATTTTAGACAAAAGCTGACACTTTAACCTGCTATTATAAATAAAATCTGTCAGCATTCGGAAATATTTTCTTAGATTTTACAGAGAATATGCAATTTAAATGAATCTTAAAGTCTTATTTTCTGTAAAAGTACCACTAATGTTCACCTTATAAATTAGCCTACAGAATGCTGAATTAAACTATATATGGTATGGAACACACAATGACACTCTCTATTAAATGATCACTACCTCATTGTGTCATATTGGAAACTGGCGTCCTCTTTAATCTTTGCCACTCTCAGGGCAAACTCAGCAGATGACAAATTGATAATGTTGTTCTTACCTAGATAATAAAATTTGGCTTTTCATGTAAATTGTCCTTTTATGTTGACAATTTGCATTAAATGTCAAAGCCTATTTTGTGGGAAAAATTACAAAAAAAAAAAAAAAAAAAAAAAAAAAATCGTCTTCTGCTAAAATTTATACCTTGCTGAGCTCTGTGTTTCGTCATAGTGTTGGGAAGTTAATTGATAGGTTTCCTATGGTGTAGTCTGAATTTTGCCTGCTACATAGGCTAGGACTATCTTTTTTTGAGGGGTGTCGGGGAGGGGGTTAAGAATTTTGAATTTTACTATTTGGGGAGGGGGTGGCTATTTTTTTTTTTTTTTTTTTTTTTTTTTTTTTTGTGGTGGGGTGGGTGGGGGGTGGGGGCGGTATTAGCCATTTGCAGGTATTTTTTTCCAGGTCACTTTCAAAATTGACTATTTTTTTTTTTTGGGGGGGGGGGGGGGTGGGGGGAGTGGTGGGGGGAGGGGGGAGGGGGCTGGGGATTGGTCTATCAAAATTCTCGGTATGGTTTTTAGTTATCGTAAGATTTTGGGTTAGAACCTTCTCTTGAACTGACAGATGTGTTTTTATTTAGTTTTAACAGCTTTATTTATGCTGTGCATCAGTTCAGTACCATTTAAGTAAAAATGGAACTACTGTTGGGAAATGTTTAAAGCACTTATAGTACTAATACAATCATTTTACAGGAAAAATAAATGAAAACCACACTTTTATAAAAAAAAAAGGAAGCAATAAAAGGAAACAATAGTTGGCATTTTCATATTTATTAGCTGTGAAAATTTTATGCTCAGCTATGTTTACCAAGGAAAAATTTGCGATTATTAGTAATTTGAGATTTATTAGCATGAAAAGTACCATGCTCAGCTGAGTTGAGCATGAAACAAGTTTTATAACCTTGGGGCCTGAAATCAGCCGAAGTGTCAAGAAAATATAACAAAATTGTGTATTGTTCATTTACCTTTACTACACTATGGACAAATTCATTGGACGACAAACCGATTATGCTTTCATATTTTTCCCAGAAAACAGGCTTTGACAATTCATGCAAAAAAGGAGACAATTTACATGAATCGCCAAAGCCTATTTGCGATATTTTTCTTTTCTTTTTTTTTTTTTTTTTTTTTTTTTTTTTTTTACAGAAAACAAAGCTTTACATTTAATTCCAATGGTCTTCTTCGAAAAAAAAGAAGAAACACAGCTTTTAAATATGATCTGCTTTTGTTTAAAGTCAGTAGGTTAAAGTTTAACCCATTAAAGACTGGAGATCCCTAAATGGGTAACTGGCAAACGGTACAGACCCAGATGAAACGCCGCAGAGCAAGCCTCAGATCTGGACCTCCACTGTTTGCAAATAGTTCAACCATTATCATCACGAAAACATACCTATATAATTTTGACCCCCTTAAACCCCACTTTTATATAGAAAAACTGGGGTTTACAGGGGTATACATTATTTTTCTTATTTCTGCTCAAAACCATAGATTGTGGGTACTCGTTAGAACCGCCTCATCGAGGCGGTTCTAACGAGTACCCACAATCTATGGCTTTGAGCAGAAATATGAAAAAATATCAGAGTTTTTATCTGAAAATTTTCAGTTTTTGATGGTGAAATTTTCAATACATTTGAATAGGCGTGTTTTCGTAATGATAGGTATGTTTTCGTGATGTTGGATGTATGGCTACCCACACAGCGCAAAGCAATGACTCTGATCAGCCTGCGCGTTTACACAGGCTTGAGTCATTGCTTGGCACACATGCAATGTACGAAATGCCTTGTCCCGGCTGAAATATTTTTGCTTAACACCAGCTGTTGTAAAATTATTTTCTCGCGATACTTCATAATTAGTACCTGTAAATTATCTGTAGACATTGTGGGGATATAAGATACTGTAGACTCACACATCAATAAAGGTTTTCGACATTATATGTAATATGTTTTGCTAGTTATATGTATACATTGTGGGTATCAGGGCTATGTAGATTCGCGTATGAATAACAGATTCGTTAATAATATGTAGACATTATGGGGTATTATCAACATATATAGATGGGCACTTGAATAAGGAATTCATTCATTTGTTGGGTAATATTACTAAGTAGGTGGACAAATGAACATTGGACAACTTATTTAATTATATGTAGACAGTTTGTGGTAAGATTAGTGCGTAGGTGGATAAATGAATATTATTTGTAGACATTGAGCAGTAATGCCATTAATCTCATTAAGTATAAAGAATTCGTTCATTGCATAACTTTTAATGTAGACATAGAGGGGTAAAATGAATGCAGAGTCGCTTGTAAAGAAAGGATTTGCTAATTATCTGTAGACATTGTGGGGTAATATGACTATGTAGATTAGCATAATTATCAAGTTGTTGGTTGGAAAACGTCTAGTGCAGCTAGTGCAGCCATTCTGTTCTCCGGGTCAAACCTGAACAAGATGGGAAAGACTGAACCGGTCTTAACTTCGCAAACTCACAAAGGGCAATTGAAGTCAGATCGAAATGGATGGAAACAATCTCCTAGTTATCAGTGGTGCTCCAACGACCGTCAAGATGAACGGGCTGAAGTGGAATGAATGGAAGTGACACTAAAATACAGGATATGCCGTGGTTAGATATTATGACTACATTCATGTATGAATAAAGGATGATAATTATGCTTATCTCGTTTGTTATTCAATAAGAGAGAAGTAGATTTTTTTTTTATTTCTATCAATAAGCAGGGGCGGATTCGGGGGTGGGGCTCAGTCAAATCAGACTTTGACTCAAAATTTCATTTTCATCTATTCAATAAATTTTTGGAAGTGTTTACCCTAAATATTCACACACCTAATTTTTCATTTCGAGAAATTTTAATACCTGTGGTGTGTCTGCAGTTGCTGGACGAGTGGTAAACATTGTAGACCATGATCAGACGCCGCAGAACGCGGCGTCTGATCTGGTCTACACTGTTTGCTCATGCCTACCAGTCCGAATACATCGTGTAGCTAATCGAAACGAACCCGCTCAGAAATTTTGAACCACCAATCAGACAATCCTGGATTCGCCCCTGGTAAGTATCCAGCATACCTTACATCTGTTCGTCTCGACCTTTTCTTTTTCTATGTAATGATCCTCCAGTTTTCAGTTACTGGCTAAAAATGTCCACAAGAAGGTAAGGGGATTAAGCCTGCCGAGGAAAAGTGTGAGTAGGTTAACTGACCGGTCCGACGTGACTTTAAACGTTGACGCTGTCGTACAACACAAAGCATTTTGTTAAATGTCAGCCCCCCACGTACAAGTCGATGAAATTTTACTGACTATTACGTCACACGAGGAATACTGATATTTCCGTACAAATCACGGGAATTCCAATCTACGTCGTGGTAATCTACGTCATGATCACTAAACGTTTATCTTTTTCTATATCTGTATACAGTCATGCAACTCTTATTTATCTCTTGGTGTTTGCGAACAGAATCGGGAACATAACTAAATTTCCGGACAGATCTTAGTGGTGCAAACAGTAAAGACCCCTATCAAACTCTAACAGAGGTAGTGTGATCGCGGTCTTCACGTTTTGCTTATCAATCAGCACATTCAGATACATGATCAGGAACCTGTTAGTTCTAAAAGCAAGTCACAGTAGTAAACAACCTTGTAAAATATATTTTTATTTATTTTTAAAAAGAATATAAGGATTGACATTTTGTGTGAAACGATTCACATGAAATATCAAGCCTTATATTCTCTGCAAAATAAATAAGAAATACATTGTATATTTGAGAGTGTCGTCAGCTGCTGGCGGTTAAAGGGCTTGCATCGTTGAATTATGGTGTGCGAATATTTAGATTAATTACGGGAGATCTATAAACCGGTTCCGGATTCGTACGGTGCTTTAAACCTGAACCCTTTCAGTCTTTGTGTTGAGGTCTTACGGCCCATCCAACACATTAGGATCATGTTGACTGCGGTCAGTTTACCTAACCACACTTTTTCCTGGGCAGTCCTCTAAGCAGTTAATCAACACTTAAGCACATTCTTTCGCCAGAAACTGACAACTGCCCTTCTTACAGCCTAGCAGACCTAAATAGATACCAGTGCAAACGGTGTATATCCAGACGAGACAGCTCGTAATGAAGCGTCTTATCAGGATCTACACTGTCAGCCATTCTGTTTTAGATTTTAAACAAACCCCTCATTTGCATTAGGTCATGCGCAAATTCAATGATGGAAGAGTCCACTTCAAGAACATAAGGGTGAAAGGGTTAAGGGGACTGAATTGGCTTGGTAATTTTCTGCCATCTTTACAATGGAGACAACTCTTGTGACTTCGTGATTGCTTGTCTGCGTACCAATCCCCTTCCGAAAAGGAGTTTATTCTGGGGGAAAATATTGCTCCCAAGGGGAGCAAGTTATTTCCTTTTAGTGCAAACATTTTTTAGAAAGGAGAGCAAATTCTTTCCTTTTAGAGTAGACCTCTTTTCAGAAGAATCTTTTTTCAGACCCCTCTGAGAAGGGTCTACTCTAAAAGAAAATTCGGGAGCAGTTTCTTCCCAGTAAGCATTCTACATAAATCTACAGCGGGCCGTTAGCGGCCCGCCAGCGTAGCTGACGGGCCGCTAACGGCCCGCTGTAGATTTATGTAGAATGCTAACAGGGTTCTGGCAGAGTAGGCCTCTTTTCATAAATGAAGCAAACCTGTTTCGACTGTGTATATTCACTGACGCTGGCCTTCAGCGTTCATATACAACATGGCAACCATTTTCTTAACGCATAAAACGCTAACCACAACTACAGCAGACTACAATTTAAAATATATATTTATTTTTTTATTTATTTTTTTTTTCGGATAAAATATTCCTAGCAAAAATATCAAGTCTTTTTACTCTGAAAATAATAAAATGATTTTAGAAGGTCGTCTGCTACAAATTTGCTGAGCGCTTTAAGGTTTGGTTCAATGAAAGACAAGAAAAAACAACAATATATTTATAAAAATATTTATTTTTATTAAACTCTTTAAACAATTAGCATGCTGGGTAAATTTTCAGCAGCTGACATTTGAAATATTGTTCTTATTTTTCCTGGAAAATAGATTTTGGATTTGATGCAATTTGCATTAAATGTCAGAACCTATTTCCTTGGAAATATAACAATAAATAGCAAGCTATCGTCTGCTGAATATGTAAAGGAAGTGGTGACAATTAAGCACTTTTTCTTATCACCAAGATTATCTGTACATATCAAAACTATTTTGTTATTATTCTGTACTATATAAAACAATTCATACACGAATTAAATTAATTCATTACGAAAACACGCCTATTCAAATATATTGAAAATTTCACCACCAAAAACTGAAAGTTTTTAGATAAAAAAATCTCATATTTTTCATATTTCTACTCAAAAACGTAGATTGTGGGTACTCGTTAGAACCGCCTCGCTGAGGCGGTTCTAACGAGTACCCACGATCTCTGTTTTTGAGCAGAAATAAGAAAATAGTGTATACCCCTGTAAACCCCAGTTTTACTATATAAAAGTTGGGTTTAAGGGGGTCAAAATTATATAGGTATGTTTTCGTGATGTGATCGGGCCGGGGTACAAACATACCTACACGATATAAGCGAACAGCGTAGAGTTCCATTACTGTATAGACAGATTAACCGTTTATCATTCTCTTGGCTAATTCAGCAGATGACAAACTGATGATAATTACTTGTTTTGTTTTTTTCCAGGAAACAGGATTTAACATTTCATGCAAATTGTCTCCACTGGAGACAATTTGCATGGAATATTAAATCATGTTTTCTGGAAAAAAATAGGGAAACTATTTCAATGTGTCGTCTGCTGAAAATTTAACCCAGAGTACTTAGTGTTAAGGCCTTCGCCATCCAAGCGAAGGTGCAAACAACGGTCTCAACTAACCAGCGCATCGCGCAGTCTGACAGAGTCATTTGCTGTTCTTAATAATGTTCCATAATTAGCCAAAACATTCTGGTCCTACATGTAGCTGTGACGGGAGACCGCTATAGAAGGTTTGACATCTCGGCTCGATACAGCTGAAACTTGCAAGGCGAAAAGCTTCTGCGCTGCATAATTTAACGGCATAGGCCCAGATCAGGTGCGCATACGCGCAGTATGACAGTCATCAGTGCTTTCGTATCAGCTTTCAGGATCGGAATATTTTGTTCCAATGCTTTGGATCAGAGGATTTTCTTCCAATGCATTGGACCAGTGGGTTTTATTCTAATATTGGATCATGGGAACTTTGCTGTTCGTTTATGTCCCGAAAAAAACATATGCATTACGAAAACACGCCTATTCAAATATATAGAAAATTTTACCTCCAAAAACTGAAAATTTTCAGACAAAAAAAAATGATATTTTTCATATTTCTGCTCAAAACATAGATTGTAAGTACTCGTTAGAACCGCCTCGGTGAGGCGGCTCTAACGAGTACCCACAATCTATGTTTTTGAGCAGAAATAAGAAAAATAATGTATACCCCTGTAAACCCCAGTTTTACTATATAAAAGTGGGGTTTAAGGGGGTCAAAATTATATAGGCATGTTTTCATGATGGCAAGACTCGTTTGATCTGAGATGTATCTGACGAGTTTGTGCCTTTACCTGTATGAAAACAATGAATATCCAAAACAAACAGCCTTTATTGCACTGCCAGAGCAAAGTACTCGTCATGGCCCAGCTGTTCAAAACCTCGTAAGCTTTATGAACTGGGTCCAATTGTTCAAAGCGTTGTTAGCTTAACGAGCTCGTTAGTGGTCAAAATGTTAACTGTTCTAGTAAGTACAATATTTAATTCACAGTATTTTTGCTGAAAAAATGTGAGTAGCTTTTGCAAAAGCTACTCACATTTTTTTTGCAGCAAAAATATTAACGTATTTATAAGCCGTATTTGATGATCAAAGTTTAACGATACGTTAACTAACGACATCGTTAGTTTTGAACAACTAGGCCCTGAACTCGTCAATTAAACTTCGAAACTTCGTACTTTATACATACAAAATACAGATACTTTTTTATCAAAAATGTAGTTAGATGCTACTCATATTTGGTTCTATTTATTTACAATATATATACATAATAAAAACAAGAATTTTATTTTATAAAACAAAAAGAAACTACGAGATGCATTGGTGAAAACCATCATTTACTTGGGTCACGTCAAGTGAAAAACTGTCTTCGAACATGTGAAAAATGTGCAGAGTTTGATCATCCTGCGCATGCACAAAGTATCATCCGGGCTTCTCTCCATTCGTACATTCTATAGTATTCAATGATTCTGTTAGTGGACAGTGAAGGTCCTGATCTAGGCCTTCGCTATCTGCATATGCCCGAAGACATGTTTTTCGCATGGCGCGGCCCGCATGTACATGTACACGCTTGTGAACAGCGAAGATCAAGACCAGCCAGCACTTGCTACGTGAGCCTGAGAAAAGAACCATGTCATATGCAAAGAGTGAAGTCCCAGATCATACTGCGCATGCGCCCAGTCTGATAAGGGCTTTCCTTTCAGCTTACAAAACGGTGGAATGTTGAAGAACAGCGAAGGACCTGTGCAGATCCGCAGGCTGATCCAGCTGCTCGCTGTTTGACTCTGATATGGCTCTCACAATTTTTACCGCTTTCAAAATAAGTTACCATTACGAAAACAAACCTATTCAAATATACTGAAAATAAATTTTACCACGAAAAAAAATGATAAAAATTCTGATACTTTTCATATTTCTGTTCAAAACATAGATTGTGGGTACTCGTTAGAACCGACTCGTAAGCGGTTCTAACGAGTACCCACAATCTATGTTTTTGAGCAGAAATAATAAAAATAATGTATACCCCTGTAAACCCCAGTTTTACTATATAAAAGTGGGGTTTAAAGGGGTCAACATTACATTAGCATGTTTTCGTGATGATATCCAGTCTCGAGGAAACTCAAACTGACCTGGGTCATTACACCGAATTTACACTAGATATAGTGACACTTTAACTCTCGATATATATAAACACAAAAACATGTTTAACCCATTTATGCCCAAAAAAAGGACATACGTAAACAGTGTGGACCCAGATCAGACGCCGTAGAACGCGGCGTATGATCAGGGTCTACACTGTTTGCATTAAGTGCAGGTTTTTAATTAAATAAATAGTGATACTTATGAACAAAGCTGTCCAAAGTTAGAGGTGGAAGAATCCAATAGGCACAAATGGGTTAATGAGTGGCAACCAGTGTAACTATCGTCTGATTTAGTCTACACTGTTTGTACAGGCATGCCCGTCCCAACAGTTATGGAAAATACGGTAGTTCGGATAATTTCAAGCAATAAAAGAAGATTCTAACCAGAATGATGCAAATTCCTTGATGCCTTCGTTATTTGCACAGGTAAATGATTGTTCTCCCAGTGCGCCTCTCAGTTTATTTAAGCACATTGGACAATAAATAATTATGCATAAAGAAGCAAACTTTCTGCGCAACGCACGAAAAGCGTCCTTATGTAATCTGCGGCCAACGCAGGCCCTGATCAGCCTATGCATTCGCGCAGGCTGATTAGGGCCTTCGTTGTGCGTGTACAGAATCAATGGCTACTGTAGAATATGTCGACAAACAGAGCATGCCCGGATCAGACTGCACGGATGCGCCCGCTCATCTGGAACTTTGCTGTTCGCAAACGGAATAAGGGAGTTTTTCCATGTTGCGCATGAAATGTTATTACATATATTATTATGTACAATGACCAGATGGTGGTGTTCGCTAAAGCAAACGCCATCAATGCGGACTTTTGGTAGTTTCATGGGTCCAGATAAAGAGCTTTCAAAGCCATAGCGTGCGCGATTTAAAGCTCTGTAACAAATAAACATAGATGTTTTTCTTATTCCTGCATTGATACATATGTCGTCGGTACTCAGTGGCTTCGCTTAACGTATGTTTTGTGCAGAAATAAGAATAAGAATAAGAATAAATTATCAGCGCCTATTTCTAGCAAAAACAACAACAACAACAATAATAATAATAATATTATTATTATTATTGTTATTATTATTATTATTATTATTATTGTTATTATTATTATTATTATAATAATTATTATTATTATTATACAGGTGATCAATATATAGCAGAGTGAATCCGGATAGGTTCTATGGTAAAATACCGTTTAATAGTATTATAATAATATTTTTTTTCGAACGCTCCTAGATTGTTTTTGAAAATAGTTTCCCAGTAGCAAAGTATGCAAAGGAATTGTTAAGGAGTATTCTGTGATTTTCTCCAGCGCTCTGTAAATCATATGCTGTGGGTACTCATTATCATTAGATGCGCCTCGGCGAGGCGCTTCTAAAGAGTACCCACAACATTGTTTTATGCAGAAATAAGAAAAGAATAAAAATATATCCCAGAATTATCAACAAATATTCCTCCTTAACAATTCCTCCGGTATGGTAAGGAAAAGGCCATGATAGGGTTATGGGCTACCATATAGTATAGTAAGGATACCCACCCTTGCCCGATCCTAAGCGATAATTCTGCGAAAGTTAATCGGGGACCAGCAGGTAATTCCCAGTTTGTTTTACTATAAAACATACGTGAGATCATGATCAGACTGTTCGCAAAGGGACACTTTACTTGCATACGCGTCAATTTCTCCCAACAGTAACTTCATAATTTAATCTGAAAATAGGATTTCTACCAACGCGATACAGCAATAAAGCCGTTGGTTATACAACATGCAGCAGACGACATTTCGAAATATTGATTATTATTATTATTATCATCATTATTATTATTAAACGAAAATAAGACATTATTGTGCACATCTGTTTAGCAGACTATTCACATGAAATGTTATATTTTCTCTGCAAATAATAAAAAAGAACAGGAGGTTGTCGTCTGCTACAAATGTGCTGATCAGCACGTTTTTAAAAAGTGAATGCACTTTAAGGGTTAATGTACTGTCAGCACTTTTCTGAACAGGGAATGCAACTTAGCAATAACTAATTAAACATCTTAGACTACGTGTTTTGTTGTTCTCAAATCATGCCCCGAGGTATATAACTTTTTTTCATGCTCAACTCAGCTGAGCACAAAATTTTCTCTGCTAATCATTACGAAACCAGTAAAACTGGGGTTTACAGGGTATACATTATTTTTCTTATTTTTCTAAATATCATAGATTGTGGGTACTCGTTAGAATCGCCTCATCGAGACGGTTCTAACGATTACCCACAATTTATGTTTTGAGCAGGAATATGAAAAATATCAGATTTTTTATCTGAAAATTTACCTTTTTTGATTGTAAAATTTTCAATATATTTTAATAGGTGTGTTTTCGTAATGAAATATTAAAAATGCCAACAATAGTTTAAGCAGAGCATGCTCAGTTATATTTGGTACGAAAAATATTGCAATTGTTATTATAGATTTATAATAGCAGGACACATTTCATGCTCACTTGAGCTGAGCATGACAAAGGTTTCATAACCTCGGGGCTGTCATCTGTATCCTTTAAAATATGATTTTGAAAATCCCATTTTGACTTCTGCACCACAAGAAAAAGCTTGAAGTTTGGTCACAAGACCAAAGAAGAGCTTGTAGTTTGGTCAGAAATGCATGTTAAGATAACCCAAACCGACTACCCTGTAAGGCGAGTCGAAGGCCTTAGGCTCGCCTTATAGGATAATCGTTTTTGGCCATTTTAACATGCATTTCTAACCGAACTTCTTCCTGTGTAAACACGTTCTTTTCACAATTCCTGGTATTTTCTGAGCTCCAGACAAAAAGGGATAACGTCATAAATGCTTTTTTTTCACCACGAAAGACGTACGCAGTGTACACTCATCAGAGTACTCTCGCTTGTCGAGACGTTTCTAAAGGGTACCCACAACATACCATCTGCGGAGAAAAAAATATCTGTACTCTTACATAGGTCTTGGCGAGTGGTTGTCGGGTTATTAATTCTCTACGAAAGCATATGTTGTGGGTACTCATGAGAAGCGCCTTGGCGAGGCGCTTCTCATGAGTATCCACAACATACGTTTGCATGGAGCTTAGACCAAATATCGGTATTATTAGGTCCGAGCATGGAGAAATAAAAATTCTATCAATACTTTTGGTCTGAAAAAAACAAAAAAAAAACAACATCTTATCAACAGCTATGTTCTTCATTTGAGAAAAAGATACCTTATCTGGAGCTACAGATCTCTCTACGATCCAGCCATCACGAAAACATGCGTACATTTTGACCTCCTTAAATCCCACTTTTATATAGTAAATATATGTTAATTTTTCAGTATATCTTAATAAGCATGTTTTCGTAATGAAATCTGCATCAGAATCAAGGAATTTTATAGTATCCTGTAGTTTCACTATTGTTTTAAACTTTCGCTGTATAATTCACAAAACACTTTTTTTCAGTATTCACTGTATTATCCATATTCCATTAAAAGTTTTTATTAGTTGTGTTGTTTCCTCAGCCGAAATTCCGAGTGGAAAAGAACACTATCAACTTGTTCTGTAATTCCCTGCATTGTCATACTATTTTTTAAACTGATAAATATTTAGCACTTAAGATAAAATTTTTATCACTTCGCGTCATCTTATCACTACCCAGCGGGCCCATGACGTTTATACAACGTCACATCAACGTCGATGCAAGTCATGACGTTATACTGGTCTAACGATAACTCAGCAGCACGTTTAAAGCTCAGTCCCTCTGTTTGTAGCCTTGCGCTTCTTGCCTGCTGCGATGCGGGCAGTCTTCATAAGGGCGACAGTGCTGAAACTACCTTCATTCCTTGGGCAGTAGCGGATGGTGTGGGCGTTATCACCAGATACCCCACAAAGTGGACACGTGTACTTCCTGAGAATGGAACAAACCACACGTCCTTCTGGATCTTTCAACACATGTGACATACAGACATCTGTCCTTTCACCATTATTCTTACAAAACACGCAAATTTTCTTTGCCTTCTTGTTCTTCTGACGTTTTAACGCCAAGTACTCATTTAGTACAGGATTGTCACTATCTAATTCCACTATGGTTCTCTCTCGTAGCTCTGCCTGATATTTGTCTAGATCATCTAAATCTACATCAACTCCATTGTTGAGAAAATCTTCATGGGCATCACTGCGAATAGTTGCTAAAGGATCAAAGGAAGAAAATCCATCACTGATGTTAATACACAATTCATTGGAATATGTGTCCATACAGTTCTGATGAGGCACTAGTTTCTTAAGGTCATGTAGCTGCCATGCAATGTTAGAAAGTCCCAAATAATCCTGAAATGTGTTGTAGGAATTCATAGCGAAGTTTCGAATATCACAGCCTTCAATACTTCAGCATAAATTGCGAAACAAAGTGACGTACCGAACGGTTTGGGGTATTTATATTATGCCTCTTTCGGTAACAAAATGTTCTGGGTTTTTTGTTATGTAACAGAGGGGATGTGATTGGCCACTATAAAATATGTAAATTAGTGATGGATTGATTGAATGTCGACTGGCCCGGATTAGGCGGGGCTTTCGCACCTTTGAATCACCGCCACTCGCTATGGGAGTATCCTTTGAAGTAGTCTTTTGTCTTTGTAGAAAATGCTCGTTTGAATAAATCAATTAATAATTAGTTACGAAAAAAAAAAAAAAAAAAAAATAGATAGATAGATAAATCTCCTAACATTTTTTTTTCTACAATTTTTGCATCTATCTATCTATCTATCTATCTATCTATCTATCTATCTATCTATCTATCTATCTATGCACGCAGTTTTACCACTCCTCGGCTATTATACAGGGGTCAAAAACATATCATGTACCTTACTACGTTATCAAGTCCCTGTTATGTTCATTACGAAAACATACCTATTCAAATTACTGAAAATGTTCACCAAAAAATGATTTTTTTTTTTTTCAGATAAAAAATTCTGATATTCTTCAGACTTCTGCTCAAAACATAGATTGTGGGTACTCGTTAGAACCGCCTCGGCGAGGCGGTTCTAACTCGTACCCACAATCTATGTTATAGAGCAGAAATAAGAAAAATAATGTATACCCTGTAAGCCCGTTTTACTATATACAAGTGGGGTTTACGAGAGCGGAGGGGGAGGGTCAAAATTATATAGGCGTGGTTTCGTGATGAAGTTTAGATATGCTCAATTTGTTTGTTGCTTCTGATTTTTTTTTTTAATTAAATGCCACGCTGTCCACTTCCCAAGTCAGGCCACGTCAAGCGTGGCAATATTGTACTACTGGGTCGTCGGCTAGAACGCGGATTCGAACCGGTAGTCCCCGGAGTAAAGCCCGGTACTCTGATCCTTAAAACGCTAATCAAAACCACATCAGACGACAGTTTGAAATATTGTCTGTCAGAGAAAAATGAGGCTTAACATTTCATGTGAAAAAAAAAATCAATTTAATAATGTCGTCTGCAACAAATTTTCTGAGAGCTATAAAGCATTAAGGGTTAAAAACCATATATCTATGTACAGCTACTGTGGTAAAACATATATAATCATGATATGTATTTTAATCTACATGTTGGTACTTTCCTCTGTGTTCTTCATCTGATTACTTTTGTAGCCAAGTATGCAAAATTTCTTTAACTCTTTCTTTGCCACAGGCGACAGTAAAAGGATTTTGCAAACAGTGTAGTTCCAGATGCGACGGCTCATAATGAGACGGTCTCATCAGGATCTAAGCTGTTTGAAATTCAGTCTTTCAACTTTACATATAAACTTCTTTCGAATCAATAGATTGTTAAAAACAAAACAGACGACAAATGTAGTCTGAAAATTGGCGCCGAAAGAGTTAAGCGGACAAAGAGGACTCTGATAGGACTGCGTGTGCAGGCTGATTTGTGTCTTCGTTCGGCGCACATGTCAGAAGGTACGTTTTCTTACATTGCGGCCCATATGTATCAAGAGTCTTTGCTGTCAACCCGCAGAAGCTATCAACCGAGCAACTAGACTGGCTCCAGTCTCCATTGACGAAATATTTATTCTTATTACGAAAACATGCCTATATAATGTTGACCCCCTTAAACCCCATTTTTATATAGTAAAACTGGGGTTTACAGGGGTATACATTATTGTTCTTATTTCTGCCAAAAACATAGATTGTGGGTACTCGTTAGAACCGCCTCTGCGGGGCGGTTCTACCGTGTACCCACAATCTATGTTTTGAGCAGAAATATGAAAAACATCCGAATTTTTATCTGAAATTTTTCATTTTTGGTGGTAAAATTTTCAGTATATTTGAATAGGCTTGTTTTCGTAATGAAAATATAATTTAGCAAAGGTTTTTGCCAAAATTTCTCAATGAAAATTCCTAATTTTTCACCAGTTTGGCTGAATGAGATTTCTTTCGTGATATTCTGAGCCAGAATTATGCCTGGTTTTAAATATTAATAAAGATTGATAGGTCTACCAGAGGGATGAACATCCATCACAGTCACATAATTCTAACAATGCTATATATTCATACTTTTACAGTATAATCCTGTTTGAAAATCCGCTAAAATAAAACCAAAACGATATCATGACTATAAAGGCTTGTCACTAGTGACCAGCCTTCATAGTCATGATATTATTTTGGTTTTATTTAAGTGGATTATTAAACAGAATTATAAGAATATTAAAATGTTTAGTCACTGGAGACTAGGGCAATTCTACAGAGCACCCTAAGCGTATCTTAGCAGACTGCAGCCAAATCGGCGGTTTCGTTGCACTTATATTTCGAAGGTAAGATGTTAAAAATAAAACATGTTTCGAACCGCAACGTGAGAATACGTACTTTCTGACATATGCCTCCAAAGATGACTCAAGTAAGCCTGTGCATCTGCACAGTCTGATCAGTCTTCATTGTCTGCATGAAGAAACTTGACAGCTATCCAAAACTCGTACAGTGATGATTCTGATTATTTATTTTTTGCACATGTCGGAAGGTACCCTGTCTGACGTTGCGACTCATTTATTATACGCCCATTCAAATATAATGACAATTTCACTACCAAAAAAACTGAAAGTTTTCAGATAAAACTTCTGATATTTTTTCATATTTCTGCTCAAAACATAGATTGTGGGTACTCGTTAGAACCGCCTCGGCGAGGTGGTTCTAACGAGTAAACACAATATATGTTTTTGAGTAGAAATAAAGTATACCCCTGTAAACCCCAGTTTTACTATATAGAAGTGGGATGTTAGGGGTCAAAATTATATAGGTATGTTTCCTGGATGTGTAACGGGCTTACAGTACTTTATTTTAAAGAATCTTAAAACGCAATGCACAATTTATTCGTAGGTAATGTGTTTTTCTTCTTTCATTTAGAAAATTACAGGTATTTAAAAAAAAACCAAAGCAAATTTTATTAAATGACATTCCTTGGTTAACTCGACATATAAGTTAAACGTACATTCAACAGTTTTGCAATAATAATAATAATAATAATAATAATAATAATAATAATAATAATAATAATAATAATTATTATTATTATTATTATTATTTTTAAAATATGCCATAAATAAATAAATAAATAAATAAATAAATAAAAAAAAATGTTTGTGTGTGAGTATGCGTATGTTTGAATAAGCGCATACCAATATATATGAATTCTTGTTTAAAATATTCAGAATTAACGTAGTTCAAACTAAATTTTTAAGAGACAAATTGAAATTAAAATATACACATACTGTATTATGTAACCCTATAGAACATTAGAAAAAAAAGAGAGAAAAGAGAAAAAAAATATTATTAAGTAATTAAAGCCGCTTTCCTTTTGATTAGTTTCTGTTTAACAGGCAACAAAGCGTTTATGTTGTTTGTAAACACTTTAATTGCTATATATTACCATAATTTTATAATCAAGAACCAGGCGGCGATCATTTAGATAATCCGTTGTAAACAATGCTGTGACCTCAAAAGACGTGTGAAAAGTCGTTGCGCCTCAACGTAAGAAAGTGTACCTTCTGATATGTGTGCCAAACGAAGACTTAAATCCTGATCAGTCTGTTGTTCGCATGAAGAAACATTGAATCCTTAGCTATCCGCAAAGCGTCCAGTGGTGATTCTGACCAGACTGTGCGAATGTGCAGGCCGATCAGAATCTTCACTGGGCGCTCATGTCCGCATCACGAAAACATGCCTATATAATTTAGACCCCTTTAAACCCAACTTTTATATAGTAAAACTGGGGTTTACAGGGGTATACATTATTTTTCTTCGGCGAGGCGGTTCTAACGGGTACCCACAATCTATGTTTTGAGCAGAAATATGAAAAATATCAGAGTTTTTGTCTGAAGATTTTCAGTTTTTGGAGGTGAAATTTTCTATATATTTGAATAGGAGTGTTTTCGTAATGGAACGTAAATTGTTTTTACGTTCAGACTCGATTTAATAATAGTCTCTTTCTTTTCGCAGAATTTTGAGTGGAATTATTTTGCATTGGCAAATATTAACACTTAGTGTACTAGGTAAAAATTTCAGCAGACAGCTTTTTGAAATATTTTTCTTATTTTCCTAGAAAATAGGATCTGGCACTTCATGTAAATTGTCCCCTGAGGATTTTGTTTCCTAGAAAAATAAGAAAAAATCAAATCACAAGTATTATATTTGGCAGCTGTTCCAGGAAAATTATATTACCTTAAAAAGTTTCGTTATTCCAGTAAATCAGACATGTTACATCACGGAAACATGCCTATATAATTTTGACCCCCTTAAACCCCACTTTTATACAGTAAAACTGGGTTTACAGGGATATACATTATTTTCTTATTTCTACTCAAGATCTAGATTGTGTATACTCATTAGAACCTCCTCGCCGAGGCGGTTCTAACGAGTATCCACAATCTATGTTTCGAGCAAAAATAAGAAAAATATCAGAATTTTTTATCTGAAAATTTTCATTTTTTGGTGGTAAAATTTTCAATATATTTGAATAGGCGTGTTTTCGTAATGTGGTATTATTTCCCCACTTTTACCATCATATTTACGGCATACATGCATATGCTTAACACTAATTTCAAAACGCATTTTGTTTGGTGGCAGGGTAGTGTATGGGCATGCATTGCTTGCAGCAAGTGGGAAGTGGAAATCTATTTTTTTTCACAGTCAACTCACTGTCATTTCTCCTCTGTTCCCTCTTTTGCATTCCCCACTTGCTCTTCAGTCGTTTTTTTTTTTTTTTTTTTTTTTTATGGGCGATGACACAAAATGATCCACTTGAGTTGGTGTATCGTTAAACAAGAATTCAAAACGCTTTTTGCTAGACGCACTTTCAATGCAGGTATACATATTTGGCTTTGAAACAAATCTTGTCTATTCAACACATCACGAAAACACACCTATATATTTTTACCCCTTTAAACCCCATTTTTATTTAGTAAAATTGGGGTTTACAGGGGTATGCATTATTTTTCTTATTTCTGCTAAAACATAGATTGTGGGTACTCGTTAGAACCGCCTCGCCGAGACGGTTTCCAATTAGTACCCACAATCTATGTTTTAAGCAAAAACATGAAAAATATCAGAATTTTTTATCTGAAAAGTTTCAGTTTTGGAGGTGAAAACATAGATTGTGGGTACTCGAGGCGGTTTCTAACGAGTACCCACAATCTATGTTTTAAGCAAAAACATGAAAAATATCAGATTTTTTTTTCTGAAATTTTTCAGTTTTGGAAGTGAAAATTTCTATATATTTGAATAGGCCTGTTTTCGTAATGTTGACAAATGGTGTAGCTACAACATTTTAGCCGCAACGTCAGAAAACATACCTTCGGACATGTGCACCAAGCGAAGACTCAGATCAACCTGCGCATTTGCACAGTCTGATTAGAATCCTCACTGGACACATTTTGGATAGCCAAATTCTCCATTCGGACGGTTAAGACTCTGATCAGTCTGCGGTGGCCAGGCTGATCTCAATTTTCTTTGGAAGCTTATGTCAGAAAATGCGTTCCCTCATGTTATAGCTCAGTTTTGCAAGGCCTTAGTAACCCACAACGTCGCATTGAGTCGGATTGACATTGGGATCTAGCATGAACTTTCGCGCATAAACAGTCGTTCAAACTATATTGTTTGCAACAATGTTTGTTTACTGGTAAAGCACTGAAGCAATGGTTGATAGATGTCCCCGGCTATCCAGTCAATACATCACGAAAACATACCTATATGATTTTTACCCCCTTAAACCCCACTTTTGTATATTAAAACAAGGGGTTACAAGGGTACGTTATTTTTTCTTATTTCTGCTCAAAAACATAGATTGTGGGTATTCGTTAGAACCGCCTCGGCGAGGTGTTTCTAACGAATACCCACACTCTATGTTTTAGAGCAAAATATAGATTGTGGGTATTCGTTAGAACCGCCTCGCCGAGGCGGTTCTAACGAATACCCACAATCTATGTTTTTGAGCAGGAATATGAAAAATATCAGATTTTTTTTATCTGAAAATTTTCCTTGTTTGTTTGTAAAATTTTCAATAGATTTGAATAGGCGTGTTCTCGTACTGCATTTGATTGTGAATCAATCATTTTTCAAATCCATTATGTAATAATAAGGATACGCTGAAAGTGTCAATTTCCTCAATTTTATACCTTGTTCGCGCGTGCAACTTCAAAGGTGTGGTCTCGGCGGATGGGTCTTTTACAGACAATCAAAGAATAATGAAGAAGGTTATTAATGATGATCGGATTAAAGATGATAATAATGTGCGATAATCGATTGTTAGTCTGAAATTGTAAATAAGGTGTTCAAAATAAGATTTTGTTTATAAAAGATTGTGTTTCCATACAAGTGCTTAACCTTTACCTTTCTCTGGGAAAATTCAGCAAACGACAATTGATTTTTTCCCCTTTCCCCATTAAATAGGCTGTGACATTAGACAATTTGCATGAAATGTCAACTCTTAATTCTGGAAAAAATAAGAAACAAAATCAAAATGTCTTCTGCTGCAATTATTGCCCAGCATGCTGTTACATCACGAAAACACGCCTATGTAGTTTTGACCCCCTTAAACCCCACTTTTATATAGTAAAACTGGGGTTTACAGGGGTATACTTTATTTTTCTTATTTTTGCTCAAAAACATAGATTGTGGGTACTCGTTAGAACCGCCTCGTCGAGGCGGTTCTAACGAGTACCCACAATCTATGTTTTGAGCATAAATATGAAAAATATCAGAATTTTTTATCTGAAACTTTTTTTTTTGTTGGTAAAAATTTCAATATATTTGAATAGGCATGTTTTCGTAATGACGTGATCGATATGGCGGCCGGTTTCGTTTTCTTTCAAAGCGGACTGTAAATTCCAAAATGGCTTAGTTTTCGAAAGTTTGGAAGAATTTTGTATTACAATTTGTGTTGTGGATTACAATGGACCCATTCGATATGTTGAGGTGATAAGCATTTTATTTCAGCCTTTATCTTTAAAGATACTGTTCTTTTCTCAGCAGTTTTTTTTTTCCGTCACCCTAAGGCAACACCTGTGATAGCGCCTCGTCCATTACGAAAACACGCCCATTCAAATATATTGAAAATTTCACCGCCAAAAAATGAAAATTTTCATATTAAAAATTCCGATATTTCTTCATATTTCTGCTCAAAACATAGATTGTGGGTACTCGTCAGAACCGCCTCGGAGAGGCAGAAATAAGAAAAATAATGTATACCCTTTACTATACTGTTAAAATAATGTATTACTTTCTTACTTGGTGTTACTATAATTCATTTATGCCGAGCGAACTTTTCTAAATCTCTCTTTGGACAGGTCCATTTCCAATGTCTGGTCTGTTTTTAATATTACCATTTATTATAGAAATTCCTGTATTTAATGAAACAGTTTAGACCCTGATCAGACGCCGCATTTTGTGGCGTCTGATCCGGGACTACACTGTTTGCCAGTGTCCCTTTTCATGGGACGCTAGGCATAAATGAACTAGGTAACAGATACAAACTGCTATGGTTCAAAAGGGTAGCATGTTACGGGACTTTCAGTATCAAAGAAGTTTCCGATTTTTGAAATGTTGAAGAGCTCTTTATCTCAGCAGACTGCATCGTTGAAGTCCTGTTAGGGTTTGTTTTTTCCATATGCCATATGGACCCATTTAACTTTTTCCATATGGCATACAGGCAAATTATGTTTTTCCACATGCCGTATGAGTTTGTCATTTTTTCCATTTTTTTATTCTGAAAAAAAGTTTTTCTTTTTGTTCATAAAATCACAACTATGTTAGAAATTATTATTATTATTATTATTATTATTATTCAGTGAGGAGCCAGTTTTATTGATATTGGTATTGTACAAGTAAATTCGCTCTTTTGACTAAAAAGAGGATTAACTCTCAAATATTTGTGGTCATTTATAAATTATTTAGATAAGATTTTATGTGTGTTTATTCTTTTCCATATAGAAAAAAATCCATGTTTTTCCATACGACATATCCACCCCAGCCCCTAATAAATAGGCCGGGTCATCCTCGTTTGCTTCCATATAGGTCTTCTCAATGGTGATGCAGTTCAAGTACCAGATGCCCGGTAGTTTAAGGTAGCTCTCATTTCTAAAGCCTGGATTCTCAAGTTCTTCAGAGTAGAATAAGAGGTAGATGTAATGATGGGGCACAACAGTTTGATTTTTTAGGAGTTTATGGTGTTCTTGTCTTTCTTTTTCAATTTCGGCTTTCTTGGTGTCGCAATTGTCTGTGCTAAAACGTTCATTTTGTAGAATAAATAAATAAATAAATAAATAAATAAATAAACAAAATTCAGAAAGTTTCAAGGTCAATTTACAATCCTGCCAATCCATACCCCTTCCATTTTATTTCCATTACGAACACACGCCTATTCAAATATACTGGAAATTTTACACGATAAATTGAACATTTTCAGATAAAAAATTCTGATATTTTTCATATTTCTGCTCAAAACATAGATTGTGGTACTCGTTAGAACGGCCAATCTATAATTTTGAGCAGAAATAAGGAAAATAATGTATACCCCTGTAAATCCCAGTTTTACTATATAAAAGTGGGGTTTAAGAGGGTCAAAATCATATAGGTATGTTTTCGTGACGCAAAGTAGAAACTGTGTCCTCTACGAAAGCCCTGGAGGGACATAGTTTGTTCCTTGTTATTTCTTATTTATTATTTGTTATAACTGATTTATTACGAGGCATCTGCGTTTAGACGCGGGAATCATCAGCAATATTGAGGACGAGAACAGCTCCAGTGAAAGTGATTTCACGGTATATTATATTTATTTTATTCATTGTTAGTCTGAGTTGTTCGCAATTGGACAGATACAGTTTTCGCATGCGTCGATGTTTAAATGGCCGATGACCGAACACAGTAACTCATAATAAATAACTTTTAAACAATAATAAACAACAAATAACAAATAAGAAATAACAAGTAACAAACAATGTTCCTCTAGGGATTCCGTAGTTTTGTTCATTTGCTCGCTATAAATAAGCATCAGAGTGAATAAGATAATATTTTAAATGCAGAATTATGCGTTGTCAGCACGAATCACTATCACTGGAGCTTTTCTCGTCCACCCTAAGCATCTACTCCCATTTGGTAAACTGTGCTAAAATATCTACTCCCATTTGGTATACATTGCCAAAACATTTACTCCCATTTGGTATACTATATCAAACATCTACTTCCCTTTGGTATACTGTGCAAAAGATCTACACCCATTTGGTATACTTTTTCAAAACATTTATACCCATTTGGTATACTGTACCAAAACATCTTATGCCGTTTGGTATACTGTGCTAAAACATCAAGTCCTATTTGGTATACTGTGCTAAAACATCAACTCCTATTTGGTATACTGTGCTAAAACATCAACTCCTATTTGGTATACTGTGCTAAAACATCAACTCCTATTTGGTATACTGTGCTAAAACATCAACTCCTATTTGGTATACTGTGCTAAAACATCAACTCCCACTTGGTGTACTGTGCCAAAACATCTATACCCATTTGGTATATTGCGCCAAATCATCTACTCTCATTATGTACACTGCATCACGAAAACATGTCTATATAATTTTGACCCCCTTAAACCCCACTTTTATATAGTAAAACTGGGGTTTACAGGGGTATACATTATTTTTCTTATTTCTGCTCAAAAACATAGATTATCTATGTTTTGAACAGAAATGTGAAAAATATCAGAATTTTTTATCCGATAATTTTCATTTTTTGGTGGTAAAATTTTCAGTATATTTGAATCGGCGTGTTTTCGTAATGGTGCCAAAACATCTACTACCATTTTCGATACTGTGCCAAAACATATACGCCCATTTGATATACCGTGCCAGAACATCTACCCCACCCCACTTTGGTATACTGTGGCAAAACATCTACTCGCATTTTGAACATCTACCTCCCCATTCGTGCACTTTGCCAAAACATCTACTCCCATTTTGTGTACTGTACCAAAACATCTACTCCCGTATTATTAACTGTGTCAAAACATCTACTCCTATTTGGTATACTGTGGCAACACATCTACTCCCATTTGGTAAACTGTGTCAAATCATCTGCTGCCGTATGGTATACTGTGCCAAAACTTCTACACCCATTTGGTATACTGTGCCGAAACCTCTCCCGTTTTGGTATAATGTGCAAAAACATCCACTCTCATTTGGTACACTGTGCAAAAAGATCTACTCCCATTTGGTGTATTGTACCAAAACATCTACATCCATTTGGCATACTGTACCAAAATAGCTACTCGCATTTGATATACTGTGCCTAAACTAAGGCTGGGTCTACAGTTTGCTCAGGCCTGTCTGACCGAATACATACAATAAAGTATAACATATGGTAAGAGTCATGCTCAGACAGGTAAAACTATTACCAAATCTTCAGTGATTATTAATCGATTATCGATCACAATGGCAGGACTGATAATCGATTATCTTTTTAGCTCTGATCGGCCAGCCTTAGCCTAAACATCTTCCATTTGACCTTCTGTGCTATCACGTCTACTCCTATTCTGTCTTCATAAACAATAAAGGATTATAATAAAAGTTTACAAGTTTATTGGATACACTCAGTACATGTTACAAACATGTAATATGAGGTTGAAAATACAAAAGTACAAATTAATTTAAATGTACCCTGTACACAATTTTTATACAATACGACAGCTATAGCATCAATCTAGGCTGAGAGAGAGAGAGAGAGAGAGAGAGAGAGAGAGAGAGAGAGAGAATAAAGAAATATAACATTTTCATACCTTACAGCACATATCTAACATACAGTCTAGCCCCAAAAGCACGAACCCAAAGACTCATTGTTTATTTTTTTAATTATTCGGGTTACGAGGAAAAAACAATAATAGAAAACCGACCTGAAAACACCCTGATTGATTTCCCCATAGGGAAACCAACCAACATGCCTCCATATCAGGTTTGATCCGACAGACATTCGTAACCCAGCCGGAGGTATCTGCGTTCGAGCGAAAGAGAGTCAGCTGCATAGTATCTCATAAAACTCTTCAAAAATATAACTTGCATGATTATTCTTGGACCAGGTAGTAGATAAATACTGGTATTTAACCGGGGTTTGTTTGGAATTAGTCTAAAATAATTCCTAAGAACTTGCAAAGACGTCGAAGCTTATTGAGGTTTGTTTCATTAGACGTTATAAAACAATAAAGTTATAAAACAATAAAACAAGCAACAAAGACAATATTTAAAAAAAAGTATTTCATAATAACACGGGTTTGTCTGTCTATCTAGCTGACTGCCTTTCTCTCTTATATCAAATTACTCCTCAGAAATTAAACTTGCGTGTTCTCTCTCTCTCTCTCTCTCTCTCTCTCTCTCTCTCTCTCTCTCTCTCTCTCGTTACCGCATTTGCCCTAACATCACGGAAACATGCCTATATAATTTTGACCCCTTCAAACCCCACTTTTATATAGTAAAACTGGGGTTTACAGGGGTATACATTATTTTTCTTATTTCTGCTCAAAACATAGATTGATGGTACTCGTTAGAACCGCCTCATCGAGGCGGTTCTAACGAGTACCCACAATCCATGTTTTGTGCAGAAATATGAAAACAATCAGATTTTTTTTCTGAAATTTTTCATTTTTTGGTGGTAAAATTTTCAATATAGTTGAATAGGCTTGTTTTCGTAATGAGTATTCGGACACCATAAGTTCAGTCCATACGTGTCTTTTAACTTAAATGTCTCCATTGATGAGTCAGTAAAACTGCTGGATAAGTGACAAACTATGTAGACCCAGAATAGATGCCGCGTTTTGCGTCGTCTGATCTGGGTCTACACTGTCTGCTCAGGCCTGTCTGTCCGAATACAAAGGGTAAATAGGGTACGTCATGGTCACGCGCAACTTTAAAAGGTGTCTTGTCGGAAGGGCCTTTTTACAAGCAATCAGTATACTAATAATGTACGCTCGTATTTAGGACGATCAGTTAAAGATAGGCGATAATCGACTATAATAATCGATTGCTCATATAGAATGATAATGTATAGGTAGTGTTTATCAATTTTGTGAGCAGCGCCACCACAAAAGGCCATTTTTTGTTTCATTTAAAGGCACGAAACCCAAAATAAGCCTGTGCATTCGCAGTCTAATAAGGACCTTTATTACCAGCTGTGTAGTCTCATCCTGTACTCGGCTAAAATTTAGTCCATGGCGCCTAACACTAACTTTCAATCAAAAATTTTCTAAAGCCGTAACAAACCTGAAAAAACAACAACAACAACAAAAAAAAAAAAAAAAAAAAAAAAAACCGTTATATTTACAGAGGCGACGTAGCTGCGGAGTTGTATGTTGGAGGCTCAACCCAGCTCAAATCAATGTCTGAAAAACTCTCTGCTCACTCAGCAATTAAATGACGGTCAGAGTAAGCGAAGCGTGAGGACTAAACCCCTTCTTTCATATGCTGTAGCCCAAGACACCATGGTTTTTTTTTTAAATCCCGCAGCTCCTACACCCACAAGACCACACGACGTCTTTTTACCTTTATATATTGCATTTACTTTCGTTATAGCCCAGAAATATTCATAGTTGAACCTATGACAATTGCTTGACCGAGGATCGAATTAGGGAACTTGAAGCGAGGACATGGTATGGACCATCGCTTATCTCCATTCTACTTTTGCTTGACTGGATCATATTCAGACAAGGTATTACCTAACAATGGACACTGTATTGCTTCAGCTCTGTCAAGGGATTGTTTGTTTATTGCTCTGTCATAACAGTGTTTGTTTATTAGAATCTCACCATAGTGCAAATAATGAGAACATCTCAGTTATATTGAAATTGATATGAGCCAGCTCACGAGAAAATCTACAATTAGACTTGTGCGACCAGCGAAGACTCAGATCAGCCTGCGCATTCGCGCAATCTGATCAGTCTTCGCTGATAGCTCATCACGAGAACATGCCTATATAATGTTGACCCCCTTGAACCCCACTTTTATATAGTAAAACTGGGGTTTACAGGGGTATACATTATTTTCTTATTTCTGCTCAAAAACATAGATTGTGGGTACTCGTTAGAACCGCCTCGCCGAGGCGGTTCTAACGAGTACACACAATCTATGTTTTGAGCAGAAACATGAAAAATATCAGAATTTTTATCTGAAAATTTTCAGTTTTTGGTGGTAAAATTTTCAATATATTTGAATAGGTGTGTTTTCGTAATGGTATTCTACCGCCTCCAGGCTGTATAAAGAGCGATAAATAAGAACCCTTGCTAGATTGGGTGGTTGTAGAGGTTGATCTGAGTCTCTGCTGGTCACACAGGTCTTATAGTAGGTTTTGTCGTGCGCTGGATCATATCATTATACAACCTTGGGGTACCGTATTCAACCTATTCAAGTAATGTCTTAATTTTCAGATTACAGCGTGTGTACTTTTATGTACTTCTGTATAAACATTTGAAGTGCCTCGATAAGTCGAGGCAATTCAAATGAGTACCAACAGCATAATAATTATTTTTTTATTAAGTAAATCTCGGTAGTGCGCGTCTGACGGCAGCTCCATGGTTCACAAGTTCGAATCCCAGCTAGGACACATAACTATTGTGCAACTGAACATGAAATAAACCATTTCTTCGGTGATCCCCACCCCATTCCGCTGATTTAAGAACGGCAGTTGTCAGTAACTGGCGAAAATATGTGCACTGCTTAGAGGACAAAGTCTTCCCAGAAAAAGTGTGAGGAGAATAACTGACTGACTCGACATGTCCACAACAGTTTTGACTGGACCGTAAAGCTTCCTAACCAAACAAATATAAAGAAAATCAGAAAACAAAATGCGTAAGCATCAGTTAATACGCCCCTCATAAAGTCTTGTGCTGATATTTCTTTCAAGTGTGTCCTTATTAGGTGGCTATTTTAAAAGATTTATTTTTCAGTAAATTGTGGAAAACCTGAATCTGCTGGACACACACACACACACACACACACACACACACACACACACACACACACACATATATATATATATATATATATATATATATATATATATATATATATATATATATATATATATATATATATATATATATATATATATATATATCAAAGAAAATGTACTTAAAAACTAGAAATTCAGTTCTTTCATTTCATCTTTTCATCATACATGATACAAAGTCATTTTCAACTAAAGCTCTAGAATAGATACAAAATCATTTGACCAATAAAATAAAAGAATAAATGAAAGAAAAAATGTAAAAAAATTTTTTTTTACAATTTACAGATCACTTATAAAACAAAGGACAGTTTTATCAAAAATATTTTCGGATGGGAAATGTCCTCTTTTAAGTTAAGAGGTGCTGGTAAATGTCCGGGTGGGTAAATATCCTGTGGGTAATTGTCCTGGTGGGTACACTCAAAACCACTACCTTTGGGCTAATTCTCGTTTATTGAATCTGCAGTCGGTGATATGAGACGAAAGTGGTTTTACCATATTTACCCTAAATATTTGAACAGACAAGCCTGAGAAAGCTTTGATGTCAAACATCGCAGACCCTGCAGCTATACAGGTTCTGCGCTGTTTGCCATACATCCAGCAGACTTTAGAGAAGCCAACAGGTAGCCAAACTGACCTGTTCAAATTTTCACAAAAGTATGCTAAGGAGTCAAAATATCTGATTATTTAGGGTAAATGTAGTATTAAACAATACTACCGCATTTGCCCTAAGTATTAGAATACCTCCTTCTTACCATACTTTTTATAAAGTTTGAACAAGTATAATTTACTACTAAATTCATGTTGTCTAAAAATTGCTGGATGAGTGGCAAACAGTGTAGACCATGATGAGACGCCACATTCTGTGGCGTCTCATCTGGATCTACACTGCTTGCTCAGGGTAAATACGGTATTTTCTCAGAACACACCAAATGGAAAAAGTTAAACCTTCACATTAACTTTGCATATTTGTCGTTGAAATGACACAGTGACCCACAAGGATCGAACTGTTGTTTAAGAATTCGAAAATAAATATACCTACCACAATTCAAAACATTTCCCTTTTTATAATATACTGATCCAAACAAGAAATGCAACACTTCTGAACGGCAAATAAAAATGAGATTGATACCTTAGTTATTTTTCTATTGCAATACATTTTTTTCTAGATGTATTGGTCTACAATTTTGTGTGTGTATATTTTATATTGAGGAATAAACATTGTAATATAGATAGTCCTAAAGACAAAGTCTGAACTGTTTGCAAACAGTAGGGTTGTGCGCAAAAGTTACACTTTAACATTGCCAAGTTAGAACTGTACGCCTATGTAACACATCTGTGTCGTATTTGTATGTGTGACATACGCACATTCACAGAGCGCAAACCCGCTGGATGTAGTCATATTTAACCAGTTCATATTTCCCCAAATGTACAATTTTCAATGTTTTTTAATTAAATTGTTCCAGCTGATATCATTATTAGGAAATAAAACCAGTTAGAAGCAGTTGCTTCATCCATTTTCGAAAGTAATGCCATTTTCTTTTACATTTTTAAAAGTAATAAGGTATGTCTTCTCTTCGTTTGTCAATTTATAGTGTCGCGTTTCCTTTTTGCGTCAGTACGTACGTGTATATAAATATTGATAATAGAAAATATGTAGGCTAAATTTGGGCCTGCCTGCCTTCGATCATGCGCAAAAATACGCACATATCCTACTGCACATGCGCAAAGTATTCATGATCCAGGCCTTTGCTTCCCATTCATACGTTCTGTAGGTGAGCTGGATGGCTTTATGCACTCGACTTTCAAGCGGGATATCGTGTCTCCGAATCCCGCTCGTGTGGAGACAATTTTCAGACTTAGTACTTTACATGCCCCGGATTGAGTATAAAGTGGACATGGCGGCGCTTGGTGGCAGACAGCGGCACCAAGTGTGTATGGGTGATCCATGAAAAACAAGGCTGTACAAATACATGTACATAACACAATCGCCGCTGCCTCCATCAGCCATGTGCTCATGGCCATGTGTCAGTGCCTGGTGGCGTTACAAATCCTCAGAACATTCTGTAGTATCCACTGTTTCTGTTAGCGGACAATGAAAGCCCTGATTAGACTGCGCGGATGTGCAGGCTGATCTGGGCCTTCGCTGTCAAGACACGTTTTCGCATGGTGTGGCCCACATATAAATATAAACATAATGTCTTTTCTCAGTACAATTTATTTCTGCTTTTACTTCGCCAACTATTTTAGGGGTAGAGGGAGGGTCTACTTGCAGTAAAACGTTTAAACTAATTCTACTTTAATCCTTGTCATGCTGAATAAATTAAGATGCCACACCCACTAGCAGTTTTCAGCCAGTCAGATTACTTTATATATGTTGTTGACACAAATTCACATACTTAATGACAAACAATTCTGGTTAACCGCTTAGAGGACTAAGCCTGCCCAGTAAAAGTGTGGTTACGTAAATTGACCGCGCTCGACATGACCCCATTTGGGTTGCTGGGCCGTAAAATCTGAACACAAACAAAGTTGCGAAAATGCAATAAGCAAAAGCTCTGATCAATCTCTGCGGATGTAAGGTTGATCAGGGCGTTCACTTGGTGAACCTGATTTTCCAATTTTGATTCGAATCGTTTCCGATTCTTGCTGTTCACTGAAAGGTCTTTAGCATTATGTTAACACATATATGTGACATGCACCCTCTAGCTAAGACAGCTTTTGTTTTAACCATAACGCATTGATATTTCTGCTTAAAACATGCAGGTAAATAGAAGCGCCTCCTAGAGAAATTTCTTGATACCCCTCTTACATAGAGCCATGAGGTCATGGCATTTTCGCTGTTTAATATTGGAAATAATACCGATTTGGATTATGTAGCACATTAAGGCAGATTTATGTTGTAAAACAAAGTTGCATGAAATAACAAACAAATAGAAAATCTGGTTTCAGAACGGCAAAACTCTGAAAATCCTCTATAGAAAATCTGGTTTAAGAACGGCAAAACTCTGAAAATCCTCAATAGAAAATCTGGTTTAAGAACGGCAAAACTCTGAAAATCCTCAATAGAAAATCTGGTTTCAGAACGGCAAAACTCTGAAAATCCTCAATAGGAAATCTGGTTTCAGAACGACAAAACTCTGAAAATCCTCCCAATAAAGTAGACCCTGGTTTTCACCAATTATGATGGGGGAACATAAAGTACACATTACATACTGTTTAAGGGGGATTGATGTACGATCCAGGAAGACAACTTTGTAAAAACTACTTTGGTGCATTCTGACAAAGGGTCTACTCTAAAAGGAAAGAATCCTCTCCCTTGGTTTAAACATATTTTATTTCAATATTTCATTAGTACATAAAACACATAACACATTTTATGGGATTGGAACGAAAGCAATCTGCCTTCGGGAGCGAAGTCTTTCCTTTTTAGAGTAGTCCCTTTATCAGTAGTGTATTTTCTAACAGAAAGACACCAGGAATACACACAAATTGTCAGAAGTAAGAAAAATTCTCTCCCTTGTTGGAACGGGCGGAAAAATCTACCAATTAGATCCACTCACTACAACGTAATGGAATATTGTTTGTGTTGAGGTTTTACGGCCCAGTCAACCCAATTGGGTCATGTCGAGCTCGGTCGGTTTACCTAACCACACTTTTACTGCGCAGGCTTTGTCCTCTATCCAGTTTTGTGCACACTCCTTCGCCAGAAACTGACAACTGTCATTCTTGAATAAGCAGAAGGGGGAGAATGACCGTCGAAAATATTTCATGATCAAATCTCCACGAAAGAAAGTTATCGAACCCGCAACCTCCTAATCACCAGGCCTCAATCGGTGTTCCGTTGTTTTGGAGAATATTTAAAGCGAACAAGGGCATTTATTTCAGGGATGCAAGGGAACAAATGTCTACAAATGAAGGAACAGGGGAACAAAAGCGATTTTGGAGACCAGGGAACATTGAAAATCAAGACTTTGATTTGGGGAACAAGTGAAAATGCCGATTTATTTCAGGGAAACAAAAGAATAGTTAGGCTGCCCCCACACTCTACCCTGGGAGGGCCTCGTCCATGACACTACCTGTTTATGTGTCTGGTGGATGCGTGGTAAACAATGCCGCGTTCTGAACTGGGTGTACACAGACCTACCTCTGCATACTGAAGGTAAATAGGCCTACGATAAGTTAACTCTTTCGGAGCCGAATTTCAGACTACATTTGTCGTGTGCTTTTTTATTTATTTATTTATTTTAACCTATCGACTGGAAAGAAGTTTATATGTAAAGTTGAAAGACTGAATGTCAAACAGTGTGTATCCTGATGATTATGAGCCGTCTCATCTGGATCTGCGCTGTTTGCCAAAGCCTATTATTATCGAGTTTACTCAAAATAAAGAAACAAACTTTAAATGCGACTCAACCTTTACCACTCTCTGGACGTTTTTAGCAGACGACAAATTGATGATATTTTTCTTATTTTTCCCAGAAAACAGGATTTGACATTTCATGCAAATTGTCTCCTTAGGAGACAATTTACATGAAATGTCATATCCTGCTTTCTGAGAAAAATAAGAAAAATATTTCAAAATGTCGTCTGCTGAAAATTTTACCCAGAGTGCTAAGCGTTAATTAGTGCTTTTGTTCATATTACATGATTATGCAGTTTCTTTTTCGTTTCGTATTTATGACATACGAGCGTATATGAATGTTGTTGATGCGTTGACTAGTTTGGGTTTTCGCAGTACATTTGCAGGTCGTCACATGCGTGGTCAAATGATGTTTTGAAGCAATTTATTTAACTCCCAGGTGACACACGCGGAAATAAAACTACATCTAAATACAATCGATTTTTAAACTTGACAAACCACATATTGCCTGCTTACACGGCGTGAAATGTTTGTTCATTTTGTTTCTCCTAAAATGTGTAAATTTACATAGGAAAACTGGGTGTGTACAGAGTATAGAAGGTATGTTTTATAAGAATTTAGGTTTATTGCTATTGTAAGTAAAACCGATTTTTTAACCCATTTATGCCGGGTGGATTCTTCTACTTTAACTCTTTGGACCGGTTCATTTCAATATAAGGGATGTCTGATTAGTTTATTACCATGTTTTATAGAAATTCCTGTATTTAATGCAAACAGTGTAGACCCTGGTCAGACGCCGCGTTGGCGTCTGATCAGGGTCTACACTTTTTGCCGATCCCATTTACGCTAGGCATAAATGGGTAAGAACTAATACTGAGTCAGGTTGTACTGAATGTGAACAACTCGCGTTAACAGACTTGGAAAGCGGGCTTCTAATGAAGTTTTAAGCACAGCCTCGCGGTTGTCATGCGATACTGGACTTTGTGGAAGGCCCTACAAACGCAGTGGTGAGATTTGGAGATAACGCCGTCATCATAAGTAGGGGTATGTCACTAGGGTGTGTCCCTGATAGCGTTAAACAGACTCGTGCCTCAGTTCCGCTGACCGTTGGTGACTTCAGGAAGCAGTCAGAGAAGAGGGTAGGCGGGGTGGGGTTGAGTTAACGCAGAGTGGGTGAACGAAATGAAAAGAGTAGCATGCTGGTTTTCCGGGTAAAAAGAGTAGCCTACGCTTTCAGAGTAACAAAGTGTGCGATCGGGAAATGAAAACAGGTAATGATTTCGGGTAGTAAATATATGCTAGTATATGAAACTGTCTATTGTTTTACCATTACCATTTGAAAAATCAAACTCTTGTTGTTGTTTTTTTTTTTTCACCAACACACATATTACCCTACTTTCAATATTATTCTGCATACACACAAACCACTTGGCTGTTCAAGCATTACAAGATCGTAAAACAAACAAACAAACAAAAAAAAAAAACAACAAAAAACAACAACAACAAAAAAAAAAAAAAAAATCAAACTTGGGTCATTTACCTTGTTTGCTGAAATGAGGATGAAAAAATAAATGGCTTTTGTTGACTAATTATGCCCCCAAATTCGAAGAAGTTGGAAGGGCATATTGCTTCTGGATTTTTCGTCTGTTCGTCCGTCCGTCCGTTCGTCACGCTTTTTGATGCATAGCATAACTTTAGAACCGTGCATGCTACTGTTTTAAAATTTCTTATATGGATTTCTGATGAAAAAACAGCTGTCGTATTTTTTTCTCGACAGAATTATGCCCCTTTCCTTAGTTACGGCCCTTTGAAAAAAAAATATGTATGCGATCTTGTCAGCAAACTCTCTCAAAAACTATTAAAGCTAGAGCCTTGAAACTTGATGAATAGACTGGTAGTGATGAGTAGATGACCTGATTAACTTTTTAATAAATTATGAAAAAAAACTTCATGAGTTATGGCCCTTTGGAGTTTTGGGCATTTTTACTATGTGAGCAAAATATCTCAAAAACTATTGAAGCTAGAGCCTTGAAACTTGATGAATAGACTGGTAGTGATGAGTAGACGACCTGATTAACTTTTTAATAAATTTTAAAAATACTTCATGAGTTATGGCCCTTCGTAGTTTTTGGGCATTTTTACCTTGTCAGCAAAATATCTCAAATACTGTTGGAGCTAGAGCATTGACACTTGGTGAATTGATTGGTGATGATGAGTAGATGACCGGATTAACTACTAAATAATTTCTGAAAAATATTTCAACAGTAATGGGCCTTTGTAAATTTGGGCATTTTTCCCTTGTCAGCAAAATATCTCAAAAACTATTGAAGCTAGAGCCTTGAAAATTTATGAATAGTTTGGTAGTGATGAGTAGATTACTTGATTAACTTTTGAATAAATTCTAAATATTTGTTTATGTGTCATGTCCCTTTGTAATTTTGGGCATTTTACCTTGTCAGCAGAATATCTCAAAAACTGTTGGAGCTAGAGCCTTGAAACTTGGTGAATTTATCGGTAATGATAAGTAGATGACCTGATTAACTTTTGAATAAATTTGAAAAATATTTCATGAGTAATGGCCCTTTGTAAATTTTGCCATTTTTTCCCTTGTCAGCAAAATATCTCAAAAACTATTAAAGGTAGAGCCTTAAAACTTCACGAATAGATTTGTAGTGATAAGTAGATGACCTGATTAACTTTTGATAAATTCTGAAAAACTACTTCATGAATTACGGCCCTTTGTAATTTTGGGCATTTTTACCTTGTTAGCAAAATATCTAAAGAACTGTTGGAGCTAGAGCCTTTAAAACCTGGTGAGTTGATTGGTAATGATAAGTAGATGGCCTGATAAACTTTTGAATAAATTCTGAAAAATATTTCATGAGTAATGGCCCTTTGTTAATTTTGGCATTTTCCCTTGTCAGCAAAATATCTCAGCACCTGTTGAAGCTAGAGACTAAAAACCTGATGATATAGATTGGTAGTGATGAGTAGACGACCTGATTAACTTTTAAATAAATTTTGAAAAATACTTCATGAGTTATGGCCTTTTGTAATTTCGGGCATTTTTACCTTGTCAGCAAAATATCTCAAAAACTGTTAAAGCTAGAGCCTTGAACCTTGGTAAATTGATTGGTAAAGATGAGTAGATGATCTGATTAACTTTTGAATAGATTCTAAAAAAATATTTCATGAGTAATGACCCTTTGTAAATTTTGGCATTTTTCCCTTGTCAGCAAAATATCTAAAATACTATTGAAGTTAGAGCCTTGAAACTTGATGAATGGATTGATAGTGATGAGTAAATTACCTGATTAACTTTTGTTTAAATTCTGAAAAATACTTCTGAGTTATGGCTCTTTGTAGAATGGGCCATTTTCACCTTGTATTATCTTTTGTCTTAGCATTTATAGTCTAGAATCATATACATGTATGCTAATGTTTTAAAAATTCACTTATGGCTTCCTCATAAAAACATAGGTGACCCGTATTTTTTTCCTTATCCGAATTATCTCCCATTTTAG
The DNA here is from genome assembly GCA_964016985.1 of Anodontia alba. NCBI lineage: Eukaryota > Metazoa > Mollusca > Bivalvia > Lucinida > Lucinidae > Anodontia > Anodontia alba. The sequence goes on from OZ024829.1 coordinate 11,615,110, forward strand.
AGTTATTTCCCTTTTAATAAAATAAATAACATTGAAATCTCGTTAGCAAGACATCGCAAAGGTTAGAGCCTTGATATTTGGCACACTGATTGGGACTGGGGAGGAGATCACCTGATTAAATTTCGAATCAATTAAATGAAATGTTGTTGGAGTTATGGTCCTTTGCAATTTCTGGCCATTTAATGTTGTTGCTTTATTGTGTATAGCATAAATAAATTATGTTTAGAACCATGTATGCTAACGTTTTGAAATTTCATATAGGGATTCCTCACGAAAGAATAGGTGACCCGTATATTTTTCTTATCCGAAATATCTCCCATTTTAGAGTTATTTCCCGTTTTATAAAATAACATTGAAATCTCGTATATTTGTACTTTTGTTACCGTCATAGACAAGCAGTGTTGGAGTCGAGCAGTGTTAGATTCAGGCAGTTGGGGGCATAGTGTTTTACAAACACCAGCTCTAGTTTTAGACAGAATGGAATTTCAATTTTAATATGTCAGACTAAATTATTTAGATATTCTTAGAGAAAAATGGCTAAGCTACATGTAGTTGCAAATAGGAGAGACCCTGATCAGAATGCATCGGACGACCTTGGTTATATTTCCTCTTATTTTCTTTTCCCAGAAAACATGATTTGATGTGTCATGCAAATTGTCTCCATTGGAGACAATTTGCATATCACGTCAAATTCTGTTTTCTGGGAAAAAATAGAAAATATGTTTTAATATGTCGTCTGATGAAAATTTTACCCAACATGCTAAGCATTAAAAAACGTATGGGAATAAGTCTATAACTGAACCACAAGAACTGAATTTCAAACAGTGTTGATGCTGATGAAAATGAAATAAATAGCTGGGTTTGGAAGATAGGATGGACCATAGGCAGTAAAACTTCAATGACTCGAACACTGATGGCTCGTTAACTGTGGCTGATTCGAACTCGTTTTTTTAGTCCCGAGGAAATTTCTCCGATATCTCGAGGAAACATACTTAGGGATATTTAAGAGGAATTTCCTTATTTATCATGAAAATGAATGGTGTCACTACTCATTAGAATCGCCTCAACGAGACGATTCTAATGAGTACACTCAGCAAACTACAGTCGACTCTCGTTATCTCGAACTCGCTTATCTCGAATAACCGCTTATCTCGAAGTGAAAATCTGGTCCCTGTTTTAACACAGAGATCTACCAAAAGGCAACAACATATTTTGGAAAAGAGGAGAAATTGCTCCTAAGGAGCACTTTCTCCTCTTTTCCACAATATTTTCAATATATCTTTAACTTAGGAGTCAAATTACATATTCATTCTGTTTAAGGTGGTTGTTCGATTAATTTTTCTCCCTCAGTTCTGCAAATCTGATATGTCGAAGTATGGATATCTCGAAGTGTTTAATAGAGTCCCTTGGAGTTCGAGATAACGAGAGTCGACTGTATTATTTTATAGAAGACCGAAAAGACAACTCTGCATTATTCACACTTACCACCTGACTTGGCTCAATGATTAACCCTCAGTGATTCGAACTTTGGACTGTTACTGCCACAGTTATCAAGAGAAATTATAAAATAAAACAATGGTTGACTATTGAGGTATTAGATATGACGTTGACATCCAGCAATGAACATCAATATTGACCTCGGCTATCGCCTTGGCCAATATTGGTATTCTCTGATGGATATCACTTCATATCCAATACCTCAATGGTCAAAAATTGTATATTAATGCATAGCTATTCATATATAGTACAGTGATATCAAGTATTAATACATAGTGCTTGATAGATAGTACAATGCTATCAATGATTTATGCACAATTATTCATATATTACAGTGATATCAAGTATTAATGAATAATTATTCATGTATAACAATGATACATAATTAGTAATACACAGCTATTCATATACTTCAGCGATACACAATCAGTAATATACAGTTCTTCATATATTACAGGGATACACAATTAGTAATATACAGTTGTTCATATATTACAGTGATATCAAACAGAAACGGGACAGGATGAATGTAGAAGATGTATTCAGTTGTTTGGTGAAGAACAAGTACATGCCGGATTTTGACTACGTTCAAAATACTTTCTCGTTTCAAACAGTCTTCTATCAGTCTGCAACATCATACTGTTGTTGTCCATGTAGCTTCATATTTGAATACACAGACTATATATCGGAATCTGGAGATATAAACACAGAATTGTACCAACAAATAATTACATTTGTTATCAATGGGAAATGTATGCACGTTGACAGTGCTTCACAGAAATTCTTAAGAACGACCAGGATTAATGCAATACATATTGCTGCGGCTGTTGGTACTGACCAAGCAATGGAGGACTATTTCTATGATTACCAGTATGTTCATACTGCTATATTCCAGTTAAGTCCTTTCTGGAATGCTTTGATAAGATCTAACACAAGCATAATTGAGATGGCTGAGAATGCTATGGCGGCAGCGGAGCCAGATCTTCGACCAGGGAAACATAAAGTACAATATGCTTATATAACAACGGACCAACCGAATCTACTTAAGATTGAATATGTCTCCATCTCAACATACTGCATTCAACACAAAAAAGAACATTTGCTTAAGAGTCTTTTGAAACATTTTGTAGAAGACGTGTATATTGGAGAAGCGTTAAGACTAGCATTCGCACATAATTTATGCGACATTCAAGCAGATATTTGTGAATATCTTCAGTCCCTCTATAAAAATGGTGGCGAAGCAGCTGTTTTGGACTGTGCAGTGTCCGCGATAATATATGATTATCCAGACATATTAAATAATGTTTTGAAAATACTTTATACAAGCAACGATGATGAAGATTTAGCTTGTGATTTTGACGATTTTGTCGTAATGTTTGAGACATGTCGCGTTCTAAAAAGGTCTGCGTGTGCAAAAATTCTTAAACAGTATGATCAAAGAAAACCTTTGAGGAAAGACCCACTGAAGAAGGTCGTATCAATTTTATTAAAGAAAGCGAGTGTAGACAGAGGAGCTGAAATTCAGAACGCACTAAAATCAATTCCTGAGGTCATTGAACTTGTCAATAACTCTTATAAACGCTATAGGGAACCTTGGCTTCATTATTATGCTTCAAAGAATGCACTGACCTCGACAGTGATACATGTGATAAAAGAGTTACTAGAACTTGGCGCGGATGTCGATAAACTTGATTGTGTTGGACATACCCCAGTAGAACGGTTATTGACAGACAGAAATACTATCAAAGGCTACCAAGAAGCGCTTAAATTATTACTCGATGAAAATCCAAATGTTAATCTTAATACAACCGCAGTCAGAGAAGCAATTCAGCTGGATGAACACTTTGAACAAAACACATGCTTCAGGGATGACATGAATGTTCAGTTCGTAACGGATGTAAAGGAGCATCCATTATTTGGATTGAAGGAGAGTGAAGATATTGCTTTGAATTTCCTAGGGCCATTCTTGATTGAGTGTGGATTTCCAGTAACTCGAGAGGATTTAGAGTCAGCGTTAGATAAACCGCTACATACAGCTGAGCATGCGTATATACGTAGATGCTTAGAAGAACCTAGGCCTTTGAATCTGTGCTGTCGAGATGTTTTAAGAAAACACTTTAAACGGCGTCATCTCCACCAATTTATTGAGTCTTTAGGCATTCCCAAGCCCATAAAAGACTTCATCCTCCTGAGAACAATGTATACGAATAATGCTTAAACACGTTTTTGTTGAACTCATTTGGCAGATTTTACACCATTTTCTACATTTATGACCTCCTGATTGGGTTTTCATCAAATGTCTTCTTCTAAATATTGTGGACATGCATTTCAGGGTCTTTGAATATACATTTTTAAAATCTCCATAAATACACTGGCTGGGATTTAGTATTATAGTCTTATTAGACACCATTCTGTTATTTTCGTATAACGTCACGTTATCTAAAGCGGCAGACGTCATATGTTGTACAATGACGTAATTCAATTACTTGAATTTTTCATTAGTACAACATTACAAAAACCAATGAAGAAACAATTTAACTCCACTGTATAAAGGCCAGAAAAGCTTATGCCATGGCGTGATCCCCGTTTGTCGTGCGTCCGTCTGTTTACTTTTTCTCGTTAACGCGATTAAGTCCACATTTTATCTGATTCTTTGGAAACTTACACAGATTGTTTGTTTTATTGTAAGAATTAATCTTATGGAGAATGAAGAAAGTCCGTCAAACGTTATTGGAAAAGGATTTCAAATTTGGTTATTTGTTTCTCGTTTACGCGATTAAGTCCACCCTTTACGTCCAATACTGAAACTTGCACAGATTAGATATATCATCAGAGACATCAACCCCATAAAAAAAAGGAAAAACATCCGTCGAGTATTATGGAAAAAGGAACCATTTCAAATTTTTGTTATTTTTTTTCTCTCGTTTACGCGATAAAGTCCTCATATTCCATCGAAAATCTTTTGAAATTTGCATAGATTGTTTGTATCATCATAGAAATCAACCCATTTGAAAATGAAGAAAGTCCGTCAAATATGTTAGGTAAAAGAGACACTTGAAATTTTGAATTTTCTTTTTGTATATACATGTAGACAGCCTACTCATTTAAAACCTGAGGGTCGTGGGTTCAAATCCCAGGGGGGTCCAAGAAAAAAGAAAACATTTAATTTCTAATAACATCAGTACATTATTTATTATCATTAAATATTTGAACCTCTAAACATTTAGCGAAAATCTGATAATTACTTTGGGAAAGGTTGGGGGTTGGGTGGGGGTGGATATTATTAAATAGTGCTTGTTTTGCCTATAATATAGGATGTATACGGGATTTGGAAATTTATTACTGGGCATCTCTGGTAAAGCATTTGTTATGTAACTCTGGATTTAGAGAGGCCTGGTTGCAACAGAACATGAGGGATATTAAAGTATTTTTATCAATGTTTAAACAGAGGTTAAAGGATATTTTCATCCAGAATATTACTGCAGAGTTTGAAGGATCATCACGAGCACTGTTTTATCGGAATATATTTAGTTTTGATTTCCAGTCATATTTAGACTGTGTAAAAGTTAAAAAATTTCATATAGCTTTGACCAGATTAAGAGTTTCGTCACACAGATTGGAAATAGAGGCGGGGAGGTGGTCCAGGCCGATAAGGGTAGATACTAATGAAAGCAAATGTAGTTATTGTAATGTTTTAGAAGACGAGTATCATTTTGTATTGGAATGCCCTAATTACGTACATCTTAGAATTTTATATATACCTAGATATTTTCGGGTTAGACCAAATATGCGTAAATTTGTTGAGTTATTAACGTCAAACCGGAAAAAAAGATATTCGCAATTTGGCAATTTATACATATAAAGCCTTTAAAAAAAGAAATGAGCTGGTATTCTTAAGTAGTTTGTAAAAAACAATAATAGTGGTAGTAGCGGTGGTGATGGTGATAATTGTGGTTAAAATAGCAATGCCAGTAAGGAAGATGGTAGTGTTAGTGGTGATGATAATGACAACAGTGATAATGGTGGTTATAGTGTTGGTAATGGTGGGTATGATAATAATAACATTGTTATTGCTGTTGTTGTTATTGATATTATTTTCGTTATTGTTATTGCTGTTTGATAACCAGTCTGTAAGAGACAAGTGCAAGTTTTCAACTCCCCTGGCAGGCGGCATACTGAACTTAGATGTCTATGTTTTTCAGCATACAGTGGTCTGATAATTGCGGAGGGCGCAGACGGACCTGTGCGATCTGATCTTGCGATGGCACCATCTGAGAATTCTTTCTCACGGGTTTTAAAATGTAGGTTTCTGTACTTGTTTGCAACTGGCCATATTGTGCTTAGAGGTATTTGCCAATCATAAAAAGAGTTATGTTAAACCCCAGTCACACTAGACCAAGTTCCCACTGCGTCAATGTAAAACCGGGCCGACGTAGTACGAACTTGTACGACGTAGAAGGAACGCAGTAGAAACCGATAAGGACGTGATGCGATCTTTATGGTCTTGGCTGACGTGGATGATTTTTAAACATGTTCAAAAAAAACGTGGCGAGGACGTGATCGAATAAGGACGCAGTAAGGACTCAGTAAGGACATGGAAACAACGGCATTGACGTAGTACCAACGGAGCATGAACCTAATATGGTCTACATTGACGTAGTACAAACCTGGTATGGACGGAAAAGATTGCAGTGCGTTCATACGACGTTCATACCACGTCAATCGCGTACCCACCACGACCGTTCCACGTTTCTGCAAAGGCAAAAGTACGTTCGTACCACGTTGTATAAGACAACATTACGTTTGTTACACGTTCGTTCGGTGCTTAACACGTCCGTTTTACGTTTGCAGCAAGTTCTCATAGCGTCATTGTCACGTCAAGCAATTTAGTATAAATACTTCACCGAATTTCTCACATTTTCACTTGTGTTTCAACTTTTATCATGAACACACAGAATCAAAACGTTCTTCTGCAGTGTGCGTTGTTCCAAGGCAACCAAACTCTGCTTGATGCGCAGGCTGTCCTTGTGTTATTAAGGAGGATAAGACGGAGAAGGATTAGAAGGCAACCTAGATCTTGTTGGGTGCGCCCTTGGCTTTCGGTTGAAAGACGATTTCAATTTGGCCACTATGACAGACTGATGGCAGAGCTAAGAATGGAGGATCAGCAGTCATTCTTTAATTTCCTCAGAATGCCGGCAAAGATGTTTGATGAACTGCTGAACAGAGTCGGACCAAGAATTCAGAAGGCGGACAACCGCTTCAGGAAAGCATTAGAACCAGGCCTGAAGCTTGCCATCACTTTACGACATTTAGCATCTGGTGACAAGTACCCAACCCTACAGTACGATTTCAGAGTTGCTCGCAACACGATTTCTACGATTATTCCAGATGTGTGCCAGGCAGTTGTTGAAGAATATAAAGATGAAGTGATATCCTGTCCAACAACACCAGATGAATGGCGCGTAATTGCGGAAGAATTCCAGAGAAAGTGGAATGTGTCTCACGCCTGCGGCGCCCTTGACGGCAAACATGTTGCTATGAGATGTCCACCTAATACTGGTTCCTTGTTCCATAATTACAAGGGTTTCTTCTCATTGGTGCTTCTTGCTTTGGTCGATGCAGACTATAAGTTTTTGTGGATGGATATAGGTGGATACGGGTCAATGTCGGATGCTCAAATCTTCAACGAGTCGGAACTAAAAGAGTGGAAGATGGAACGATCGGATTTCCAGACCCAGACCCCTTGCCTAACGATGATCAGAACATGCCATATTTCATCTTGGGTGATGACGCCTTTGGACTGAGAACCTACTTAATGAAGCCATACTCCCAACGAGGTCTGACAAAGGAACAACTAATAACCAACTACAGAATTTCAAGAGGGAGGCGTGTTGTAGAGAACGCATTTCGCATACTGGCCCAAAGATGGCAATTACTTCTGACAACATTGATGCAACAGCCTGACGTTGTGAGAGTCATAGCTGAGGCTTGTGTCTGTCTCCATAATTTGATGAGAATACGGTACTCAGCCTTACAGAATGCACAACTTGACATGGAAAATGATCAACATGATGTGATGCCAGGCCTTTGGAGAGAAAATGCAAACATGCATGAAGTCAACAGAGTGATGGGAGCCAACAGGGACACCATAATAGCAAAACGACAACGAGAATATCTGAAGTTATACTTTAACATTCCAGCAGGATCGGTGCCATGGCAAGATCGTATGATAACACCGCAGTAAACTATATCTGTGACTTGATATGAGCCTCGACCCATATAGAAGGCCCTTAGTGACTCTTCGTAATGCGAATACATAATCGCGCATGCGCAGCACCTCAGTGGGCTAGAGATGAGATTTCATCTCATCTAAAACTGCACTACACCTATGCCAACAGTGAAGGCTCTGGTGAGACTGTGCGGGTGCACAGGCTCGCCTGAGCTTTCGCTGTTTGCAAATACGCTAAGGACCTTTTACACGTGATACGTTTGTATGATCCCATTGATACGTTCATGTTATTAAAATAACTTTGTTATAAATGAAAAACATATAGGTTTTAATTTACTTGAGAATGCATCACAAGATGAACACATCCACTGGTTGGTCGATAGTGATTTCATAGTGGTAAATATACACGCCAAGGTGTTTGTATGGATCTATAGCATGTGACTTCTGACGTATTCTCAAGCAAATAAAAACTTATTATAAGAGGAGCTAAAACTATAGACAGGCGTCCGTCATCCGTCGTTTTACCACATGCTTAAAAGACCTTTAGATTCTGGCGTATAAATGTTGGCTTTTTACGTCCCGCTATGGTCATATGGAATTGGACCACATCTTTAACTCTCTGGTCTTTGGTTGTGGCTTTTCCTGAGTAACCTTTTCTTGCTATTTTTCTCACCCACAGACTGAAGGAGCCGGGGATCGAACCTGCGAGCTCTAGTTTACAGGACAAGCGACTTATCCACTCGGCCACCGCGGCTCCTTTCTGACGTATGAACATCAGTTGAAGAGTCACTATGGCAGGTCACAGCCTACTTTGGTACCTAGTTAACGCTCACAAAATAATTACTGAAAGCTGCCAGTTTTTTAGCTTTCAGCATGAAGCAAATTTTTCTACTCTTCACCAAAATTTACGATACTAAAGAAGTCAAAATTCTGAACGGTATTTATTTACAACTTGTTACTTACAAGTATAATTAGTACAGATAAAACCATATGAACTTATTAATGCATTATTCACCTGCCAAGGTCAGATTTTCGAAAATCTGCACATAAAAGAAACAACCTTGAGTCAAGTAGCAAACCCTAGAAATATAAAAACTCCTTAACCAAATTCTGCGAAAAAAAAATGCACAAAAGGTATCATCATGAAGTAATCAAGCAAATCCTGTGCACCGGATTTAAATATGTTTACAAAATTCAGCATAAACCATTGTGAAGAAGCAAAGTAAAACCGGCCAACTCTCATATGTACCCTGTGAAGACTCAGAGCAGCTTATGCATGTGTGCAATCTGGTCAGTCTTCGCTTTGCACCTGGGTATCATCATTCAGTTTCCACTGGACCTTTAGTTACACATACGGTATGGGTAACTAAAGGTCCAGTGGAAACTGAAGACACTGATCAGACTGCACGCATGCGCAGCTGATCTATGACTTCGTTTTACGAACATGTCCAACTGTAAGTTTGCATGTGCCCGGCTCATGCCTTTGAGCACAGTTCACATACACAGTGCACAGTTCAAATATTACTCATCCTGCTGCTCCGTCTGGGTATCCTGTTGCTCTTGGGCCTCGGGATCAGGATAACCGGTGTTGAAGATCTGACCGAGGCTGAACGATGGCGATCCAAGTCGAATCGGCTGCAGTTGTGCCAGTGTTTGTTGCTGTTGCTGAGGAATCTGCTGAGCTACCCAACTGGCATCCTGGGAATGCCATACAGAAACATTAGACGTAGGCTGGTTCGGCCACTGCGATGGTGGTGGCTGCCAAATGGAGGAACAGGCCTGCGTGGAACCTTGATGAAACTGCTGTGGCTGTGTGGACTCTGATGTTAATGGGATGGTAGCTGCTGGTCCTGTCTGGTGTCTCTTCAGTTGATCGTTTTCCCTTATGTATGTGTAGAGAGTGTTACTGAGCTCTTGTTGACAACGCCTCCAAAGGCCATGGTCAAATTCATGGATGACAGATCTCAGCCAGTCTACAAACGCATCCCTCTCCCCGCCTGCTCTAGGTTTGAGCTGATCCAGTACCTGCTGATTAAGGGCAATCATCTGTTGGCTGTCCTCCTCAATGCCAGCCAGGAGAGCGTCTTCTGTCGCTGTCATCTGATTGTTGTTCCTGCGTCTAGATGTTAACGATTGATTCAGGGTCGCTTGCGACTGCTTGGTTGTAGTTGTGGGAGGATGGAGAGGCTCATCTGTGCTGTCATCAGCTTCATCAGCGAAGACAGAGGCGACAGATTTGGATGCTAACTTCTGCTTTATCTGCAAAGAGAATTGAAAATGATAAGCACAACGCAAAATATTACGAGTGCATCTAAGTTTAACAAAAACAATAAACTGTAAATATATAAAATTTAATCTTTGGACTTACACTGACAATTGGTCTTTTCTGAACCTCATGGATATGCGGGCGTAGAAAGTCAAAGTGTCTGAAAATCCACTCGTCTCTCTCGGTCATCTCAGAATCCTCAGCACCGGAGCTCTTCTTCTTGAGCCTACCAGATCTGCTTCTGAGGCTGGCATACCATGTCTTTAGGATGTTAACCGACTTGCCCATCTCAGTAGCCTTCTCAAGCCACAGTCTCTCTTTCTTGGCAGTTTCTTTGTATGAAATCATCTTCTTGCTGTAAATGATGGGGTTAGCCTCCAACCACTCGACCATGAGCTCTTCATCTTCTTTGGATAGATCAACACAGACTTTCGATTTTTTATTCTTCTGACTCTCACTGTTTACCGTCAATCACCTCCTCGTCACTCTCACGGATTTCGGTATTATTTTCCAGCTGTTCTTCAAGAGGCTGTTGTGTTCCTGGTGGGTTTGCTGTATCGGCGGAACCAGCATCATCTCTGGGGTCAGTTTGTGAAGTGCTACCCCTTTTCTGACCTTTTTGTCTTCTCCAACGACCTTTTGGAGGCATAGTTTATGATGGTTGTTCACTCAAGGAAACTTGCAGAACGAATGAGAACGCAGAGTGCCGCAGTTGACTTTAATTTATAACATCTTGAAGGGCGCAGTGAGAACGTGGTAAACGCGCACTAAGCACGTGGTGTTGTCTCAAAGGTCTTGGGAAGAACGTAGTAAAAACGTAGTAAAAACGCAAAGGACGTGGTGTATGCCTGATCAAGCGCGCGACAAAACGTAGCTGGTGCGTGTTAGACGCAGTGGCATCCTGACATGGGCGTAGTAAGGACGTAGAACCAACTTGAAAACTGCGATTTTTCCTGCATTTCATCCCGTTCTCCCTGCGTAGTTTAAGTTTTAAGAATGCAGTGCGGTCTTTGAGGTCTTTGTCTGAGTGTGACGGGGCCTTTAGTTGCTACTGGGCATGGTGAGTGTGGGTAAACAGACGGAGTTTGGGAGAGGAGATAGTTATCTCCCCTGGCAAAATTTCCTTCTGGTTCCCACATAATAGAAATAAAATGTTAAAAGTTGTTTGATAAACAAGTTAGCCTGGGACCAGGCTGAGTGAATACGTTGACTGAATTTAGATTTCATTTATTCAATTTGAGTTTACCAAATTTATTTGTAGTTACCCGATGATAGAGGAGGTCAGGGATCGACCTATGCGATCTGATTATGGGATGGCATGGGCTGATCTGGGGCTGATTATGGATACCAAAACCTCAAATTTCGGTATTTGTTTGCACCCTGTCTTATCGAGCATAGAAGTATTTGTCTCTTAGGGAAGGCAGTGTATTCTTTGCTATTGAGCATGATTAGTATGGGTAAACGGAGGGAATTTTGGGAGAGGAGATGGCCATCTCCCCTGGCCGAATTCCTTACTGGTACCCACATAATATTAATAAAACGTTTGAAGTTGTTTGATGACCAGGTAAGCCTAGGATTCAGATTGCGCGAATGTGTAAACTGATTTTTGATTTTGTTTTGCAAATTTGGGAATTTAACGTATAGTTACCTGGTGATAGAGCTGATCTCGGATCAGCCTGTGCGATTGGGCCACGTGGTTGCATAGGTTGATCTGTGACTTCACGCCTCACATGTCTGTTTCCTTATTATTTATGCTTTTGTCAACCATGTAAATGAGGGATATCCGAGTCTACTTACGTGATGGAAGTGGGTAAACAGGGGGAGTTTTAGGAGTGGAGATAATTGTCTCCCCTGTCGGAATTCCTAACTGGTCCCACGCACATCATATATAGCTATGTAACAAAGTAAGTTATTATCGATGATGAGAAACCATATAAAAATATATTTGGAAGTATGTCGGTGCTTACAATCTCTCCGTACAGTGCATAATAGTGATAATAGTATATTGAAACTTTAAATATGTTGAACAGCCTAAAATCACTGTTCACAAAATGGAAAATGCAATATTGTTCGCCATTTCTGTACTTTATGTACACACTTAGTTATATGTATACCTGTAGAACTCAAGGGCCAGTAGGCCTATGTTTCTGAAATAAAATTATCTATCTATCCATCTATTACTGATAAGGGTCCTTATAATTATGGTTATGGGTTATGTTCGCTTCCTACTGCGAGGCGAGAGGGGGGAAGGGGGGGGGGGGGAGATATTTTGTTGTTGTTTTTTTTTTTTTTTTGTTTTGTTTTGTTTTTTTTTTTTTTTGGTAAACTGGCAAACTGGCCAGATGACCTTATGTAATGGCGGGGTTCCCATTTGTCCGTGTATCCTTCCGTATTTGCACCTGTTGTCTGTACCTCATTAACCATTTATTCCTGATGTAGGAAAGGCTTTAATGTATAGATTAGAAAACTACGAATTTTAGACTCTTGAAAGATTATGCTGACAGCAAAATTAGTAAAACTAAAAGTTAATAGTTCCCAGATAGCTTAAAAACAATATGGGATAAGAATTTGAATTTTATAAGCGGTTTCTCGTTTTTATGCAATGTTTTAAATAGAATTCTTCGGCTCACACATTAAACTAAGGATGATTAAGTGGTTATTGAGACTTATTCAGCAGGCAATTCATGAAAACATAAGTATTGTAGAAATTGTTTATAATAAGCGATTTTCCAATTTGTAAAATTTGGTTTCTATGCAGTGTAAATACACATAATGCTATCCACATTTTTATCTATATTATGACTTTTTGATTGGAATCATGAAAGTTACATGGTAGGCTATTCTAAGCATTTTCCATGTGGAAACAGTCTTTTACCTACAAATTAAGTAATTGTACTGGTGATAAAAACCGAAAAAACAACGTCAACAACAACAACAAAAAAAAAAAAAAAAAAAAAAAAAAAGATGCTGTACTTGCCAGTAGAGCGATTCTGGCCCACGGCCTTTTGTTCTAAATTTTAAATACATGTACATAAAATGACTAAATCAAGCTAAAGTGTACTGGATGCCAACAAATTGGACAGTACATGGTGTAAGTCAGCATTTGTAAAACGAGATACCTTTCGGGCCGTCTCAAGCGAAAACGTTCCTTCGAATATGTGCAAAATGCGCAGATTCGGATCATCCTGCGCATGCGCAAAGTATCAGCGGGGCCTGCTCTCCATACATACATTCTGTAGTATCTAGTGATTCTGTTAGCAAACATTAAAGGCCCTGATCGGATTGCGCGAATGCACAGACTGATCTGAGCCTTCGCAGTCCGTATATGCCCGAAGACACGTCTTCGCATGGCGCGGCCCAGTTGAATCTGTTTGCGTTATGGTGGCGTTTTTGAAGGTCTAGATAGACCGGGCATATTTACACATATTTATTGCAGATCCTGTTACAGTCTAACCTTACAAGGACACCACCTGATATCAAGCGATATGTGTACATGTATATGTGAATGTCTTATCTTGTTCAGAATAAGATACAGTCAGAAAAGACGTTGGTAAGTATTCTTGTGTGAGCTTAGAGTTCTATTAAGAGTACATCCCAGTAAGCACCCTACATAAATCTATAGCGGGCCGTTATCGGCCCGTCAGGGTAGCTGACGGGCCGTTATCGGCCCGCTGTAGATTCATAAAGAATGCTAATTGGGATTTCCCATGTGGAATCTCCTTAGGCTAGGAATTTAATATTAGCTACAACGTGAGAAACGTACCTTCTGATGTGCGCCCAAAGAAGCCACAATTCAACCTGCGCATGCGCGTGGAGAAACGTTGCCTCTTTGACTGTCCAAAAATGCAGACAGGCATCACGAAAACATACCTGCATAATTTTGACCTACTTAAACCCCACTTTTATTCAGTAAAACTGGGATTTACAGGGGTATATATTAATTTTCTTATTTCTGTTCAAAAACATAGATTGTGGGTACTCGTTAGAACCGCCTCGCGATTGTGGGTACTCGTTAGAACCGCCTAGAAATATGAAAAATATCAGAATTTCTATCTGAAAGCTTTCAGCTTTTGGTAGTGAAATTTTCAATATATTTGAATAGGCGTGTTTTCGTAATGAAGGATTCTGATTAGACTGCGAATGCGTTGGCTGATCTGAATCTTCGCTGGGCGGAGATATCCTTTAGTACGTTTTCTGACGTTGCGAATTTCCCCCGCTTTGGTAGGGTCGTCATGTTACCGGTTTTGCTCTTACTAATGGGACACTTAAACTACTAACCATACAAGTGTCCAGGTAAAACCAAAATTTGAAAAATCTATACAAAAGACCAACAAAAGACGAAAGCGGTCACCTGACCCCAAGTAGTTGTACTTGAAAGCGTGGATGTTGGTGTTATGTGGCGAAGGAAACCAGAGTACCGGATAAAAGCACCGGCCTTGGATTGGCGACCACTATCCTTCCACAACCAGCGCCGGGAATTGAACCTGGGCCGCAGCGGTGACAACCGAGAGACATACCTCGGCGTTTGAAAAGACATGACAATAACCGGAGAACGAGGTCAAAGCACAGGAATTCACCCTTGTCCTGCTGAACCCGGATATGCCCTGCTTTTGCAAACAATGCAGACCAGTTGGCTACTTCAGAAGCAATCTGGTCTGTATATCAAGCATGTGAATTAATTTGTATCTATGACTCGAATCTGGTCATCTGCTTGGCTGAAAATTAGAAGTGGGCGTGCCATCTTAATTTTTCAGCAGATCAAGGATTAGTTTAGAATCTGTAATAAATTTTATGGGAGGAATAGTGTCTTAACTCATAGCATGCTGGGTAAAATTTTCAGCAGAAGAAATTGAAAAATGTTTTTTCTTATTCTTCCCAGAAAATATTCTTTGACATTACATGCCGATTGTCTTTTCTGGACACAATTTCCGTGAATTGACAATATATATTGTCTTGGACAAAACTGGAAAAATACAGTGAAACCTGCGTAAGACAGCCACCTTTGAGACTGACTTTAAATAGTGGCGGATGTGGAAAAGGTGTCTGTATTATAAAGGTACATGTCATGTAATTTTGCTAGCAAAATTACATGACATGTACCTTTATAAGACAACCACCTTTCCATATCAGCCACTAAACTCAATCTCAAAGGTGGCTGTCTTACACAGGTTTGACTGTATCACGAGTTTGTCATCTGGAGAATTAGACCAGGCAGTGGTTAAGGTTAAATTTGGCGAACAACTAATATTCTAATGGTGCACTCCTGGAGCAGACACAAGCCGCTTTACCACTCACTCTCTTTGCTTATTCCGCAAACCGCATTTTTTTCTATTTTATTCCGGAAAGCACGATTTGGCATTTCATGCAAATTGTCTCCAGTGGAGACAATTTGCATGCAATGTCAAATCCTATTTTGCGGGAAAATAAGAACAATATCTGAATATGTCGCTGAAAATTGTACAATGAGTGCTAAGCGTTAAATGAAATGAGGGTATCACCACTGATATAGGAAAACTACAAACAGTCACTTTGGAAGACAATTTAAAGGCTCCATATTCCTCAAAAATAGACATTTCTTATTGAAGAAAGGTTTATTGAATTGATATATAGTATTAATACGATTTTAAAATGTAGCATCTGAGAGCCTGTAAAATTTCAGACAAGTTCTCGTTTTTGAACTGGATCTAAAGTGAAATGATTTTTAATCGCATTTCTGAATTAATGTTGGCAAATTCGTTTCATTTCAAGAACGAGAGACTAACTGAAATTTTACAGGCTGATATCAATTTATTAAACCTTTCTTAGATAATAAAATATATATCTATTTTTGAGGAATACGAAAACATGCCTATTCAAATATACTGAATTTTACCACCAAAAAAATAAAAAATTTTCAGATGAAAAATTCTGATAATTTTCATATTTCCGCTCAAAACATGGATTGTGCGTACTCGTTAGAACCGCCTCGCCGAGGCGGTTCTAACGAGTACCCACAATCTATGTTTTTGAGCAGAAATAATAATAATAATGTATACCCCTGTAAACCCCAGTTTTACTGTATAAAAGTGGGGTTTAAGGGGATCAAAATTATATAGGCATGTTTTCGTGATGAAAAGACGTCAAATGTCAACATGTTTATACTACGAGTATAAAGAACAAATGGTAGGCTCCAGATGCGCATGCGCGTTATACTAAAAAAATCCGAGTATTTACATTTTCCAGAATGGATTTTGTTGCGATAACTTTTTTGAATGGGCCGCGGCAAGGGAAACAGCGAAGACTCAGATCAGCCTGCACATACACGCAGTCTGATCAGAGACTTTACTATGCGCTATATGATTACCCCACGACCCAAAGTTTCTTTATATAGACTGAGTCGTTACGCAGGCTGATTTAAGTCTTCGCAGAGTGAACATACGCTAAGACCCCCTTTTCGCTTGCCGCGGCCCTAATATCATTACATAAGAACTTTTCATGGTAGAGGTTATAGATTAAGACAGGCGCCAACATCTCCAAACATTTCTAACGAAGTAACTTTTCTGCAGTTTGGAGATTTTCAAAATTTATAAATTCCGCAGATTTTACAAGTAAGTGATTAATAACTACGTGCACTTTTCAGGTAATGTATACTGTCGACAGCGTATCATCTCTTGGTTTACCCTTTTTTTCCAAAATGATGTAGTACCTTCATTCTTCAGTGGATTGCTTTTATATCTGGTATGGATGGAAAGGAGGATAAGAAGGCGTGTTGCATGCAAAAGAGACAACTCTCACTGTCTTCGCTATGTACTTATCCTCCCCTTAAGACGAAATCTTGTGCAGGCCATAACTTCCATACTGTTTGAGATAATTTAATAATATTTGGTAGAGACATATATCAGGTCAAGTAGGAGTGTTGCATACAAGAAGGACAACTCTTGCTCTGTACTTTTTTCTAGTTATCTCTCCTGAACGAATTTCTAAGCCAAATTCTTGTGCACTCCATAACTTCTTAATGGTTTGAAATATGTTGATAATAATTGGTATATATAAGGACCTGAAGAGGTGTCGCATTCAAGAAAGTTAACGTTTACCTTCTTCGTTATGTACTTCCCTCCCCTGAAACCGAAATCTTGTGCAGGCCATAACTCCCATACTGTTTGAGATATTTGATAGTATTTGGTAGGGACCTATATCAGGTCAAGTTGGAGTGTTGCATGCAAGAAGGACAATTCTTGTTTTTTTTTTCTTTCTTCTAGTTATCTCCCCTGAACGAATTCTAAGCCCAATTCTTGTACACTAGATAACTTTTAATGGTTTGAAATATTTTGATATTATGCAGATTGTAGCTTCAGTTGCTGAGCCTCTTCTCTATACTTACCAGTGACAGCATCAGTCACCAGCATTCTTTGGATAAAATTGTATTTTGGACGAGTGTTTTCACGCTTAATTTCTGTCCTTTAAAGTAGTGATGTCTGGGTGGTCAGGCGTCGTCTGAGGTTTATATTTTGGTTAACCTTTTTTACAAAGTGATCTTTAGTGAAACAACCTATCCATAATGCCGTTAGGCATTTTTAGCTCACATGAGCCTTTGGCTCACTGGTGAGCTTATAGTATGACTAGCCTCTGTTGTCATCGTCTGTCGACTGTAGTCTGTCGTCTGTTGTCTGTCTTTCGTCTGTAGTCTGTCGTCTGTCAACATTTTTCAAACATCTTCTCCTCTGAAACCTCTGAGCCGATTGAAGTCAAATTCCATGTGGAGCACCTATGGGATAGAGGAACAACGGTTTGTTCGCGGTGGTCCAAGTCACGTGATCAAGATGCCGCCATACCCATATAAGGTAAAAAACCTTTCAAAAACCTTCTTCTCCCGAACCGGTGGGCCGATTGTCATGGAACTTGGTATATAGTATTGGGGACTCGAGGCAATTACAGTTTGTTCAAATCATTACTTTTGGATGACCTCGACTTATTTTAGGCCAAGGTCAAATTTGTTCGCATAGACTTTTGTATGGGAATGGGAAAAAGTCAAAATCTTGTATTTTTCAGAACCTATTGCAGCCTGTGATCTGAAAATTTTAAATGCCGTGAGATATATTAGTAAATAAAACTACATGATTATTCAAGGTCAAGGTCATTCCTTGACCTTGGCCGAAGGTCATTTAGATATGAAAATTAAAACTTGTTTTTCTCAAAAACTACTGGGACATTTGTAACTAAATTTCAAACAAAAGTTTTTAGGTACAAGAAAATGAAAATTTGTTAATATGAGGTTGGTCACATGACCAATATGGCCGCCATGCCCATATAAAGTCAAAACCCTAGAAAAATCCTCTCAGGAACCAGTGGGCTGATTATCATGAAACTTGGTATGTAGCATTGGATACTCAAGCCAGTTACTATTTATTCAATGTTGATCCCCTGGCTGGTCTAGACCTATTTTAGGCCAAGGTCAACTTTGGTCGCACAGGCTTTTGTATGGGAAAAAAAGTCAAATCTGTGTATTTTTCAGAAACTATTCCAGTCTGTGATCTGAAAATTTGTAGATGTAGGTAGCTAAATAAGTAAATGAAACTACATGAATATTCAAGGTCGAGGTCATTCCTTGACCTCGGCCCAGGGTTATTCAGATATGAAAAATAAAACTTGTTTTTCTCAGAAACCACTGGGTCATTTGTAACCAAATTTCTTAGAAAATCTTTTAGGAACAAGGAAATGAAAATTAATAACTATGAGTTTGCTCACATGACAAATATGGCTGCCATACCCGTATATGGTAAAATTGTTTAGAAAACCTTCTTCTCCAGAACCAATGGACCGATTGCCTTGAAACTTGGTATGTAGTTTTGGGGTCTCGGGGCCAATCGTAATTAATTCAAATAATGACTGGCTTGACCTTGACCCTATTTACATCAAGTTCAAATTTGGTCGCATATGCTTTTGTATGCGAAAAATTGGAAATTGTTATTTTTTCTGGGAACTATTGTTGTCTGTGAACTTTAATTTTGTATTTGCAATCAACTTAATAAAAAAATAAGCTACATGAGTATCAAAGGTCAAGTTCACTCCTTGACCTTCGACTTTCGACCTAAGCACAAAATTTAACATAATCAGCAAATAAACTCATGGTACAGACCCCTTGGCTCATGATCCTAAAGAGGGGCATAAAGCCCCATTACACGCTTGGCCTCCAATAAGCACACTAACGGTCCATGGGCCAGTCTTCTATAACGACCTTCAAATTCATTTCAAAGAAACACTTGGTACTCAGGTTAGCGGGTTAGGACCATTGGTCCTCTGGGTTTTGTTTCATTGATGGCCCAATGAAACAAAAGAAATTAAAAAAATCAATTCTTATAAGTAATTTTCTGTTTGAAAGTTTCATGAATTCGCTTTCAGAAATGGTAAAAGCTATTTTTGACTGTATGCTGCAGGTCGCTGCGAGCACGAATATTTAATATGATGCGTGATTTTACCCGCGCTCAACGCCATGACAGTGACAACGCGTCCTAGATGACCATTCTAATTTGCATAGATTGACATAAAATTAAAATGAAAGTGGAAGGCTAAAGAACAAAACAAAAATGTTCTTGAAAATTCAAGGTATCTGTTATTTCATAAAGTTCAAAGTTTCAAGGTTTATTTAAAATTAAGAAAGCTCCAAAGGAGCATTCTATTTCTAAAGTATAAAGCAAACACATTAATGAGAAAACAAATTTGAGATAAACAACAAGAGAAGGAAATATAAAATATGCATTCTACAATGCCTGGCCCAAGCTGAAAACTTCGTTTAATACAGAGTTCACTACTGACACTTAACCACAGATTTGCTACTTTTACGTCCTCGGTAACCCAGGCGTGACCCATTACATTATATTTCATTCATCACCCCTGGGGCAACTTGCTAACGTTTCTTCGTCCTCATGAATTATTAATGAGGCAACCTGATTGGTGATCTCAGTATTTCCATGAGAAATTTTAGTCTGTTTGTATCACGCGTACTCCGCAAATAATGCTATCGTTCTAGTTTTGTTTTGCGGATATCCAATCATATCGTTCGTTGCAAATTTAGGCTTGGTATTACTTTAAATATGCGCTCGTGGACAATGTTCTATAGTGTGTGTCCTGAATTACCGCATGGCAAATCTTGCAGACCTTCCATTGTCTGCGCATGTCATATTCTTCGAAGATTGACAGTATTAGAAAAATACCACCTAGCGGAAGATAATGGCAGACCTCCGCCATAATTGTTGACGAAAATGTTTATCGGGTTTTCCTGCGTTATTTTTAGAAACGGGAGAAAAAAAGGAATCTTCCGCATAAGAGGGTAGTGCTATGTTATCGACATTTTGATTGGCTATTGAGGTATTCCCCGACGTTTTGTTTGACAGTTGTCCCAGGGGTGATGAATGAAGTGTAACGTAATGAGTCACACCTGGGTTACCGAGGATGCAACTGTTATTACCTGCTGCTTATTAGAATATAAAAATGTTCAGATATGTTTCAGCTTTATCTTCTGAGACAAAAGTACTATCATATGATATTAACTTCATCAATACTAGTGTACAAGACTTTAGTAACCTTGTATGGAACCAGGAGACACGAGTATCTTAAGGTAGTAAAGTATACAAGAAACAGTAAACTGACAGTACGTCGAAGGGATACAACTGCTACCATACCTAAATATGTAAACTCTATTCTTTTATATTTTCGGCGATAACTTTTTCATTTGTTATTTTGGGGAAAAAAACAAACAAAAAAAAAAAAAAAAAAAAAAAAAAACACAAAAAAAAAAAAACATGTCTAGCGAGAAGGTTGTCCATGAGAACCTGCGTAAAAAAACTTCTCCAAATGGTTCCAGCTTCCTACTCTTATAAATTGTCCTCTTATTAGATGATCATTTTCGATTTTTATGGTTTAGACGCAAACGACTAATTTGATAAGCTCCGCCTTTACCGGTTTCACCTCAAGTTTGAAGGACAAGCATTATTGTTCAGTCAAGCAGTAATTAGGGCGGATAAATATGAATTCGGATCTTTTGTTTTGTACATACTGTACAGAACTACCTAACATTTTTGTTAGTTATCATGCTGATCACTCTCTTGAAGGTTTATGGAAATGTGACAAAATAGTGTAGAAGTAGTACTTTAATGTCACAAACTCGGACGGACTAAAACTCCAAGGGCAGATTATTATTAAATTACAAATTCAATAACACGCATTATTACTCCTCTGCTGATAAATCTATGGTTTTGTGGAAAATCTAACGAGAACGGTCACAAACCCGTTCAAAGGAATTTTAGTGCCAAGTCAGATAACACTCCAATAAAACGCAAATAATGTCACGCACTCCTGATCATTCCTGTTTTTTTTTTTTTTTTTTTTTTTTGAAAATCTAACAAAACCTGCACGTGTAATTTGTGCCACTACATTGGATAGGTCGAACAAGAGACCGACGTGATAACTTCTGCATACCCGATCTCATGCTTGGTTTGCGCAGGTTTTGTTCATTTTCTTATTTAACGACACGTCAACGCTTGTGTTTTATTTTGTATCGTCTCCCAGAGAAATACATTGTAAATAAAAGGGACAGAATAGTTGGTAAACGCAAGGAAGGAGAGAATTAGAAAAAGATGAGGTTAAATGCGAATGACATTATAGAAAAAGAAGAATACTAACATGCCCCGGCACTTCCCCTACCTGCTATAAGTACAGCAGGTCCTTACCACCACCCTACCATCCAATCGTTTGTGAAGGTTTAACAATTAACATAAGCATAATGAATCCTCCTCATTATATTGTTATACCATAAGGATAGGTATATGTCATTATAGTTAAAACAGAATGGGCATAATATATTTTTTTACGTGTTTAATTAACTCTTTCACTGCCGATAATAATAATAGATTTTGCAAATAGCGTAGATCCAGCGAGGCGAGGCGGTTCTAACGAGTACACACAATCTATGTTTTGAGCACAAAGATGAAAATATCAGAGTTTTTTTTTATCGGAACAGTTTCAGTTTTTGGAGGTGAAATTTTCTATGTATTTGAATAGGCGTGTTTTCGTAATGATGGTGCGGAATGTAACACCGGGTCAGGGTCTTCAGTCTGCATTACAAAGAAAATTATAAATCAAAATAACAACAAAAAATAATAATAAATAAAAAAAATAAAAAATAAATAAAATAAAAATATAGTTTAGATACAAAGGAAAATCCCCATAAAGCCAAGAAATTATCATTTTCTTAGTTTTATTCTTTCGAAAGTGAGCGAGATCAACGGCGACTTATCGTACCGTTGGTGTTGGGTTTTACCGCAAGTAGGGCAGTCGTAGGCGGGGCACTAGATGTTTTTGTTTCATCGGTTTTTTTCACCAGTCGGAAAGCATGAAAACGCATAAATATAAACTAGAATTAATTATTTATCTGTGGCCTTCTTCTTAATCTTCAAGAAAATGTAAGTTCTGTAATCCCTTCAGAACCGTTTCACAATAACAATTCTGTTATCTTTAGCGACGAACTTTTTTTATTTTATTTATTTTATTTTATTTTATCTTCTATTTATTATTATTTTTTTTTTGTGAAGAAAATATACAACATATATATAGAGTTCTGTTATGACGATTGTCTATCAATTTTAGCCATCACGAAAGCTGCAATAATCTCAGATGTATTTGTCTATTGTTAATATATGTAACTGAAGCAAACAAAATAAAACACAGAGTCTGGCACAAAGGACTTTTACATAAACTCTCGCATATTGGGATTTCTGGAGATCTTCTACAGTGGTTCAAAAGTTACCTCTCTGACAGGAGACAGCGAGTTGTTTTAAATGGTGTAACCTCAGACTGGGCTTCTGTCCTAGCTGGGGTTCCGCAAGGATCTATCCTCGGTCCCTTACTTTTTCTCATTTATATAAACGACATTGTTAATGGCATTACTTCTTCTATACGTTTATTTGCTGATGACACTAGCTTATATATTGTTGTCGATAACCCAGTAACTGCCGCTCATCTTCTGAATACTGTTTTAGATACTATAAGTAAATGGGCAGCTGATTGGTTAGTTGACTTTAATCCTGCAAAGACGACCTCCCTTCTTATAACTAGAAAGCTGCAACCTCAACTTCATCCGCCACTTGAAATGAATAGTATTAGACTAAAAGAAGCCTCTACCCACAAACATCTAGGTATTACTTTTTCTAGCTCATGTACTTGGTCCGAGCATATAAATAATATTACTGATACTGCTTGGAAGAGATTAAATATTATACGAGCGCTTAAATTTAAAATTAGTAGGCTAGCTCTTGAAAAGTTATACACAGCATACGTTCGGCCCTTATTAGAATATAGCGACTCTGTATGGGACAATTGTTCAAACGACTGCAAAAGGTAGTTAGAATCCATTCATAATGAAGCCGCCAGAATCGTATCAGGTGCAACAAAACTCTGCAGCATTGAAAAAATGCTAGCAGACCTAGGGTGGGAATCACTTCACGACAGACGACAGAAACACAAATTGGTTATTTTTTATAAAATTGTTAATAGCCTGGTCCCAGATTACCTAAGTAATCTCTTACCGCCTCTTGTACAAGAACGTACAACTTACAGTCTCAGAAACGCAAATGATATCCGGTCTATTCATGCAAATACAAACCTTTTCTTCAACACTTTTCTTCCTTCTACCATCAGAGCGTGGAACGACCTTCCAGATAATGTCAAAGAAGCCAGCACAGTTTCCTCCTTCAAATACAGACTAAATAGGGATCTAAGGGCGCCACCCAAATATTTTAATGCTGGATCTAGAATAGAACAGATACTTCAGAGCAGACTTCGCATGGAATGCAGCTCACTCAACTCGGATCTCTTCCGTAAAAACATCGTGCCTAGTCCGTCGTGTTCTTGTGGTGGATTCGAAAGTGCATTCCATTTTTTCTACACATGCCCTAAGTATGCAGATGTCAGGAACAGATACCTATCTGATCTATTACCAACATACAATGTTCATGACTTATTATTTGGAAAAGAAAATGCACCAGATAATGATAACGAGCTCCTTTTCGTAAAAGTACAAGACTTTATTATCAAATCCAAACGGTTCGTGCAATAGTTCATAATATCACATGCTACCATTATAAGTCCCAGCTTCTAGTAAAATTATCTATTATAATAACACCCGTTGAGTAGCACAAACTGGGATCGGTCAACATCCTTTCTTCCCTTCTTTTTTTTTGTTCCTCTTTTTTTTTTTTTTTTTTACATAGAACATTGGCACTGTCTCTTTTCAAAGTAAAATGTCAAAATGTTATGCGCACGATGTATATGTTGCTCAGAGATATGTTGTAAGAACTTGCTATTGTTGAAGTCCTCACACTGAGACTGTCTATAATCAGTAATAACAACTTTGATTTTAATATCTTACCATATCAAAAAACATATTACTAAGTGTTTTGTACCTAGTATTGTCGAAATTGCAAATGTTCTCTCTCTCCCTCTTTCTCTCTCTCTCTCTCTCTCTCTCTCTCTCTCTCTCTCTCTCTCTCTCATTATATATAACAATATCTACCATTCACATATGTTTTGTTCATGTTGTATGATTCAGGAAATGACATGTATAAGCTTTAAGCTTACCGTCTGATCCTGACACATTAATGTTGTGAAACTAATTTTCATGTAATTGAAACAATAGAATATTGTTTATACTAAACCAAAATAAAGTTTAAACCAAAATATACATCTGTTATCTCTAAATCACAATTTTTATACAGGGTCATTTAGGTATAGAGAGGTGGCGTTATTCGACTTAACATTCCTACAGAACTTAGGAAAATATCTCCATATGGCTCCTAGGTCATTATACTTTTATCAAGCTCAACTCAGCTGGGCATAAAATTTGTCTTGCTAATGAACCTCAACTTACTGTCAAATGCAAAAATCTTTCTTGCTATATATAGCTGAGCATGAAACTTTCTCTGCTATACATTACGAAAACACGCCTACTCAAATATATGGAAAATTTCACCTCCAAAAAACTGAAAATTTTCAGATAAAAAACTCTGATATTTTTCATATTTCTGCTCAAAACATAGATTGTGGGTACTCGTTAGAACCGCCTCTGTAAACCCCAGTTTTACGGTATAAAAGTGGGGTTCAAGGGGGTCAAAATTATATAGGCATGTTTTCGTGATGAATATGAAAATGTCGACTAATGTTGGCATTTTCATATTTATTAGCAGAGAAAATTTTCAATCTCAGCTAAACTGAGCATGAAAAAAAATTTATAACCTCGGGGCCTGATGATAGAGCGATCAACGAAGATTTTTAACTAGATGAAATGTGATTGCCTACTTTATCCAATAAAAATTTTGATACAAACGATTTTGGTTTAGTTTGTAGTTCAACGACCCAGTCAACAATTATGTAAATGTATATAATATAATATGTATACGTTGTTAGAAGTTTTTATTTAAACGAGGACCATAAAATGTCATTTCGAGCCGGTCACTTTATCTAACCAAACTTGTACCTGGGTAGGGTTAGTCCTTAAGCGGCTAGCTAGTATTTGTGGACATTCTTTCAATCACAGAAACTGACAGCTGCCATTTCTAAATCAGCGGGAGAGAATGACTGTAGAAAACAGTTCATGATCAAGGCTCCTGATCGCCAATCGAATAACACACACACACACACACACACACACACACATACACACACACACACACATATATATATATATATATATATATATATATATATATATATATATATATATATATGTTATTAGTGATATTGAAATGTGTCGGGGAAGGGTCGTTATTAATGTTGTGAGAACTTGTGACCCAACCCCATTACTATAAATTAAATAGAGCAGAATTTCAGCACTGTAGACCAAGACAGAAACTTTTGCAAACAGTGTAGATCCAGATGTCTCATCAGGATCTACGCTGTTTGCCATTCTATTTTTTTTACTGTATAGACACCTCATCTGCAACAATAGATATGTCCGAATTTAGAGAAGGAGAGTCCACTTAGAAACTCAGGGGTGAAATAGGTACATGTATACAAAAAAAAGTGTTCATCACGAAATCATAACTATCCCCCTTAAACCCCACTTTTATAAAATAAAATCGGGGTTTATAGGGGTACACATTATTTTTCTTAGTTTTACTCCAAAACATAGATTGTGGGTACTCGTTAAAATCGCCTCGACGAGGCGGTTCAAACGAGTACCCACCATCTATGCTTTGAGTAGAAATATGAAAAATATTAGAATTATCTGAAAACTTTCAGTTTTTGGTGGTGAATTTTTCAATATATTTGAAAAGACGTGTTTTCGTAATGATTGCGAAGAATGTTGTGATGTTGTTCGTAGCCTCACTGTTTTACCGTCTTTTTTCAGACATCAGGATGTTTGTTTCGGTTGGACTCTGTATACTTGGGCTAGCGGTACCAGCTTTTATGCGCCCGAATGTGAACAGAGATCCTAACTATAGCGGATATGACGTAGGTAAGCAAAGGTCTAAGGAAAAAAAGCAGAAGTAAAGTATATCCAAAACCAAACAAAACAATAAATAGATAAATAAATAAAAAACAAAAAGCTATCTATCTCTCAGTCTGTCTGTCTCTCCGTTATGTTTTTAGTCTGGTATTACATTCCGTTTTAACTTTACCACTTTCTAGGCTGATTTTGCAGGCGACAAATTGATTATATTTTTTCTTATCGTTTTTCCTCCAGCCAGTAGGCTTTGACATTTCATGCAAATTGTCTCAGAGGAGACAATTTTCATGAAATGCATCACGAAAACATGCCTATATAATTTTGACCACCCCTTAAACTCCACTTTTATATAGTAAAACTGGGGTTTACAGGGGTAGACATTATTTTTCTTATTTCTGCTTAAAAATAGATTGCGGGTACTCGTTAGAACCGCCTCAACGAGGCGGTTCTAACGAGTACCCACAATCTATGTTTTGAGCAGAAATATGAAAAATATCAGAACTTTTTATCCGAAAATTTTCATTTTTTGGTGGTAATTTTTTTTGTATATTTGAATAGGTATGTTTTCGTAATGTAAAGGCCTTTTTTCTGAGAAATGAATAAATAAATAAAAAGAAATTGTCTGTTGTAATACTTACTCAGCATGCTAAGCGTTAGAATATCTGTATTATGTCATTAAGGAAAGTTGAATTAATCACATATTAACCCATTTATGCCTAGCGTCCCATAAAAGGGACATTGACAAACAGTGTAGACCCAGATCAGACGCGGCAGAACGCGGAGTCTGACCATGGTCTGCTCTGTTTGCATTAAGTTCAGAATTCCTACAAAACATGGCAATAATGAAAACTAACCAGACACCCCCTATGTAGGAAATGAACCTGTCCAAAGAGTTGAGGTAGAAGCGTCCACTCGGCATAAATGGGTTAAAAGAAAGCTCCAGCGTTTGGTTTAAAGTTACTTTTTTTCTAAATATTCCATGACAGTAAACATTGTAGCACATAAGAAATAAGATCAGAACCAAAGCATGGCTACATATATTTTAGTTTATCGCAGTTGTACAAACAGTGAACGAAACATGTTGAACAAATAAAAAAAAAAAAAAAAAAAAAAACACAAAAAAAAAAAACCTGTGCAGATTAGCAGACCTATCACGAAAACGTGTCTGTAAAATGTTGACCCCATTAAACCCCACTTTTATATAGTAATAGTGTGGTTTACTGGGGTATACGTTATTTTTCTTATTTCTGCTCAAAACCATAGATTGTGTCACCGTGGCGATTCTAACGAGTACCCACAATCTATGTTTAGAGCAGAAATATGAAAAAAATATCAGAATTTTGTATCTGAAAATTTTCCTTTTTGGGTTTTAAAATTTTCAAGATATTTGAATAGGCGTGTCACAGATTTCAATAACAGATTTGTTACTTATAATCAAAAAGAATGTTTAGAATTTACAGCTTCTGCTTCAAACGTACCTGGCTACTGTCAACAAGTAGCCAAATTATTTTAAATTGCATTTTTACGTTGTAGGACGCTATATTTTTTATAATGTCACGTGTCTAATGTTGATGGCGTCACAAGTGAACAGAGGTGTAATTCAATTAGTTGCAAATAGTTGATTAATATAATAATACAGAAATAGTAATAATAATAAAAAAATAATGTAGAAAACATTTTTTTAAAAGATAACTACAACACTTTGTGTAAATAACAGGTCTGAGTCAGACTATAGATAATTGGAGACATAGTCGTAACGTTCACTACGCACATTACGCATATGCGTAGTTATGTGTCATGCGTAAGAAAAAAATATTTACAATAAAGTGACATTAGCATAAATATTTTGCTTCTTAATCATAGGGACTGCTTTTAAAGGAAAGGATTTGCTCCCTCTGGGAGCTATTCTTTTTCCTTTAAGAGTAGCCCCTATTTTAGAAGAGATTCTATGCATATTTTTCAAGATTTTTTCCTGGGTGTACGTAAAAATAATTTCGTTCTGGCTACGTCACCGGAAGAGACAGGCTTAAACAAACAGTGCAGAGACAAATCAAGTATTATATCTTTACATCAGCAGATAGGCAAATCGATGAGGCCTATTAAAGTCAAATTTTATGTATGCGGCCGCAAGAACAAGATACTTACCCAGTAGCATAAACGCTTACACACCTCATGATTTTCTTTTTGGCATTGACAACAAAACGCAAGGAGAAAATGATGATCTTTTTAGTCAAGTGCAAGAGTTCTTTGTTAATTCCGGACGGTTTACTTGAGGAAACCGAGACTAATACCAAACTATCGCCTCTCCAAATCTCTTTACATGTACATGTATTAGGAAACGCTCTTGCCGTGGGTACACATAACACGACTCCTCTGTCTGTCTGTCTCTCTCTCTCTCTCACGTTCTCTCTCTCTCTCTCTCTCTCTCTCTCTCTCTCTCTCTCTCTCTCTCTCTCTTCTGTTTGACCTCTCTCTCTGTTTGACACAGCCATTCATCTACATGTACATGTATATATATTATGTTCCACAATGACGCAGGAGATGATTTTATCAAGCTTTGTCTTACCGTCAGATCCTGCACCATGTGTTTGTACTTCCTATTACTGTTATATTCTTGTCAAATAAAATATTGTTTAAACCAAATTTTACGTATTGTACGCTTGGTATGGTATTAAACTGCTCAGTTACTTAGCGAAAATACGTTGCTTCTCAAATCCATGTTTCATTTTCATTACAGTTCGGCGCAGTTTGAGAGCGAATGCTCAGCAGGTAGATTCCTTTCCACACCCAGCACAACCCAGTGACGTAGGTAGCACGCTCTTGGAAGGTATATTACAATTGATGCAAACATTAGCCGGGCCACAGCATTTCCTACAAGACTGCATGTGCGCTCAGCGAAGACTTTGGATCCTTAGCAACTCTTGCGCGCATACCATTACGAAAACATGCCTATTCAAATATATAGAAAAAATCACCTCCAAAAACTGAAAAAAAAAATCAGATAAAAAACTCTTATATTTTCATATTTCTACTAAAAACATAGATTGTGGGTACTCGTTAGAACCGAGGCGGTTCTAACGAGTACCTACAATCTATGTTTTTGAGCAAAAGTAAGAAAAATAATGTATACCCCTGTAAACCCCAGTTTTACTATATAAAAGTGGGGTTTAAGGGGGTCAAAATTATATAGGCGTGTTTTTGTGATGCGAAGATTGATCTGAGCCTTAGCTCGATGCACATGTAGTCTTGTAGGGAATACTGTGCCCCAGCACAAACGCATGTAAGGATGCACGGTCAATGCTACAATCATGAAGCATCGCCGTCCAGAGGCACGGAAAGAAGGAGATGAGGAACAAACAATGCAAAACCATCACGAAAACATGCCTATATAATTTTGACCCCCTTAAACCCCACTTTTATATAGTAAAACTGGGGTTTACAAGGGTATACATTATTTTCTTTATTTCTGCTCAAAAACATAGATTGTGGGTACTCGTTAGAACCGCCTCGCCGAGGCGGTTCTAACGAGTACCCACAACCTATGTTTTGAGCAGAAATATGAAAAATATCAGAATTTTTTATCCGAAAAATTGCCATTTTTTGGTGGTAAAATTTTCAGTGTATTTGAATAGGCGTGTTTTCGTAATGGCCACATATGAAACCACCGACGCACGAACAGATCAGTAACAGAGGAATCACCTTGGAACGGTCAGTAGAAAAACTACTCGGTTAGCGAGGAATGGGGACTTAAACTAGTTTTACCCGCACGAACCCTCGTCCTTATTTCTCATTCAGCTCCTAATTACAGACAACCCTCTTCATATCTACACTCGATACAACGACAAAATTCGTTATAATGACAATTTGACAGTCACGAAACCTTCGCTTAAGCGGTTACAGTTAGTTACAAATTATTCAAGAATATTGTACTTAATACTTTAAAGAAACATGAAATATTTTAGATATTTGATAGAATCGCCTCAGCGAGCGATTCTAGCAAATATCCCAAACATATGTTCTGTAAGGAATTAGAACAAAACAAGACCTTTCTTACCTATCATTCAGCTCATTAAGTATTTTATACAACTTGTTACAGCAAATTCATTTTAATGGCAACGTCTTTGGGAAAAAATGCTGTCGTTGTAACGAGGGTTCACTGTATAAACATAAGTTTGGTCCGCATAAAGACCTCTACCTCACCAGTCAAACACCACAGTAGACACACACACATATTCACAAATGCTATGGTGAACAAAGCAAAGGGCGTAATGGCGATATGAAACCAGAACACAAGAAAATCATAATCCGGACAACGATGGGCACGACAACAAACATTGATAAACAGGCCTTTGGAAACAAATTTATACAGGAACCGTCATTTAATCTGAGGACCGACTCACAGCCGTGCAATTAAAGAGAATGAAAGTTATCAGCCATAAGTGGGTTGAACCATGCATGCAAATTGCCGCAGTATATCTGTATTGTAACATATCTTTTTGTAAGGAGTAACAATTCTTTTAATTGTTCTGAAAAAAAATAGCCCTTTTTCCCCGCAATCTTTACTGAATGTGTACACTAAGTCGCCGTAAAATTCAAGTTCCGATACATCATTGTGCAGAAGAGTTTTCACACTAGTTAGAGTTATATTTGGTCGACGAATGACGGCGATAAAACTTAAAATATATTTACGTAGCAAAGTGCTAACCCTTTCAACTCTAAGGTGGACTTTTCCATCGTCGAATTTGGACATGTCCACTGAAGCAAAGAGGGGGTTCAGTCTAAAATAAAAACAAAAAAGAATGACAAAAAAGTGTAGCTTTAAATGGGACAACCGTCTTATCTGCATCTACACAGTTTGGACAGTTATCTGTTTTGGTCTGCCAGGCTGCAAGGGTTAAGAAGTCTAGCAGTTAAAATTGTATTTCGATTCTAAAAGTCACTGACTTGACCAGATTCTCTAGTAAAACGAATCAACTGAGAAAAATATACACCATGACGTCTAGTAAGAGGGACATCGCCATCCCGTAATGAAACATTTACAATATCAAAATCAAAGTCAACCCGTTTGTTATAAATTTTAGTACAGATTATAAGGAAAATGCATCTTCGGGTATATGCGGAGTGCGAAGGCTCAGATCAGCCTGTGCATCAGCGCAGTCTGATCAGGACTTTCCCTGTCTGCTAACAGAGTTATTTGAGGCCACAGAATGTATTAATGGGGAGCAAAGGCCCGGATGACACTTTGTGCATGCACAGAATGATCTAAATCTGCGTGTTTTGCGCATGTTCGAAGGTAAGTTTTCGCTTGACGAGGCCCATATCACAAGATAAAGATGAATTTAAATCTAGAAATGTAAATTATCGTGAGTTTACTCCCCTTCTGTGGAAGAGTGATGTATTGCCACGGACAGCAATTGTTTTGCTTTTAGATTAAAAACCTTTAAGAGAGCATCTAGTACCGTTAGTGACTTTAACGACCATTAATCTGCTAATCTAAAATACAAGGTTATCGGTATCTAAAACTTAGCAAAAATAATTCTAGATTTTATCATCAGGACGCTGATTGAATATACTGTTGGTTAAAAAAAAAAAAAAAAAAAAAAAAACAAAAAAAAAACCAAACAAAAAACAACAAAACAAAAACAAAAAAGAAACAAACAAACAAAAACAACAACAACAAAGAAAAAAAAACTACTGCTTCAGCAGGGACTGTCGGAATGTTTTATTTACTCAGGAGAATTGTTTGTAATCCTGATTTTCTGAGCAATTAAAAAAAAAAAGATTAGTAATCCTGGTCCTGCTGAACTCGAATATTCCTGCCTTTGCAAACGATGTAGAGCAGATCAGTTGGCTCCTGAAGCCAACTGATATGGATCTGCACTGTCATTAAGTATGTGATTTGTATCAACAACCTGGCTCAAGTAATCTGATTGGCTGAAAAATAGAAGTGGGCATGGCATCTTAATTTGTTCAGCATGGTAAGAGTCTGCATGGATAAAAGGGTTAATGATACAACGGCGAGTCGGGCCGTAAACTCAATGACGGCTCGAGCCTGAAACTTTTAAAGATGCATTACGAAAACATGCCTATTCAAATATACTGAAAATTTTACCACCAAAGAATGAAAATTTTCAGATAGAAATAAATGATATTTTTCATGCTTATGCTCAAAACATAGATTGTGAGCACTCGTTAGAACCGCCTCGGCGAGGCGGTTCTAACGCGTACCCACAATCTATGTTTTTTTTTAGCAAAATAAGAAAAATAATATATACCCTGTAAACCTCAGATTTACTGTATAAAAGCGGGGTTTAAGGGGGTCAAAATTATATAGGCCTGTTTTCGCGGTGAATACGAGCCGCGTCGCAAGAAAAACAGGCTCTTTGGACTTTCCGTCGAATCAGTCTTTCATTTCGCATGCCCGACCTCTTAGCAAGGCCACATGTCTGGTTCTTTGACTGAAGTTTTCCCCTTAACCCACCAATTAATGAGAGAATAGCTTGGGTTCACGGCGATACTACAATGTACACAGACAGCATAGGTTAATTGCGAGATTACGCTGACGGGAGGGGTTCTGGCCAGACTGCGGATACGCACGAGCTCGCCTGAAGTTTGTTGTTCGCAAATGCTCGGAGTTTTTTTTTTTCCCCACGACTCGGCTTATAAATGCATTTAACGCTTAGCACTCTGGGTAAAATAAATTTTCAACAGACCCCATTTTGAATTATTATTTTCTTAATTTCCTCAGAAAGCAGGATTTGACATTTCATGCAAATTGTTTCCAATGGGCACAGTTTGTATGGGATATCAAATTCTGTTCTCTGGGAAAAATAAGAGAAAAAAAACCCTAAGCATAACATCACTAATTCGTCAGTTGCTGAAGAAGCCCAGAGAGTGGTAAAGATTAAGGTACATTTGTTTTGCTTTTGGTATATAGGCTAAAGCCTCTAATAATTGACGCCACTCTTGAGCATACAATACATGTATTTTTTTAAATTGTTTTTTCTTTTGTTTAGTTTTGGGGGAGGAAGCGGGGTGGGGGAGTGCCACCTGGTTTAACATTTCGTCCAGTATCGGCACTCTGGTAAAACTCACCGAATTTACAGTGGTCCTACTAAATACCGAAAAGGACTTTATCCTCCAAAAACACAGTCAGTTCATGAGGCCCAACCGCTTTCATCAGCACTCTCAGTGCGTAGATTATACTAAGTGTTCAGGCATGCCGGCTTTCGCAAGGAAACAGTGAAGCAGGAAGCAGCATAGTCTACACTACCAGCCACTTATCAAGCAGTTTTCACCAACAGGTAGTAACAGGGAGTTGGTCTAAATATGGGACAAGTATGGTAAGGGCTTATGGTGTTCAAGTATTTAGAGTGAACATGGTAACCTTTCGATGGTAAGTTTAGTTCTCATTCAATTTCAGGTGACTCTGCTGTGAGAAGAAGAAGAGGGGTATTTTCCATAATACGTAAGTTAAACCGAGGTCATATGGCTCGCGTCAAGCGAAAAAGTGCCTTCGAGCATTCGCAAATGTGGATTCGCATCATCCTGCACATGCGTAAAGTCTTATCAACGCGTTTGCTCTCCAGTGAAACAGTCTATGGTATCCATTGATTATATTTGCAGCCTGCAAAGGCCATGACCAGACAGTGCAGATGTGCAGCCTGAGCTGGACATTCGCTATCAGCATATGCCCGAAGGCAGGTTTTCGCATGACGCGTCCATATACTAATATATACTAATTTTGGGGAATTGATACGTTTTCAAGGAAAGCAACTCTCTGTATTTTGACTCCTTTAAAAATCATTTTTGACTTATATTATAAATGTGAACAAGTTCTTTGTTGTTAGAGTAAACTGAATAAAAGCAAACGAGAAGATCTCCTAAATAGTATAGATGTTGTCCAGAAAGAACCACAATCAGAGAACATAGCCTATCAATGACACCAAGAGGAAAAGCAAACAAACCAAGACAGACAGTATTGTATCCATCACGAAAAACATGCCTATATAATTTTGATCACTGGGGTTTAAAGGGGTATACATTATTTTGTTATATTTCTGCTCAAAAACATAGACTGTCGCCAAGG
The DNA here is from genome assembly GCA_964016985.1 of Anodontia alba. NCBI lineage: Eukaryota > Metazoa > Mollusca > Bivalvia > Lucinida > Lucinidae > Anodontia > Anodontia alba. The sequence continues at coordinate 11,649,671 of OZ024829.1, forward strand.
TGGTTCTAACGAGTACCCACAATCTATGTTTTAAGCAGAAATATGAAAAATATCAGAGTTTTAGCTGTATTTCGTGATTCTGACCTATCCTGGGTAACATCATTTATGTCTACAAATTGTTTTCTGTTTACTGTTCGCTGTTCGCTGTTTGTCTTCTTATTTTTTTTTAAAACTTTCAACCACGGTTGTAACAACTATGGTTGAGAGTTTCTAAAATTAAGGAGACAAATACCTGTCCTCCAGGTTTATCCATTCTCTTAAGGGAGACTTTTTACACTTGGTAGAATTTTCGTCAGTTTCGCCAAGTGAAAGAACTTTTCTGACTTTCTGTATGCTTTATACACCCCAATACTCTCCTGAACAAGAGGTACACTATGAACGAAAGAGTATACTGTAAAACTCCAATGACTCGGAAAACCTATACCTCGTTTACTGTAATTGATTCGAACTCATTTTTGAGTCCCTAGAAATTCTTGCGATAGCTGAAGAAAACAAATATTTAGGTACATTTTGTTGTTCTATGTTGACAATGAATGTCTGTACTCATTAGAATCACCTGATCGATATGATGAATGTACCCATTAGAATCACCTCTTAGATGCACGTCTTAGAGCTGATTCTAATGAGTACACTCAGCATGTCTGTTTTATAGAAAATCGAAAAGACATCCCTAAATTGTCCTCATTTGTCTCCTGACCTGGCGCTATGATTAACCTTCAGTGGCTCAAACTACCCATATTTCGATTACATCACGAAAACATGCCTATATAATTTTGATCCCCTTAAACCCCACTTTTATACAGTAAAACTGGGGTTTACAGGAGTATACATTATTTTTCTTATTTTTGCTCAAAAACATAGATTGTGGGTACTCTTTAGAACCGCCTCGTTGAGGCATGTTTTCGTAATATAAGGAGATTCTATCAAAGAGCAAGGAAACGGCATCTACTGAAACGAATAAGGGGTCTAAATCAACATTAACGCATGAGTAGCTTCCCTTTAAACATGCAGTTTGGATAAAGAACCTTACATTTAAGCATTTTTATATAGTCCTTCGATAAAATTATTAAAAAGCTGGAGTTCAAGGACATGTTGCAAATTCAAATGCATCACGGAGTATACTATCAAATGTCTATACCAAAGAAATGATGTTCTTGCCATTTACATTCCTCTTCTGATAGAATGCACCGTGTTTCTATGGACCGTTTATTGACAATTATTTTTTTCTATAAACAGTTTTAGGATATTTCATCTAAGCTTGGCACAAATATGCTGCTCCAGAAACATTCTTTTGAAAATTCCAAGTGAAAACGTCTAAAATCAATAGAGATAGACTTTTTTTTAATTCCCTATAGTCTACATTCAAAGGGAGATAATTTGAGACAGGTATCTACTCAAATTAGTCTTGACGCCAATTGATGGGAATTTTAGATTAAATGATGTTGTGGTTTTACTCAGACACATTTGTCCAAGATATTCATGAAAAGCAAAATGCCATTTATCTTATACGAAGCGAGTAATGACTGGAAATACTGTTCTTTATTGAAGACCTAAAAACTCCATAATTTATGACTGCATAAAAAGAACCAGCTTTTGTGTTTGCAAAGCTATACGTTTGTCAAAAATGATCATAAATATACTTTAACGAAAAAAAAAAAAAAAAAAAAAAGAAAAACGCATGAGCTGGTATTAAAAAAGAAAGACTGTATACTTTTTATTGCCTCTGAATATATATGATAAAATCACTGACTTGATAAAAATTTGTAGTTATTATAATCCTGAGATAAGAATCAGGTTTCAAGATGATGGGTCAAGGACACATATTCAAGTAGCGACTGGCCTTTGGTAATAATAGATATTGTGTGATGAAATCTCATCTGTTGACTTTAACCTATGACAAATGTTTACTGATAATAAGGGCAACTATGTAGCACTGATGAATTCCTTTTAAAGAACATTGGTAAACAGTCAAGACCCAGATAATATATCGCAAAATGCAGCTTTTGATGAGCGTCTGCACTTTTTCAATTGAACACATGAAGTCCATAAAACATGGTACTTATAAAAAGTAAACATTACGAAAACACGCCTATTCAAATATATAGAAAATTTCACCTCCAAAAACTGAAAATTTTCAGATAAAAAACTCTGATATTTTCACATTTCTGCTTAAAACATAAATTGTGGGTACTCGTTAGAACCGCCTTGTGTTTTGGGCAGAAATAAGAAAAATAATATATACCCCTGTAAACCCCCAGTTTTACTATATAAAAGTGGGGTTTAAGGGGGTAAAAATTATATGGGCAGGTTTTCGTGATGCATGCACCCCTTCTGCTGGAAATGGACCTGTCCAAAGTGCTGAGGTAAATGAGTGTACTCGGTATAAGTGAGTTCAGTTGTGTTGCATTCTTTTTGTCAATTTTTGCTAACACATGCATATTACCAGTGTAAATACATTACTTGTGTAGAAAGAAACATCAGAAGAGACAATTCCTGTTAACCCATTATGCCCAGTTTAAGGATTTGGTTTGTATCATTTAGTATTACCATTTATTACAGAAATTTCGTACTTAGTGCAAGAAGTGTAGACCTGATCAGAACCCGCGTTCTATGGCGTCCCGTTTATGCTAGACGTGTTTAGAAACGTGAATTTATAATGGAAAGGAGCAATTCAATATAAGCCAGCATTAAAGACAGATCAGTTTCTTTAAGAAAATCGCTTCTTTAAAGATATACTTTTAAAAACAGTTACGGGTTTATTAGGACAAAGTATAGAGTATCGACACTTTATACGGGCCGGCACGCGGCATGTGAGGACAGCGAAGTCCCAGATCAGCATGCGCATGCGAGCAGCTTGATCAGTGCATTCGCTGTCCGCTGATAGAATCATTGGATATTACAGAATGTATGGAGAACAAAGGCCCGGATGATACTTTGCGCATGTGCATGATACATGTAATCATAATCGGTGCGTTATGCACATGTTCAAAGGCAATTTCTACCTTGATGCGGCCCATATATGGTGTGTATATGCCTCAGCTTTTTCGTTTTGCTAGAGCATCTAGTACAGTCAGTTACTTAAATCAGAATGAATCAAATTCTAATTTTTATCCTTTTCGAAAGCTTGCGAAATCCTTTTAAATATTTATATTTGATCAAAACAATCCAAGGGAAAAGTTGTAGAGGTAATTTCAAACAGTTTTTGTAAATAATACTGAGCAGTTTTGCTGTACATCGATGCAAATCACCGCTTAACGCATGTGTTTTCATAGCTATTTATAAGCATTCAGTCAACACTGGCTTTAATGTTAATGTTACACAGCTAAGAACGTTAGATAGGCAGAGAATGTGGCTTTATTTTATACTTAGCAGTGAAATCAGTGCATATCTTAAATAAATTAAAGTGGTAATTTCACAAACGAAAGAATATATTTTCACAAGTGAAGAATAACAGGTCGATGATTTATTTCTACTCGTTTATGAATAGGTCGGTAGTCTGCATTGTTACCCGAGGAGATGCAAATGGCCACTTCGTTTATTTGTAAATTCTTGGTTTCTGAACAAACTGTCAAGTGTGTGTTTTCATTTTCTTGACTAGAAAATGAGGATCAGTTTAGTGCCAAAATTACTTTATTTGGCGAAAAATAGGATTTGTCTATCTAGTGCTTCATGTCGTAAGGTTTAAGTTTTGTTTGGCGGCGTCACTTATGACGTCAGAAACAATTTATCACGGAAACAATATGAAAAAAAAAGAAAAAAAAAAAAAAAAAAAAAAAAAACTCTTTTGAAGAAAATACCATAAACATTTTCATCTCGTGTAATAAAACATTCAAATTTTCATTCGTGCTTCGCACTTGTGAAAACATTGATGTTTTCATTTCACTCAATGAAAATAAAATGAAAAGATATAACCGACTTTTTACTGTTTATTAACTTCTAAGCTTCTTAAACATGGGTACCGACACCATGAGGAAAATGTTTTCTACTCTATCGCCGTTAATGAGTTAATTTCCATACATTGATGAAACCGCGTTAAATTTCTCCACAGTATAGGAACATTGAAGTACAGTGTTCGACTGAATATCACGTGATACTGTAGTGAGAATTAGTCAAATGGATGTAAACAATTGTGTTGACATGGTAAAAATAGTTGATATATATATTTTTTGATAACTATCTTTGACTCTTGTTCTCCAATTGTATGTTTATTATGTATGAATCATCTCAGGATGTCACTTTCTTAGTATAATGGAAAGTCTTGACAAATATTTATCATGTCACATTATGTGGTAAACAATGTTCATTTCCGGTTTTTAACCGGGCTGTCGGGACCTGAATTTTAGATGACTGATTCTGTAAATTCAGAAGGCCTGTTACACTTAATATACTAATTTCGGAACAATTCAAAATGATGGCCACTTGCTACAAAAATATTTTTTACATGGTAGTTAACCCTATTATGATCGATGACTTTGCTTCCCTCATCAGTTACACGGCGGTGAGATAGGCCTAAGACTAAAATGACACAAGAATTAGTTTTCACAAAAATCCTGACCTACGCTTAGCACTCAAAGTAAGTGTGCTAAGCGTAGACCAACCTTTTTTGAAACCTAATACTTGATTGTCATGATATTGAATAGCATTGGACCAGTACATGCCCTTTCTTAAAGTGCCTCTGGAGCAATGTCAACCATTAAAGCTTTCTACGCCTGTGGGCCTAGACAATAATCACGAAAACATACCTATATAATTTTGACCCCTATATAGTTAAAACCTCAATATTCTCAGGGCAAGTTCAGTAAACGACAAATTGATGAGATGATTCTATTTTTTTTTTCATAAAATAGGCTTTGTTATTTCATGCAAATCTTCTCCATATAAGAACAAAAATCAAAATGTCGTCTGCTGAATTTTGTACCTAGAGTGCTTAGCATTAAAGTACAACAGCGTCATAGAAGAGAGGCGCTATTTCATACAATGAGTATTCCCTACACAGAATATGGCTTTGAAGCAAGTAAAGTCAGGATTGCAACGGTGAAAATTCTCTGTGGCATCAGTTGAGAAGTATTAAATTCAAATTCATCCAAACAGTAACAAATCTGTTTAGTACAATCTAAACCCAATCTGGTAAAATTCCAATCTCATTCAGTCTGGACCTGATAGCAGAGATGTCCGCATCCGAGGTACATTTTCATTTGATGCTTCTAATGAGTGTTGGGAATCGTCCAGAATTTCATAGTCGAACATCGGTTTTGTTAAACTCAATGACCATCGACTGAAGTCGACTTGTAGAAAATATATATTCATTCTTATTTAAGCCCACTTCAGATACTTATCCATAACTCCAGATAAGATGAGGTATCCACAATATATTGTTTTTTTTATTTTCTCCATGAAAACAGATGATGCGTGTACTCGTTAGAAACGCATAGAAACTCCTTACGAATACCTACAACATATGTTATTTTTTTATATGGAGGAATAGGAAAAAAAAGTCAGTACTTTTCGGTTGAAAAAAAAAAAAAAAAAAAAAAAAAAAAAAGACCTTATCAGACGCAATTTCAAATTTCTTCGCCCTACGGATTTTTATTCAAATTATCAATCAAAAATGGTAAAAGTGACTGATGATCGATTAGAATCGATCATCGGGACACCACTACTGCTAATATTGGCGATATACATACACCAAATCAAAACACAGTCCCTCAAGTCAGCTTATAAGAAGCTGAAACATGTTATGTCAACTCAACAATTCCACGAATATAGAATAACGGAATCGACGCCGCACCAGAAGTACCGTACCGTCTTGGAAAGGCAAACGAAAACAAATCGGGAGCGTAACACCGTGATATCGTGTTAGTTTGACTGATTGCCGCGTATGACGCGATTGACTGCTCTGTCGTTATGTTACAGAGGTCACAAAAAGATTTTAAAATAGTTAGCGGTAATCCATTGTGCAACTGATGAAGTTGTCACTTATTCCGGATGATGAAACAAACAAAAATACTGTTCAAAGTAAGGCTGGTATGATCTTATAAGTCAGAGAAGTTTACTTTCGAATGAACATACCACAGTATTGTTTAATTTATGAATAAAGGAATATCTACAATTATTATCTCAGAGATCTGTATCAGGTGAAACATCAAAAACTCTTGGATGCTTTGTTTTGGCAAAATGGAACAATGTGTAAGCATTACGAAAACACGCCTATTCAAATATATAGAAAATTTCTCCTCCAAAAACTGAAAATTTCCAGATAAAAAATCTCTGATATCTTTCATTTTTCTGCTCAAAACATAGATTGTGGGTACTCGTTAGAACCGCCTTGCCGAGGCGGTTCTAACAAGTACCCACAATCTATGTTTTTGAGCAGAAATAAGAAAAATAATGTATACCCCTGCAAACCCCAGTTTTACTATATAAAGGTGGGGTTTCAGGGGGTCAGAATTATATAGGCGTGTTTTCGTGATGAATGGGTAGAAAGATCAATGATACACTGCCGAGGATGGCGATAATATGACACGACTGGCTGAAAGGACCAGATCCAACTGTCAGACAATAATAACTATACATTATTATACAAAACATTTTTTTCCTGATAGAATGTTTTAACCTTTACAGCGCATGACATAACGACGATAAATTCACAATCTCAACATCAAAATTTGTTCCGAATTTCTGTGAAGTATCAAAGTGCTGATTAAAGGCAGAAAATACATTTAGTTCACCAAAATCCTTATTATATGGACTGGCAACTTCAGAAACAGTGAACTTCTAAAATGCATGTATTATTAAGATTGGAAATCTATGATTTTACACTATTACAGTAATATTTCGCTGCAATTATACCTTTTAAGTTTTCAACTACAATATAATCTAAACGCAGCTTTATTTTGTTATTCATAACCAAGTGTATTCCTAATTCGCCACATTATACAGTGACAGGGAAATCAGCGAGTGGCTGAGAGCGGAAGGGGAGTAGGAGCGGGGGTGGGGCGGAAATTATGAAGAAATTTGGTTTATAACTAGAACCCGTTATTATGTGTTTTATCAATTTCATGTAATAGAAAACACCAGTAAAAACGAGGAAGGGGTAAAAAGTCAAAGTTTAGTCATAAAGTCTTACGATCCATTGCCATACCATAATTTCTACAGTATTATTTATTATTACTGGGGACAGGCCGTCAGGATTCATTTCAGATATATGTACGTTTTCACAATGTGACTCATAACTGTAGAAAATTAGAATTTTCAATTTTTATGGTGTCAGCAAACAATTTTTATGGTGTTCTTTAACTATAAATATACTTACGCCGTTCGGCGTCTGAGAGCTGCAAATAAATGACTTTCAGTCACAGGAAATAACAATGGGTTTCTTCCAGATTTATGACAAGATATAGTCCCATCCGCGGATACAGATTGCTAAAAGAGTGTTTACGACAGCCTTGGATACCGTTCTACTGTAGAGAATCAAATAAAAAGTATTCATTTAACCCTAGTCCTGCTGAACCCGGATAGTTCTTGCCTTTGCGAAGAGTGTAAATCCAGTGATGTTGGCTTTTGAACTGACCTAGATCTGCATTGTGTGCCATATAGTATGTGAATTTATATCAACAATCTGATTCAAGTAATCTGATTGGCTGAAAATTAGAAATGGGCTTGACATATTAATTTATTCAGCATGACAAGGGTTAAGAGAAATATCGGTTTATTCAACTCTATTTCTCGATTTCCTTGTTGTCATTGATAAACTATGTTCTGTGGTTTTGACAGCCCTGGGCATCTTTACCATGCTTAACCATAGCCCAGAGCGACAATAACAAACAATCAAAAAAAATACAAACCGGAATGACAAGAAAAATCTGCGTGGGTATATTATAAGCCGTCCGTCGTCTAAACAGGCAGATACATACACACGCACGAATGCCCACACGCAAACGCGCACACATACACGCACAAACGCACACTTTCTGTTTTTCAGGCTCGGTTCTGAAAGAGGCCGAATTTATAGTGGCTACTGGCAATAGAAGACATCTGATCTATGTGAAACGTGGCGGTATCAAACAAGCGAAAAAAGATTTCCAATCCCTGCAGCCTATCAATGTGCAGACGCAAAAAGAAGGGGTGCGTATAAAATTTCTTGATATCACAGGAACATAGTACTGCTGATTCCAGACTTAACGCTGAGCATGCCGGGTAATATTTTCAGCAGACATCGTATTGAAATATTTTTTTCTTATTTTTCTCTGAAAACAGGATTTGTCATTAGCGCAGACAATTTGCATGAAATGGAAAATTCTATTTTCTGGGTAAAATGAGAAAAAAATATCATCAATTTGTCCTCTGCTGAATATACCCAGAGGGTGGGAATGATTAAGGGCAAAGGGTACACTATCAGGGGTGACAACTCAATTTTGCTCAAAATTGCTTTCCTTTATTGACTTTTCTATACTTCACTGTAACTTGTGTTAACTGCCGTGTGGAGGCCGTATCTTTCCATATTTCATCAGTGAACTTTACATTTCTTATTTTCCTTGCGGTCATTACACCTATTCCAGTATCTAGAAAAATCAAGCTCCGCTGAAGTCAATGCTGGTGGCGGGTTGTGAGGGTAGGAAATGGGGAGGGGCTGGGTGTGCAGCCCTGCAAGTTACAATGCTGTCATTTGAAGAGTCTCAATCAAACCGAGACTCTGAGTTTCTTTCTTTTATGTATTCTTTGTCTCCAAATCAACTATACATAGATTATCGTTTCCTTTCTGAAAAAAGAACGTACTCAAAAAAAAAAAAAAAAAATAAATAAATAAATAAATAAAAAAAATAGAAATAAAAAAAATAACAAACTAAAAACAAAACAAAAAAAAAAAAAAAAAAAAAAAAAAAAAAGAAACGAACAAATTCTTTCCTTTTATAGAAGTGCCCTTTTCAGAAGGGTTTGTGTGCAGGGAAGGAAACAGGACGTCACAAAAAAAAAAAAAAAAAAAAAAAAAAAATGTCTCCCTTGTACTACGTGGCGGAACATTTGTCAAGTGTATCCAGTCTTCTTAACGATTTGCTACACTGGCCTTTTCGAATTGAAAGGGCGCATGCAGGTCCGCTAGAGAAACATACATGTGACTCAAAGGGAAAAGTAATGTGGGTGATGAATGTACCTGAGATGCAAGATACTGACAAACCATGCATTTACATGGAAATTCGATCAAATCGGATGTCAAATAAAAACTTTACGTATCAAGGTTTATACGTATCAGAACTGATTTATGGAAGCCGCCAGTTTGAATATATAATGAGAATTTTTGACGTCATAAAGCCTTAATTTCTTATGGATAACTCATGGGTACCAGGCCGTTGTCTAAGCAAAACTCATTACGAAGACACGCCTATTCAAATATACAGAAAATTTTACCTCCAAAAGCTGAAAATTTTCTATTAAAAACTTTGATATTTTTCATATTTCTGCTCAAAACATAGATTGTGGTACTCGTTAGAACCGCCCCTGCGAGGCGGTTCTAACGAGTACCCACAATCTATGTTTTAGAGAAGAAATAAGAAAAATAAGATATACCCCTGAAAACCCCAGTTTTACTATATAAAAGTCGGATTTGAAGGGGTCAAAATTATATAGGTATGTTTTCGTGATGTGCTTACTGGCCGATCACAGCACTTTTTTTAGAACATATTGAACCTTAAACTTTGGGAGTACGCTAAAATTATTGGTAAACTATTTACACACAAACTTGACTGGATCATCCAGACGATGTTCAAGCTAACTTGAAACTGTTGACCGAATCACATTCAACACAAGCAGAGGGCAGTTTGTTCCATGGATTAACCACGCGCTGATAAAACAAACGAGCTTTATGCTATGCCTTGTTCTCATCACAAAAACATGCCTATACAACTTTCACCCCCTTAAACCCCACTTTTATATAGTAAAACTGGGGTTTACAGGGGTATACATTATTTTTCTTATTTCTGCTCAAAACATAGATTGTGGGTACTCGTTAGAACCGCCTCGCCGAGGCGGTTCTAACGAGTACCCACACTCTATGTTTTGAGCAGAAATATGAAAAATATCAGAGTTTTTTTATCTGAAAATTTTCAGTTTTTGGAGGTGTAATTTTCTATATATTTGAATAGGCGTGTTTTCGTAATGTGTTGTGCACTTTTACAAGATTGTACTTATGCCTCGGCTCAAATTTAATCGCGACTAGAACACTAGTCGGGTTTCTCAGCAAAAAAATAATAATAAAAAAAAAATAATAATAATAATAAAATCTGTACAGTTAATGTCTGAATATAAATTAGCACTGATCGTTTAAAATTCTTGTCCCGTTTTGTAAAACGGCGGGTATGTCATGGAATTTCGATAAACATTTTGCTTTCTGTTTTGAGCATTTTTTTTCTTTCTTTTTTATGATTTTAACCTAAATACACAAGGGTTTGTACACTTAGAATTTGTTAAAGTTCAACTGGGCCTCCATAGAAACGTGCAAGTTTTCGAGAAATGCAATGTATGCATATCTGCTATACAGTTGTTTTATATACAGACAAGTCAAGGCTTTCTTCCTATATCAAAATAAATCGTATATCTTTCCGATTCTAGGGTTAGCAAAAATTTAGTACTGGAACCCGTACTATTAGGTTATATATTTACATGGGACAGTTCAGCGCACAATAGCTTGAAATTTATTTTTTTTTTTTAATCAAATAATGACTATACGAATTGCCAAGACAATCGCAGGACGGACATTTCACAGCTAAGTAAAATACGTTTAGTGTTGATACCGTGGCAAGTAATCGCCTACAGACTAGTTTATATGCTCCTGTTACTGTAGATGAGACCAGTAATTCTCCGTTAGCAGTGGATCGTTTAATCAACAGTAAATCGGGTTAATCCACGGAACCGCCCTCCTGACAGTCACTGGATACATTCGTCCTCTTGTTGTCCCCCGCCTTTTCGAAGAAAAGCGGAGGGACACTGTTTTCGGCTTTCCGTGGTGCGTGGTTCCGAATTTTTAGTAGGTACCTTGTCCCCTTAACTCCTCCTACAGTTTTTGTCCGATCCTTTTGAAACTTTACAGGGGCTTTTAAGATGGTCTGAAGATATGCATGTGTTTTTTTCAGAATCTTGAAATTATTTTTTATCACTTTTTACACATTTTGAACTTAGACATTTTTTGAGTTCTAATATTACAGAAGTCTATAGGGAGTAAGTATCTTGTCCCCTTAACTCCTACCACAGTGTTTGGCCGATCCTTTTGAAACTTTACATGGGCTTTTAGGATGGCCTGAAGATATGCATGTGGATTTGTCAGAATCCTGAAATAATTTTATCACTTTTTCCGCATTTTAAACTTAGACATTTTTTGAATTCTAATATTACAAAAGTGTATAGGGAGTAGGTACCTTGACCCTTAACTCCTCCCACAGTGTTTGGCCGATCCTTTTGAATTTTACATGGGCTTTTAGGATGGCCTGAAAATATGCATGTGGTTTTTTCAGAATCCTAAAATATGTTTTATTTTTCACTTTTTCTGCATTTTTATCTTAGACATTTTTGATTTCTAATATTACAAAAGTGTATAGTGAGTAAGTACCTTGTCCCCTTAACTCCTCCCACAGTTTTTGGCCGATCCTTTTGAAAATTCACATGGGCTTTTAGGATGGCCTAAAAATATGCATGTGTTTTTTTTTCAGAATCCTGAAATAATATACTATCACTTTTTCGGCATTTTTAACAGACATTTTTTTAGTTCTAATATTACAAAAGTGTATAGGGAGTAGGTACCTTGTCCCCTTAACTCCTCCCACAGTTTTTGGCCGATCCTTTTGAAACTTTACATGGGCTTTTAGGATGGCCTGAAGATATGCATGTGGTTTTTTTCAGAATCCTGAATTAGTTTTTTATTAATTCACTTTTTCCGCATTTAACTTAGAGACATAATAATAAATAATTAGTTTCTTTTTATCTGCTAGAGATAATACCCCTCAAAACAAAATTCAAAGGCAACGAAAATTCACCGAATTTGCTTGTTTGTTAATGCGAAATCGGGATAATTTGCATTCGCGATCTGATTAGTTAAAATCTATCGCTTCTTTTTAACCTCAAAGTTATCAGCAAATAAGATCGGCACTTCGATCTTCTTCGAAAATCGTATAGGGTTACCAAAAAGAGGGAAAATTATAACTTCAGGCTCCTGTGGCTCAGCGCATCGCTTTCCGATGGTCTGCCAACATCGACTTCACCTAGCGGGAAGATGACGTTTATACAACATCGTTGACGTGACGTGACGTTACGAGGGTTGTTCAACAAATTCGTAGACTGTCCGTCTCATTTGATTACTACTGCGTTCAAGTAATAATTTCTTATATCATAACATACTTGAATCTATTATCTATAAGTAATACAAATATTTCACCCATAAAACAAACTAGTTACATTTAATGCGCATCTGCATTACCATAGTAACCAGCTACCACCCCCGTCCGACTTTATGTACATTTCGCACTAGTTCATCCACTAATACATTCAGTAATGGTCCCTGTACATTCATACAAAACTAGCCAGACTGTTGCACGAAGGTATGACGACGTCATGTTGATTTTTGACGTCCTTTGGACGTTGGAGTTTGAAATAAACAACGTTGGAACAAGGTAACCTTTACGCTCATAAACGTCAAACTGTCAATGAAAGAACGCATGGAAATCCGCGGGAATATAAAATTATGCACGGGTTTTGGAAAAAAAAAAAAAAAAAAAAAAAAAAAAACACCAACAAACATGTATAAGATGCTGCAGACGGCGAAAGGCGAACGTAAAGTGAGTTTCCGGAGGGCCGGCTAGCATCAACTACAGTTGAAGGGACACACATTTGACAATTTGCTACAACTTAGAGAGAAACAAATTACATCATCCGAGGGTATTCTACGGCTTGATTTTCGGATGTTATTAAGAGACAGTGGCCTGAACGACATCAACGATGCGTATTCCATGGGGCATACTTTGAGAAAAGTGAAACTTGACTTTACGTCATTGACCGTGGACGACATAAATTGGAACGTGAACTGCGCCGTGTGGTGGTCGCGCCTAGATGGCACATTTAATTTTAGCCGTATCTGTATATACAAGACATTGTTTGGTGTAATTTTTGTACACTTACGCACGAAAGACTGTTGTTTACTATGGTTTTTGTTTTATAACTCTGAGAAATTGGATGTTGAAATTAATAAAACCAGTCTACAAATATATTGAACAACCCTCGTATCTTAACACGCATGACCACTGGGCGCCTTCTCGTGGTCCATGTTAGTTATTGTCTGTTACCTTGCACATGCTTAAGTTAAGTGGACTTGGTGCACGTGTATGGTAAATTTTCCACCGGTTTACAAGGACGACAGCTTTTGTAACTTCCCTTTTTCTTGCCTGCACGCCGCACACCAGGTCTTTTCTAAAAAAAGGGTCTACTCTTAAGGGAAGGGATCATTTTTTTCCTTTAAGAGCAGATCCGTTTTAACCCATTTATGCCTAGCGTCCCAACTAAGGGACATTGGCAAACAGTGTAGACCCAGATCTGAACCCGGCGTCTGATCAGGGTCTACACCATTGAAAACAGACCTGTCCGAAGAGCTGAGGTCAAAAAGAGTCCACTCAGCATAAGTTGGTTTAGAGGGAAGGCAAAAAGATATATAGCAAAGTTGTCCACCGAAAGCGCATCTGCTGACCCTATTGTAGATGTCTGCATATTTAAAGCTTCATCTGGTTAAACAAACTGTCTGGAAAACACACACACACTCGCACGCACGCACGCACGCACGCACGCACACACACACACACACACACAGAGTTATTTATGAACGCATGCAGTATACATGTACGTACTGTATATGCCCTAAATTTGCATGGGTACCTTAATTCCTTATCTTAGTAAACCTTTAGGATTTAGTGCGGACTTCATGGAAGTTGTTCTTTCTTTTTCTTTCACCGATTTAACTAGTGAGTTGCCCAGAAAACCTGACCTTTCAGCTTTTTTAACTTTTGTGAGTGTGTTCGTTTCAAAGGTCATTCCTTTCAGACTCGATTTACTAAACAAGTAAACTAACACGTCTGTTTCCAGACAGATAACGCTACAACCTCTTTATAAAAGTATTGCTGAGAAAACCTGTATTAGCTAAACGACCGGTAGTTCCAAAACAAAATGTACAGATTGTATAGAAAAAATGACAATGACTGGTCATTTTTTAATACAATCTATACATTTTGGTTTGGCTATTACACTTTTAGGTTCCACGTTTAGACCGTCTTATGTTAGAAACAATTTACGAGAGTCCTGCAAAAATTTTTGTCACTGGGTTCGGATTACTTCAGTGCTACGTTTTATCAAACATATTTTTATTACAAACCTTCAAAGTATTCACCCTTTACTGAAACACATTTTTTGTAACCTTTTTACCTAGTCGCGAAAAGCAGATAAATAGTCTTCTTTTGGTATCTGTTGGAGACACTGATAAACAGCGCTGCCAAGAGAACTTCTAGACGTATACTTATTTCCAGAAAGCATTTTCTTAAGCCTTGGAAATAAAAAGAAGTCACGGGGACTCAGGTCAGGTGAATAAGGTGGATGGTTTAAAACTTTCGCCTTTTCAGAAGCCAAAAAAAACTTAACAACCTCACACTTATGAGAGGAGGCGTTGTCATGTAAAAAGGTGGATTCCTGACCATCCTTTGCTTGGTCGTTTCTTATTGTAACAAGTAAATTGGTCAGTGTATATGACTGCATCTATTTCAATTTGAAATAACTCGGTCAGCTGGAAAGCAATTTGCACGAAATAATCGGGTATCGTTAGCTATTCAACACACCATTCAAGTGCAGTGAAGCATTTTAAAATATACCTGGGATAAAACTTAGGAAGCCTATTAGTGACAGAACTTTTTGCACGACCCTCGTATAATAATTCGTCTTATACGAAGGCTCTAAAGTATTTAACATACTGCAATTTTACTAAGTGTACATCTATTACATCGAAAACAACATTATTAATTTGTCTTTTTCGTTTGGTTTCAGACTTCCATTGTCGGGAAAGCTGGTGATTACGAGGTAGAGATGAACGCCGCAGTTGGTCACCCAATATTAAACATTAAATCCAAAAGAAGGACGGCAGATGGTACACCTGTAGTTATCTGGCGCAAAATTCACTACTATAAAAATAAAAGAGTCTTGGACCTTTAAAAATAATATAATTGAATATGAGCAGTGCTTTAAAAATTAGCCCTGGTCCTGCTGAACCCGGATATGGCCTGCCTTTGCAAACAGTGTAGATCCAGATCAGTTGGCTTCTGAACTGGATTTACACTGTCTGGCATGTTTGTATCAACAACCTGGATCAAGTAACCTGACTGGCTGAAAATTAGAAATCGGCATGGCATCTTAATTTTTTCAGCATGGCAAGGGTTAAAGGGAAATGCAATGTTGATAAACAGTCTGACAGAAATCACCTTTTCAAAGCATGCATTTTGATGCAAATTTAATCAGCATCGGATGAAAAATAAGAAAATTTTGGAGATTTGGATATAAAAATGGTTTTATTGGCGCCGTTTTTTTGAATATTTAATAAGAAATTTTGACGTCATAAAGCCTTAAGTAGATATGTAAAACCTAAATTGGAGATATACGCAACAATTTTAATTCTAAATTTGTGTAAAGAGTTTCTTCGGTGAACATTTATTGCTTTTAATTGAAAATTCATTTTCTGTCATCTAGAAGATTCTATTTAATATTTTAAGATATTAAGAGCCTCATTTTATATTCGAAATGACGGCGCCTTTGAAAATTCTTTGAAATTTTCAAACCGAACGTCAATAGCTTTCGTAGTTTTTTTTAATGAGATTTTATCAAGTTTGCATCAAAAGGCTTGGTTAAGACATTTTATCACCGATATGTTCTTTACCGATGTTGCCTATCCCTTTAAAATAGTCTTCGCATCACAAACACATAGAGAGAGATAGAGAGAGAGAGAGAGAGAGAGAGCACTTTATTATTGTCCAGTATAAACAGTATATATTTATAAATGTTTTTTGAGCAAACGACAAGAGGGCGAGGCCATGTCCATGGTCGGTACTGTTTTTGTTCAAGTGGACGGTCTATTTTAATACTGTTATCGAAGTGCCGAGAGAGAGAGAGAGAGAGTGTGTGTGTGTGTGTGTGTGAGAGAGAGAGAGAGAGAGAGAGAGAGAGAGAGAGAGAGAGAGAGAGAGATTTTGTTATATATGAAGTGAAAATATCTTTGGAATCCCAATATTTAATGTCAATATTTCACACTGTTAATTAGGCGTAAAACAATTATTTTCTCCCGTTAGTATAACGTACTGCTTTTATTTGCAATTTTATAGTGTTTGTTAATGTCTAGTTAACTGAAGTAACGTCTCAGTTTGAGCCGCAACTTCAGAAAACGTACCTGGGGACACGTGCATCCAGCAAAGATTCAGATCAGCCTGTGCGTTCATCACGAAACATGCCTATATAATTTTGATCCCCTTTAACCCCACTTTTATATAGTAAAACTGGGGTTCACAGGGGTATGCATTATTTTTCTTATTTCTGCTCAAAAAACATAGATTGTGGGTACTCGTTAGAACCGCCTCGTCGAGGCGGTTCTAACGAGTACCCACAATCTATGTTTTTGAGCAGAAATATGAAAAAAATATCAGAAAGTTTATCTGAAAATTTTCAGTTTTAGGTGGTAAAATTTTCAGTATATTTGAATAGGCATGTTTCCGTAATGTTATGCAGTTTGATCAGTATCTTCACTGGGCGCATTTGGGATAGCTATGGATGCATGTCAATACGGACAATAAAGGCAGGCCAGACTGCGGATGCACAGGATGACTTGAGGCGAACATGTCCGAAGGTACGTTAGGCTTATTTCCCAGTAAGCATTCTACATAAATCTACAGCGGGCCGTTATCGGCCCGTCAGGGTAGCTGACGGGCCGATAACGGCCCGCTGTAGATTTATGTAGAATGCTAGCTGGGTTGTTGTTCGTTCCTTATTTTTTCGTTATTCTATATCATTTTGTTTCGTTGCGGATTGAAAACTAATATGAAATAAGTTTACCTGTGTTTTTTTTAAATGCAGCATGATCTGTTTGCATGTTGTAAAAGTTTTTTTTCATCTTACTGTTCTTTTTGAACAATGATTCAAATGTTCACATAGTATAGGTCGTTTAATTCTTTCATTTTTTGAGCCGTCAGGAGGGAATTTTAATCTATTCAACAACCGGTTTGTCGCAATAATCAGAGGCTGACCACAGTGTACAGGGATCATATATTTAATCAAGGGTATCACATTTCATTTCATGGCTTATTGTGGCATGAAGGGTCTGACATGCTTTGGATCACGTATCTATTTTTGCTTCTTCTCCTGAAACGAAAGACCAATCTTGGCAAGAAGCATCCGGGTATTTGTAGATCAAAAATAGCTAAAATTGTTCTGATCGGAAATCCAAGATAACCGTCATGGCCGCCATCTTGAAAAGATATTTTTTGCTTCTTCTCCTGAATCAAATATACAAATGACTTGAAACTTGGTAGAAAGCCTCTGGCTGGCCTGTAGATCAAAAATAGCTAAAATTGATCCGATCCGAAATCCAAGATGGCAAATGGCCGTCATGTTCAAAATCTATTTTTCGCTTCTTTTCCTGGACCGAAATGTCAACTGCCTTAAAACTCGGGAGGAAGCATCTGGGTGACTCGTAGATCAAAAATTGCTAAAATCATTACAATAGGAAATCCAGGACGGCCGCCATTGTGGCCATCTTGAAAATCTATTTCTCGCTTCCTCTCCTGAAGTGAAAGGCCAGTTGACTTACAACTGGGTAGGAATCATCGGGGCGACTTGTAGAACAAAAACGGGTAAAAATGTTCAAATGGGAAATACAAGTTGGTCGCCATCTTGAAAATCGATTTTTCGCTTCTTCTCCTTAACTGAAAAGCCAATTAACTTAAAACTTGGTAGGAAGCATTGGGGTGCCTTGTAGATAAAAAAATATCTAAAATAATTCCGACTGGCAATCCAAGATGGCCAGTATGGCAGCCGTCTTAAAAGTCTAATTTTCGCTTCTTCTCCTGAACTGAAAGGCCAACTGACTTAACACTTGGTAGGAAGCAGCAAGGTGACTTGTAGATTGAAAATACCTAAAACTGATTTCCATTTGAAATCCGAGATGGCTGCCAAGTCTGCCGTCTTGAAAAAAATATTTTTCACTTCCTGTCAAGAACGGAAGGCAAATTGACTTGAATTATTAGTAGGAAGCGTGAAGGTGTTTTGTAGATAACAAAAAGCTAAAATTATTCAGATCGGACATCCAAGATGGCTGCCATGACCACCATTTTGAAAATCTATTTTTCGCTTCTCCTGAACCGAAAGACCAATTAATTTAATACTTGGTAGGAAGTATAGGTGTGACTTGTAAATCAAAATTAGCTTAAATCGTTAGAATTGGAAATCCATGATGGCTGTCAGGGCTGCCATCTTGTAAATCAATTTTGAAATACTTCTTAACGGAACGGCCAATTAACTCCAAACTTGATAGGTAGTTTTGAGTCGACTTGTAGATCAAAACAAGCCAAAATAGGTCTGATCGAAAATCCTTCATTGCCGCCATGGTTGTCATTTCGTTTTTCTACATGCTTTAGGCTCATAATGGCTCTCTTCACTGCAGCTGGTGTTTTACTATGTGGTGGCCGTAAAATGTCTTCCCGTACATCATCAAAGTGCAGCCTATACAGTTGACTCTCGTTATCACGACCTCGCTTATCTCGAATAACCTAAGGAGCAATTTCTCCTCTTTTCGACAATATTTCAATATATCTCGAACTTGATGAGTCCAATTACATATACATTTGTTAAATGTGGTTGTTCTATTTACATTTTCCTCAATTCTGCAAATCTGTTATGTCGAGGCACGGATATCTCGAACTATGTCAGATAGTCCTTGGAATTCGAGATAACGAGAATCGACTGTATTTTGTTTTTGGTCCTTTGAGATTTTTGAGCATATTGTAAGAACTTTGAAATTTAATACAAGTTTAGACTCGTATTACTAAGCTTTTGTTTGCATATTTTGTACTCATTTTAGGAATAAAACTGTTGTTTTTTTTTCAAGTAGTTCATTTTAAATTGTTCACTAAATTTCAGTACTTTATCAATGGCTTTCGCTGTTGGATTATGTCATAGGGTCACTGATGAGGCATGGTTAGCCGAAACTATGTGACATGGTCTACTTTTCTTCTTATGAATTTGTTCATCGATTTTGAAAGACACTCATGTTAGACATTTATTTCCGTTTTGCTGAAGATCTTTTGATTCCTTTTTATTTGTTTTTTTAATTCAGGTGGGCATCTTGCCCACCTGAATTAAAAACAAATAAAAAAAATCAAAAGATCTTTAAATAACATCTTTTCATAGACCAACGGACATGTGCAGATTTCTGTATAATTTCTGAAAACTTTCTTTACATTACAAAAATCATGGTTCCATTCTGCTGACAAGATGGCGTCTTTAAACATTATATGTTTAAAATAGCATCTTGACAAAAGCTATGATACTGTATTGTGTGAATGTGTATAAGTCCACTGATTTTGTTACGTGTCTTGCATTTAAGTCAGTTTCTCAGTAACTAGTGATCCTACAGCTAGTGATACTTAGCTTATGCATACATCTTAGCATGGCCTCTTGTGTGGAGTCATCTATATTTGATCTTGACCTATATTTTATAGTCCATTAGTCATGCTATGTTGTCTTCT
The DNA here is from genome assembly GCA_964016985.1 of Anodontia alba. NCBI lineage: Eukaryota > Metazoa > Mollusca > Bivalvia > Lucinida > Lucinidae > Anodontia > Anodontia alba. Next base: position 11,669,473 of record OZ024829.1, read on the forward strand.
TAATATAATCAGTATGATTCTTGGACAAAATGTTTGCCTTGATCATTTCTTCGCAGTTTCTGTAAATACTATGATACTCAGGTGAGCGTTATAGAGCCATGATGGCCCGCTTGTTGATTTATCAGAAGACAAAAGGAAACCTACTCCATAAATCCGCAAGTAAACTAAAAGTTCTAGAAGTAGAAACTTTAGATTACTATGCAACGTCAAACCGTTTGAAAATCGCAAATAAAACTTCTGTTCGATTTAATGTAATAAAGCATTTTTACATGTTTATCAGTGTGGAATATTGACATCAAATAGTCTTGCCACTAAGACTATTTATTAAATTTTACGTTCATTTTTGACACCTACTTCATAAAACTGTTTAATTCGCAAGTAAACTAAAAACTGTAGAAGTAGAAACCTTAGAACACTATGCAACGTCAAATCATTTGAAAATTGCAAATAAAAGCGCTTCTGTTCGTTTTAATGTAATAAAGCATTTTACATGTTTATCAGTGTGAAATATTGACATCAAATAACCTTGTCACTAGGCTTATTTATTAAATTTTACTTTAATTTTTAGACACCGGCTATAATTGCTAATACAGTGAACCCTCGTTACAATGACAACATTTGTTCCCGATGATGTTGCCATTAAAATGAATTTACTGTTTTAAAGAATCCTTAATGAACAGAATGATATTTACAAAACGTCTTGTTGTAATCTTTCTTTTTTCCCATAGAAAATATATTTTGGATATTTGTTAGAATCGCCTAGTGAGGCGATTCTAACAAATATGCAAAACATATGTTTCCTATGTATTTATTATAATGTTCTTGCATTATGTCTGATTGTTTGTCACCTCTTGAGCGAAGATTCAGCTCCAGTCAAAATTTGATTAAAACGATTTTGTCGTTGTGTCTAATGTCCAAATACAGAGGCTCATTATGAAAACACTCCTATTCAAATATATAGAAAATTTCACCTCCAAAAACTGACAATTTTCAGATAAAAAAAACTCAAATATTTTTCATTTCTGCTCAAAACATTGATTGTGGGTACTCGTTAGAACCGCCTCAACGGGGCGGTTCTAACGAGTACCCACAATCTATGTTTTGAGCAGAAATAAGAAAAATAATGTATACCCCTGTAAACCCCAGTTTTACAATATAAAAGTGGGGTTTTAAGGGGGTCAAAATTATATAGGTATGTTTTCGTGATGTGACTGTACCCGCTTTATGTTAGCAGACGACTCATACACACACAAATATGGTATAATTTTTTAACATACGTTTTCTTGAAGGTCAGTGAAAAACTATGTCAAGTTTTATTTCTAAGGAAACAATAAAAAAGTAAACTATAACCTATGGTTTATCTGTTTATTCGTTTATAGATAAGTTAGTCGTACGCCTGTTAACAAGTATCCTGTAGAATGCCCCATATTGCCAGCCTATACTACTGATGAGGAACAAATAGTCATAAAACACGTATGAAACCACAGATGCACAAAGAAAGAACTGTTATAGATAGCCACGTTTGAACGGTCAGTTAAGTAGAAATGGGGAGGTTTAAGCCATTTTTCCCCACGAAACGCCACCCTTAATTTTGATGCAGTGCCAACAAACACAAACAAACACTGTGCAGTAACACAGTTTACACGCATAGGAAAAAATATGTCGGGAAAATGCAGATTAAAGAAGAATTAAAAGCAATACCCGGTATTCAAAGGATAGAATATAACATTATTGCTATACGACATACGGCATGCTTAGATTTTAAGCCAGTCATGGCTAATAGCTATAAATCCTCTTTGACTGCACGACGGTGGGTCGCGTACTGAGGATGTATGGGCCGAACATGGACACAAGGGATTGTTATGTGTATGCGTGTGTAGCGGGGGTGGGGGAGAAGGGGGAGGGGGAGGTCGTGTGTGTGTGTGTCCATTACTTTTTAGAATCAAGGGCGATTCTATTTAGATTTCATTACGGTGTATACCTAAACCTTTTAGAAAATGGTTTTTGCCTGGTACTATATCTTTGTTCGGCCCTCTTTGTTCAACTAGTGGTTCTCTTTAACTCTGATTGTCCGTGTCTGAGATCTTTGCCGCGAACTCTCATCATTGTTTCATCACAGTGATTTCATTAACGCGTTTTTTTTCTGTAATGTTTCACCGAGTGAGTGAGGGGCACACTATGCGAGTCGAACAGTTATTTTGTACTTTTCTAACAATTAAACCTAGGGTAAGAATTTGTACCAGTAAAATCTGTTTCACCCATTGTATCCTAAAAGGATATTTGACAAACATTGCAGATCCAGATCTGATCAGGGTCTCCACTGTTATCAAATAATTTAACCATTGTTTCTAGGAATATCGAAATTTCATGGCTTAACGTACCTATAATTAAAATTGGACTCTTCCAGGTAAAGCTACACTCTACCAAAGACAACATACAATTTACAAGCCAAAACAAAGCAGTCAGATTCTTATTCCCCAATGCCATACTGGGCCCATCAAACATACTAATAAAATAACAAACAGAGCCCAGTTGTTCAAAACTATCGATGTCGTTAGGCAACGTATCGTTAACATTTTGATCATTAAATATGCCATATACGCTAATACTTTTGCAGAAATAATGTGAGTAGTTTTTGCATTTACAAAAGCTACTTACATTTTTTTCAGCAAAACTACCTGTGAGTTAGATATTGTACTTAATAGAGCAGTCCACTATAACGACCTCGTAAAGCTGACGATGCTTTGAACAACTTGGCCCAGGTCAAAATATCAACAAAACCCCGAAGCCTGCAGCCACAAGGTTCGACAAAGAACATATTAAAATAAGAATCACTGCCTTAGAACGGTCAGTAGTAAAATCTACAGGGGATCTAACCCATTGTAGACTGAATAGACTCCCCAACACTATATATTGGAAGAGTCCAATTTTAATTATAGGTACGTTAAGCCATGAAATTTCGATATTCCTAGAAACAATGGTTAAATTATTTGATAACAGTGGAGACCCTGATCAGATCTGGATCTGCAATGTTTGTCAAATATCCTTTTAGGATACAATGGGTTAAACAGATTTTACTGGTACAAATTCTTACCCTAGGTTTAATTGTTAGAAAAATACAAAATAACTGTTCGACTCGCATAGTGTGCCCCTCACTCACTCGGTGAAACATTACAGAAAAAAAAACGCGTTAATGAAATCACTGTGATGAAACAATGATGAGAGTTCGCGGCAAAGATCTCAGACACGGACAATCAGAGTTAAAGAGAACCACTAGTTGAACAAAGAGGGCCGAACAAAGATATAGTACCAGGCAAAAACCATTTTCTAAAACCGTAATGAAATCTAAATAGAATCGCCCTTGATTCAAAAAAGTAATGGACACACACACACACACGACCTCCCCCTCCCCCTTCTCCCCCACCCCCCCGCTACACACGCATACACATAACAATCCCTTGTGTCCATGTTCTGCCCATACATCCTCAGTACGCGATCCACCGTCGTGCAGTCAAAGAGGATTTATAGCTGTCAGCCATGACTGGCTTAAAATCTAAGCATGCCGTATGTCGTATAGCAATAATGTTATATTCTATCCTTTAAATACCGGGTATTGCTTTTAATTCTTCTTTAATCTGCATTTCCCCGACATATTTTTTCCTATGCGTGTAAACTGTGTTACTGCACAGTGTTTGTTTGTGTTTGTTGGCACTGCATCAAAATTAAGGGTGGCGTTTCGTGGGGAAAAATGGCTTAAACCTCCCCATTTCTACTTAACTGACCGTTCAAACGTGGCTATCTATAACAGTTCTTTCTTTGTGCATCTGTGGTTTCATACGTGTTTTATGACTATTTGTTCCTCATCAGTAGTATAGGCTGGCAATATGGGGACTCCTTTACTCTCATCTCTCCTTTCGTTGTGCTTCGGGTAGGCATTACGAAAACACGCCTATTCAAATATACTGAAAATTTTACCACCAAAAAATGAAAATTTTCAGATAAAAAATTCTGATATTTTTCATATTTCTGCTCAAAAACATAGATTGTGGATACTCGTTAGAACCGCCTCGTTGAGGCGGTTCTAACGAGTACCACAATCTATGTTTTGAGCAGAAATAAGAAAAATAATGTATACCCCTGTAAACCCCAGTTTTACTATATAAAAGTGGGGTTTAAGGGGGTCAAACTTACATAGGCATGTTTTTGTGACGCTGTGCTTCATGATTGTGGTATTTCCTGGATATCTTCACTTAATTTGTTTGTAAGTTAACTAAATTTCTAATATCAATCTATTCGGAGTATCGGCGATAAAATTTTGAGCAGAAAGGATTTACCGAGCTCGTGATACCGAGAGCCTTATGCAAGGCGTTTGCCAGTCAGGACTGTTATCTGTAGTTTAGCTTGAAGTGTGGGAAAATGCGGAATGCAGTATATTGGACAGACTGGCCAAAATTTCAAAACCAGACTTTGTGAATGAGAGAAAAAAACAACAACAAAAAAAAAAAAACAAAAAAAAAAACAAAAAAAAAACACTCACACACACACCTAAAAAATAGACAATTTTCTGTCTCTCCCTTTAAATGCAATAATTACCAACCTAGAAGAGTTGCTGTTCAACCAGTTTTAAATCTGTACAAGGGCAATTTAATACTTGGATTCAAAACTATCGTTATAAATGAGTTATAGTTTAAATGGGTTAAGGCATTACAAACCCCTTATCTACTAGATTTTAACGAGAACATATACCAAGGTAATATTTCTAAATTACCAGGTTTCGATATTTTCTATAAACAAATAACAAACGAAAACAAAGAAAAGACAATACAAAAGGAAATTAAAAAAAAAAAAAAAAAAAAAAAAACCGATCACACGCAAACACTAATTGGCAAATTTAAACGCGAAAATACGGCATATATTGAGGGTTTAGTCGGCCCGACATGACCTTAACAATTCTAAATCTAATCAGCTACCATGACCCGCGAAGTACTGCAGCCGCGAATAGCAGGAAGAGCATGACTTATACGTAGGTAGGCACTCCACCGAGCAAGAATCTCATAGGTTAGCGGCCCACCGAGCACACGCAAGCTGATTATAGGTTAGCGCCCTATCGAGCACACGGTAACTGATAAAAGGTTAGCGCCCCGACCGAACACACGGTAACTGCTAATAGGTCAGCGCCCAACCGAGCACACGCAAATTGCCATAGGTAAGCGCCTCACCGAGTACACGATAACTGCTTATAGGAACAGAACAGAACAGATTTTTATTGAGAACTCCAAAGGGCTATAAAGCCCATCAGGACATAACATTTAACAGTGTGATGGCGAATATACACAATGACAACATTTTACATACGCAAATCTGTAGTAATACTCAGTACTAGTAAATATGTATTAATACAAATGATTTGAAAAATTAGTTATCTGAATAACTACCCAGAAAGGACAAGCCAAAGTGATTGGGGCTTGTCTCTACCCGCTTTGGCTCACCTGTCTGGGCAGCTATTTTCAGCAGTAGAGTAGAAATCTGTGTTGTAATATACATCGTACTATTTATCCTTCAGACAAAATATTTGCAGATACTAATAAGACATAATATAGAAAATAGTAACATAAGGAGAAGGTGTACACAGTTAAAATGATTTTATACCTTGATTTTATTTATTTATTTTATTATTATTATTTTTTTTTATATATATACTTTTGCTTTGTAACCTGGAGCATGAGCTACCAAAGCATATGTACAAAAGTGTTTATTTATGAATAGAATAGAATAGAATAGATTTATTTCAAAATTCCAATAGGTGCCCTTGAGAATATAATACAAACATATACGATGGCATATGACATAGTCATTAAAGAGACAAAAGCATTTTCTGTTATTACCTGAAAAAAAATCAATATATTGTGTATATAATTAACATTATGGGGTAATCAACATTATGTGGAGAAGATGATATCTCACAAAACAGGGAAGTCAGAAAATTAAAACAGCAGGTCGTGAACAAACTCAGTTGCACCAGCCGTCTCTTGCCAGACACCTTTAAGAATCTCATGCTACAGGAACGTGTGGCGGACCAATGTCCAGACAGCATGTCCCTGCATTCTTTCTTCCTTATGCAAGACACATCCCGCACAGAACTGGCCATAATCTGCCGTTCCAAAATCTAACACTACCAGTAGTTATCTAACACATAAGTTCTATGCGAACATATCTCAATTTAACTCTGTACATAAAATAATAATAACAGTAATAATAATGATAATACCAACAATCATAATAATAATAATAATAATAATTATTACTATTATTATTATAATAGCATTAATGTTCAACTCTTTTATATATATATATATATATATATATATATATATATATATATATATATATATATATATATATATATATATATATATATATATATATATATATATATACACATACATACGTATATATATACACATATACATACATATATACATACATATACACACATACATATATATATATATATATATATATATATATATATATATATATATATATATATATATATTATAGGTAAGTACCATATCCAGCACAGGCCAACTGATAATAGATAACACCATACTGAGTGCACGCTAACTGCTAATAGGTACGCACCCAACCGAGCACACACCAACTGCTTATAGGTAAGCACCACACCGAGTACACGCTGCTAACAGGTAAGCACCCCATGAGCACACGCCAACTGCTAATAGGTTAGCGCCCTATCGAGCACACGCCAACTGCTTATAGGTAAACACCACACCAAGTACACGCTGCTAACAGGTAAGCACCCCATGAGCACACGCCAACTGCTAATAGGTTAGCGCCCTAACGAGCACACGCAAATTGCCAACAGATTTGCGCCCCCACCGAGTACATGCCAACTGCTCAAATCAGCGAAACCAGACAGACGCAGGCATCAAGTAAGACATGCCCATTACAACGGATACCTTTGACTGGACCAATATAAAGGGAAGTAAGGTGAGTCAAATCTCTCAATCATAACTTCTGGAAACAGATTATCTTAAGTTTTCGTGACCAGTTAGGAACGTCATGACTGAACAGTGTTAACTACTTGTTAAAATATGTGTAGGTCCTCCCCGCCTTATCCAGCACACACAAAAGAACCTTAAAGCTTAGCACTCTGGGTAAAATTTTCAGCAGACGACATATTCAAATATTTCATTTGTTTTTCCCAGAAAACAGAATTTAACAGTTCATGCAAATTTGTCTCCAATGGAGGCAGTTTGCATGTAATATCAAATCCTGTTTTTTGGAAAAAAAATATCGCTAATTTGTCGTCTGCTGAATTAGCCAAGAGAGTAGTAAAGATTAATATTGACCACCAACCACAAAGTGCTCTACTAGTGCGATAAGTGTTCGTATATTGGTTTCGTTATCGACGAACTGCTGTTCTGTGCTGTTCCTTTATATCCCCTTCTCTTCCCCTTGGTATTCCATGTTTTAGGAGGACTTAGTTCCGCGATTGTGCCATTTCTTGGGTAACTCCATTTCTGTTTAATACAGGCAACAGAGCATACAAACTACCCTGATAGCTTCTACTTTAAACTTGTATCTAAAACCTATATTTGGCCGTCATCGGCCTGATAGGAATCCTGTCGGACCGATAACGATCCGATATAAACCAAAGGAAAATACAAGCTATGAGCCACAACGTCAGGAAAGCCATTACGAAAACACGCCTATTCAAATATACTTAAAAATTTACCACTAAAAATGAAAATTTTCAGATAAAAAGTTCTGATATTTTTTTCATATTTCTGCTGAAAACATAGATTGTGGGTACTCGTTAGAACCGCCTCGTCGAGGCGGTTCTAACGAGTACCCACAATCTATGTTATCAGCAGAAATAAGAAAAATAACATATACCCCTGTAAACCCCAGTTTTACTACATAAAAGTGGGGTTTAAGGGGGTCAAAATTATATAGGCATGTTTTCGTGATGGAAGATTCAGATCAGCCTACGAGCACGCATTCTGATCAGAATCTTCTCTGGGTGCATTTTGGATTGCCAAGGGTGAGTAGTGTCTTCATGTGAACAAAGATGGCTCTGATAGACTGTGCAGACGCACAGGCTGATCTGTGTCTTCTTTGGGCGCACGTGTCCACAGGTACCTTTTCTAATGTTGCGGCTCAAGTGCATTTTCGATTTATTTTCAGGCAGCCTCCTGCGAAATGCGAAAGAGATTCATAAAGGCAAGTCTGTTAAGGTATTTGAGAAGCCTGGTGGTGCAAAACAAGCCGAGATGGACGCCAAGTCCCTAACATCTGCTGGAGCTGTTGCAGAAGAGGTAGGTTAGAGCAATAAACATAAAAAAGATTGCCTTTGAAAACAAAGAACACACTACGGATTAGAAAATGGGAGTCTCGGTTTTATTGAGACTCTTCATAAGCAGTAATGAAGTTTGCAACACTGTTTACGCCCTCTAGCGTATACATGAGCAGAACTTCATTTTCAAATATATCACAATTACGAAACATTCCTATACAATGCTGACCCCTTTAAACCCCACTTTTATATAGTAAAACAGGGGTTAACAGGGGTATACATTATTTTTTCTTATTTCTGCTCAAAAATATAGATTGTGGGTATATGAAATATGAAAAACCAGGTCTATTTTTGAAAAAAAAAAATATATAAATGTCGTCTGCTGCAGTTGGAGTACATTAAAGCAAATATGCAACCCGATTACTGCAATGTCCTTCAAAGCGCTAAGCAAAGTTACAGTATTTCATCAAAAATAACTCCGTTAAAATGATTTTTGCTTTCCTTCAAATAACGGGTCTGCTCTTAAAGAAAAGGCTTTGCTTCTCTTGGGGCAAATTCTTTCCTTTTAGAGTAGACCCTTTTTCAGAAGGGACGTGGTGTGCATGAACGCAGACTAGAAGTCAGTAAACTTAACCGGGCCATTCATGTATATATATAGCAAGAAAACAACAAAATAGGTAAAACGTTGTTTCCCGGATTTTGCTAACAATATAAATCGTTGAACAACCACATTTGCTTTACTTAAATCTTTTTTTTTGTCCCTGGACAATTACAGCAGATGACAAATTGATGATATGTTGTTTTTTTTTTCCTGGATAAAAGGATTTGAATTTTCACACAAATTGTCCCTATTGGGAAAATTGTTCAATATGCCTAAAATTTTACCCAGACTTAGGTCTACAGTTTATTTCCTGCAGGCACACAACGTTGAAACAACGTCGATTCAACCTTGATTCAACGTCAAGACGTTGAATCAATGGTGAACCGAGTTGTGTGTCCGCTGGGTTGATGTTACAGCTGTCTTTAAAATAATTGGTTTCTATACTTTCTGTATTATTATACTGATCAGCTGAATAACGTAATTGCTGTCAGCTACGTTGGCTGACGTGACGCCACTGAAAAACAAAATGGCGTCCTACAACGTTGAAAATGCCATTCAAAAATAGTTTGGCGATTTTAAGACTGTTGCCAGGAATGTTTGAAAAAATGGAGATAAATTCAAAATATTATTTTTCTTTCTTTTTCATATAAGTGGTAAATTGTTATTAAGAACCACACGTTTTGCATAAGAAGTTGTAATGCATGTGAACAAAAACGGTGACGTAGATTATAGACCTTCCCAGCGGGCACACAATGTTGAAGCAATGTCGATTCAACGTCAGGACGTTGAATCAACGTCAAATCGACGTTCTTGCATAAAATCCTACGAACATAGCTGTTTGAAGCTATTCTTGAATGGACCAGAAGTCGTGTTCAAACAACAAAACCCATGTTCAAATCATGAAATGAACGTGCTGTTTGAACATGGATTTTGAACTTTTGATATTACAAGATGGGCCTCGCTTTGTTTACGTTACGTTGGGCGACGTAACGTTATCACCCTGAACGTAGCATTTCAGAACTTTATTATGGCGTCAGAGGGTCATTGCGCAACTGGCGTCATTGTGAACAACATTCTGAACTAGCCGCCATGTTGGTTTGCCGTCGCAGTTAAAGAGTTTATATGCAGTTTATATGGAGCTTTGGGGCATTTTTGTCACAATATGCCGTTGGAATCGTAAGTTATGCAAGAACAACGATCATCCATGGTTATTACATAGCAATAACATTTGCCGGGTCCCTCGGAAGATACTTGAACACTCGGCCTAGCGGCCTCGTGTTCAAACAGCTTCCTCGGGACTCGGTAAATGTTAATGCAGGAAAAACCATGGATGATCCCTATATTGTTTCAACGCTGTGTGTCTACAACGTCAACTCAACGTTGATTCAACGTCAAGACAATGAATTAACATTGAATCGACGTTGTTTCAATGTTGTGTACCTGCTGGGTTCCTTGTCAGCATATGTAATAAGACACTTTCTCGTTACAGTACATGTAATGTGCAATCTTATCAGAAGTATCTAGAGCCAAAACAAAAGTTATATAAGGCCTCTTTTCCCTAAATGACAGCACCTTCCTTATTCAAATTCCTAAAGTTGGCGCTTGACAATTGCTGTCTGTGATCCGACCAATCGTGACCCAACTTGCGTTTTTCTTTTGAATTGGAGTCAGGTTGTCATTGAACCCTCTACTTTCTGTCCCTGTAATTTTGTGATTGCGATGGTTCACTGATGAGGTAGAGGAACTAAGCGGACCGAATATATATGTGGAATTTTAACCCATTTATGCCTGGCGTCCCATAAATGGGACATTGTCAAACAGTGTAGACCCAGCTCAGATGCCGCCGAACGCAGAGTCTGATCAGGATCTACACTGTTTGCATCAAACATACAAGTTTCTATAAATATTGTAATAAAAACTAACCAGACACCTCTTCTACTGGAAATGGTTCTGTCCAAAGACTTGAGGTAGAGGAGTCCACTCGGCATAAATGGGTTAAGCTACATCAGAGTTAAAAGTCAAACTAGTTTAACCTTTGTTCTGCTGAAACTGGATATGCCCTGACTTGCGAACAGAGTAGATCCAGATCAGTTGGCTTCTGAAGAAGCCAACTGATCTGGATCTGCACTGTTTGTCGTTCAGTATGTGAATTTATATCAACAATCTGGATTAAGTAATCTGACTGGCTGACAATTAGAAATGTGTGTGGCCTCTTAATTTATTTAGCATGACAAGGGTTAAGCCCCTTCTCCGCCCTCTTCCCCATAACTCAGGTATTTGTTTCTACTGACAGTTCCAAGGCTGTATGTCAGTTGCAGTTCGTGTTTAATTGTATGCCATTTATTGTCACTGTGTCGTTAAGTCTTGCTACTGTTTGTTTCTCATCTCTTCTTATCTCGGTGTTTTGGGTCAACTGATCTTGTGGCCTTTCCTAGGTAACGCCCTTTCTATATGTGTGCAGCAACGTCATAAAACGCACTTCGTACATTTGCACTCAACATTCGCGCAGTCTGATCAGAATCTTCACCGGGCGCATTTTGGATAACCAAGGATGCATGTTTCTTCATGCGGACAACGAAGACTGTGATCAGACTACGCTGATGCGCATACTGATTTGAGTATGGCGCACATGTCAAAAGTTACGATTTCTCACATTGAGGCTGATATTGTTCTAATATCTTACTTGCTGTGAATTGATATACAGTCAAGGGTGGCAAAATTGTTATTGTTTCCCGTCCGAAAAGAGGTCTACTTAAAAACATTAGCAGCAAGTTTTTTTTCTTTTCACAGTAGACCCGTTTTCGAAAGGAAACTAAACAGGAAGTTTCCCTTCTAAAATATTGAGACATCTACGAAGTGCTTCCAGATCTCATAATTCATTTTACAACATCAAAGATCGTACCTTCGGCCATGTGCGACCAGAGAAGATTCAGATCAGACTGCGCATTCGCGCATTCGTGCAGTCTGATTAGAATCTTCAACGGGCGCATTTTGGATAGCCAAGGATGCAAAGTTTCTTCATGCAGACACTGAAGATTCTGATTAGATAGCGCGAATGCGCAGGTTGATTTGAGTATTCCTTACAAAAAACATGCCTATATAAATTTGCCCCCTTACACCTCACTTTTATATAGTAAAACTGAAGTTTACTGGGGTATGCATTATGTTCCTTATTTCTGCTCAAAACCACAGATTGTGGGTACACGTTAGAACCGCCTCGCTGGGGCGGTTCTAACGAGAACCCACAATAAATGAATTAAGCAGAAATATGAAAAATATCACAATGTGATTATCTGAAAATTTTCTTTTTTTTTTTTTTTTTTTGTGGTAAAATTTTCAGTATATTTGAATTGGCAAGTTTTCGTAATGTATTGGGTACACACGTCAGAGGGTTCCTTTTCTGACGTTGCCACTCATTTCATGTTTCTCCACAGAGTGTTAAGAAGGCGTGGGTTCCGGATGAAAGTATTCAGTTCACCTTTCAACGTAAGAAGAAGAAACTGGCAATGCTCATCAAAACACGTCAGGCTAATGGCACATACGATTTTGAAATATACAAAATATTTTACAGGGACTAGATTACATGACGCCGTCCAATGTGACAACAAGTATAACTCCAACATAACAGATTTACATACTTTAAGCGCAATTTGGTTGATCGAGAGTAATTTGAAAACATTTATACTTCTATAAATCCACAGAGCAGGAATCTCAGAACTACATGTATTTTCTTTGCGAAGATTTATAAGATGAGCTAATATATTCATATTTTTAACGTAAATAATATGACATAGTTGGAACCATAAAAACATATTCATTTTTTTGTAGATTTTATCGATGTGTAAACGCCGGCAAACTACTAACAAAATTAGTGTCAAATCCCACTTTATGTCTGTTTTGAATGAGTCGTCGGCGTAAACACATCGTTAAAATCCACAAAAAAATGAAATTCAATCCTATAATAACAACCGCTGTATGTAAGACAAAACAATAAAATTGATGTCAAAGCAATGAATTGACTGTGTTATTACTGGAACTATTTGCTATGTAGATACAAATAATGAATCTTTGCGGGTCGAGTGAAGAGCTATTGGAATATAGACATTGCTGCAACGTGAGTAAATTTGCACCCAACGAAGACTCTGATCAGCCTGCGCATCCGGGCAGTCTGATCAGATTATTCGTTGTCCGCATGAGGAAACAATGCATCCTTGGCTATCCGAAATGTGCCCAGTGAAGATTCTGATCAGACTGCGAGCACATGTCCGAAGGTACGTTTTCTCACGTTATGGCTGACACTGATGTTCCTTTCCTAACATTACGCTAATTGCTAAAGCATATCCTTCACATGTAAATGTCTATCCCCGATTTACTAACATACATTTAAAAGCTATAAAAGAATAGACGTTTAACCCTTTCAACCCTGGAGACCGCTACAAGTACATGCACCTATGCAAACAGTGTAGATCCCGATCAGAGGGCTCGTAGCAAGTCATATCATCAGGATTTACAGTATTTGCCAGTCTACTAACGATTTTGAGTAACATGCCCTACTGGCAACAATGGATATGACCGAATACAAAGATGAAATAGTCCACTTAAGAATGTCAGGAGTGAAAGGATGAATAATAATTATCATACTAATGACTGAATGGAAAGGAAGGCAATGATCAAGTCCTTCTTTCCCTTTGGTGTCTTGTACGGAAGTTGTTAGGTAATTGTATCGATCCCTGGCCTTCCTTTCTTTTAACAAAGTAAATAGCTCACGAATTTATACAATCAGGTCCATATGAAGTTCTGAACATATGGGGAAATACTAATACAATTTAACAGCCACAAAAAGAACAGACATCAAGCAGATTTGTAAAACTTTTTCGAGGACACGGATGCCCCCACCTGAAAAACGTAAACGCAAATTGCTAACGCCGGACGCGGACGGACCGGGGCTACACTAAACGCCTTTTCACTATTCTTCGAATGGCGGGGGCATAAAATGGAGGCCACTTTATTACCCAAACTTTACTGAACAAAATATATTTACATATTAGGGGGAAAATCATGAAACATAAACAACATAGTGCCTGCGAAATGGCAATACTATAGAAATCGAGTTATTGTTTAGAAAGAACATACGGAACTTCTAAATAATATTAGAATTTCTAATACGTCTTGGCAATGCATGCCCTATATATTCTTGTTACAAGTCGGAGGACTGACCGACCGACTGTGCTGTTAACGTTGTTTTTCAACAGTGTTGATAATTATATCTTAATAACTGATTAACTTCGTACAAGGCTACATGTATCGGCATAATGAACTTCGCTAAACATTACGTAAACAAGCCTATTCAAATATATTGGAAAATTTATCAGCAAAATATGATAAATTTCAGATAAAAATTCTAATATTTTTCTTATGTCTGCTCAAAAACATAGAATGTGGGTACTCGTTAGAACCGCCTCGGCGAGGCGGTTCTAACGGGTACCCACAATCTATGTTTTCTAGCAAAATAAGAAAAATAATGTATACCCCTGTAAACCCCAGTTTTACTATATAAAAGTGGGGTTTAAGGGGGTCAAAATGATATAGGCATGTTTTCGTGATGATGGGCCGCGCCAAGCCAAAAGTTGTCTTTAAGCATGCACAACATGCACATATTCAGATTCGGCCCACGCATGCTTACAGACTCATCCGGGCATTTGCTTTTAATTGATATATTCTATAGTGTCCAATGAGTCTGCAAGCAGCGAAGGTCCTGATTAGACTGCGCGGACGCGCAGGCTGAACTGGACCTTTGCTGTCCGCATATGCCCGAAAACACGTTTTGCAGGGCGCGGATAAAATATGTTCCTAAATTTTGTCGATATTAAACTGAATTCTTTTTGAAATATAATGTTTCAACAGAGAGTATCGGATTTCGAGTATTGTGTTGATTTAATCCCTACGCTCAGAATGATTGTTCGTAGGCATGGTACTTCTGAACAATTTTAAAAAAGATAACGAATCGATATAGCAGGACAGAATATAATGCTGTTATGCGACAGACTGCATACTGAGTAGGTGAACTCGATCCAGGTAAGTTACAAACTTTGCTGCCCTTTTAAATTGCACGACGATGAGACGGACCGCAGACTCAAAGACGGCTCAATGCTACACCTGTTTATAAATGGCTTATGCCCAAATGCGTGGGTTTACTAGTAGTTTTCCTTTGCTCTGACTTTCAGTTTTTGTCGAACCCTAATCGGCTGCGATTCATCATAGTTAGGAAACCCTTATGCGAACCGGACAATTGTGCGTATATGTGTACCTGGAAGGTTTGGAATTAATGGCGAGAATGACCTCAAAATAGTTTTGCTGTTGACCGTTTCAAGGTGATATATACGTTGCAGTTCCTCTCCTCGTCATCATTTATTCGTTCTGTTTTCTTTGGGGTGCTGTTTCATGTAGTTTCGTGTCTTTTAACCCCTATACGATGCCTTTGGAAGGCTATGTTTGGCGACTGTACTGTGACATCCCCATATTGGCATTTAATACATTACAGTCTATTGTTAGAAACTTTGTTTGGAGTCTTGAATGTGCCAAATTACAGCATTATGCAGTGGTTGCGATTCCAATGATCTTTCAAAAAATCGAGAGGACTTGTCTGTCTTTCCTGCCTGTCTATACATCCATCCAAGAAGATTATAACCCGTCTCTTTATGACCAAGTGTCTCATCTCTTTCCAGCAACTCCTCCATTGCTACACAATTACTGTCTGCTTCCTGTAGCATCCCCAGCTGATGGTGATTTAGATACAACAAGAAGTATAGAAGGACTTTACTGTCCACTACTGCCCAGTTATACCAGAAATGCTCTGCTTCGTTTTTCGATTCTATTTCGACTGATCGTATCATCTCAAACGCTAGCGCAACTGGAAGGAGTTCTTGCTCTATCGGTAAAAATGCCACACATGGCGCGCATCCAGTTTTGCGAAACTCAGACTCATTTAAGTATCTAGTATTTACTTTGGACACGCAGTCCTGTGGTATCTTAATCAGAGTTTGTCTGCAACCGCAAACTGAGAGTACTGACAGACCACCAGAATTTTCAAGCGTTTTAAGTATTTCTAGAGAGCGGTCGTATTCTGCAATCGTATGAAGAAACGTAGCTTGTTTCAGTCTTGACGAGAAGTTGTCAGAGGTATCTCTGAGCTCGACCCACTTTGGAGAAGACAGCGCATCTGGGACTTTTGGTTTTGTGTTTGGATGATGCATTGCCAGCGCAACAAGTCCAGATACTAGGCCTAGTTCTATGTATGGAAGCAACAATGCCAGTGCTTCTTTAGTCTGGGCTTCAGTGTAATCCGTTATTCTCTTTGTTTTCTTCAGCTGACACACTACCTTATAAAGAGCATGGATGCAGGCTGTAGGTGTATTTCTGCAGCATCTATGTAGTAGTTGGTTTCTCATTAAAAGTATGTACGTCATGTTTGTATAAAAAAGTTCGAGTCTTTTTTCAACAAGTTCGTTTGTCGTCTGGTTGATGCTACAAGGCTGAGTCTGAGCAAGCTGCAGTCTGTGGCCTATATTTCCACCCTTCAGGTTTAGTATGTACTCCCAAGTATTTTCTAACACATTTTCTAATACATCACGCAGAAGTATTTGTGTCAGTCCATGTATATGTCTTTGAAATAAGTTTTCTTCTGGCATAAAATAGTTCGGGCAATAACCATTTACTGTCCATTCAAGAAGGTGTTTCAAACAGTACTGAAAACAGTTAAGTAAGTTTTCTGGTTTCCAAATCCTGCTTGGGGCTTGTTCAATTAGAAAGAACATGCATGTTTTACAGTGGTAGGAAGACAAAGATTCGTGTCCAATTAAGTTCCAAATCACTTCCTTTTTAAGTAGTTTCAGCAAAATATAACACTGGAACTGGGTCGAGTTGAAGCTTTTCACGAGTTGCCTTTCAAGATGCGAATATGAAAATCTCCATTCCAAATGTTGTTCGGAGCTGCTAGGATGACCGACTGGTACAAGCAAACAACCGAGTGATTTAGAATGTTCTACTATACTTTGCGGTGGCCAGTGATATTTTCTATGTCTAATATGCCATTCACTGGCAACATCAGGCCACCAAGGAACTCGTAAAGCGGTTACTATATCTGTTGATGTATTTGGCATCTGAGTTATTGCGGGACCATGTCGTTCTGACCAGTTCCTGTCGTCAAATGTACAGCTTGGAACAACAACTCTGCCTTTTCTATCGATTTTCAGATGCTCCGATATTTCGGACGTGTCTGTGACATAAAAAGGAATTCCGTTTCGTACCAGTTGAAGTTTTGCGTACCCTGGTTTAGTACTTTTGTCATTGACTACTAGCATACAGAAAGTCTTATCGGCTGATACATCAGAAACGTCCTTAGCTACATCAAACTTGGTGCTCACATATACGTTATCTACATCAGATTCTACTCCAACACAACCTTCATATGCACTACCCATGATGCAACAAAACAAATCTGCCGGTGGGTCGTACAAATTCTGTATGTAGAAATTATCTATTATTTCCATTGTACAGGCACTTTGTATTCGGGATTCTCGAACTTCGGTCGATGTATACACATTTTCCATAACATTGGACAGTAGCGCAGACAAAGGCTCGAAAAACTGACTTCGTGTAGAAATATCCATTATACCTGGAAATATATTGCAAAATAAAGGGAAAGGCAATGCCGATAGATTTCCTATACTGTAGCTGATCTTGTGCCGTGTAGCGCATCACGAAAACATGCCTATATAATTCTGACCCACTTAAACCCCATTTTTATATAGTAAAACTGGGGTTTACAGGGGTATACATTATTTTCATATTTTTGCTCAAAACATAGATTGCGGGTACTTGTTAGAACCGCCTCACCGAGGCGGTTCTAACGAGTACCCATAATCTATGTTTTGAGCAGAAATATGAAAAATATTAGAGTTTTTTATCTGAAAAGTTTCGGTTTTTGTAGGTAAAATTTTCTATATATTTGAATAGGCGTGTTTTCGTAATGGGCCGTACAAAGTCTCCCCGTACATCATCATAGTGCAGGTTATATTTTATTTCCTCTGGGAACATCAAGCCCATCAAGGTTATTTTGAAAATCGAGCAGCCCCGTAAACAACAGTGTTGCATATGAAGAGACTCAATCAAACCGAGTCTCCGATTTTTGTGATTTTGTGTGTTTCCAAAGGCAATCCTTTTTTACTTTTATAATTAAGTAAAATTTAAAAAAAAAAAAAAAAAAAAAAAAAAAAAAAACTTGACAAATGATGACTTTTAATACAAATTTGATAGAAATCGGATGAAAAAGAAAGCTATCGAGGTTTGAAAATGACAAAATTGCTTTTATATGCGCCGCTATTTTGAACCTGAGGCCCAGGTGGGCCCAGAAATCGCTCACCTGGATTAGACTGATCATGATTTGTTAGATTATGCCTTGGTGGCCATCTTGTCTATCAGATCAGATTGCCTTTAGCAATTCAGAATGTGATGTTGTTTGAAGAGTTTCAAGATTGCTACCATGTCCGTCATCTTGGATACTGTAACTGAATGATTCAGCAATTCTGAATCTCCATTTCACCCCATGCCTCCCATCAAGTTTCGGCTCATCCTGACGTTTGAAGAAATATCAAGATGGCCGCCGTGGCGGCCTTATGGATATCGGAATGGAACGATTTTAACAATTTTGAATTTCTGTGTCACTGTGATGGCTCCTATCAAGTTTCAACTCAATCGGACTTAAGAGATGTCGTTTGAATAATTTCAAGATGGCTGCCCTGGCGGCCATCTTGGATATCGGAACGGAACGATTTTAGCAATTTTGAATCTCTGTGTCAAGGTGATGGCTTCCATCAGGGTTTAAGAGGAGATGTCGTTTGAAGAAATTCAAGAGGGCCGCCGTGGCGGCAATCTTGGATATCGGAATGAAACAATTTTAGCAATTTTGAATCTCTGTGTCACTGTGATGCCTCCCATCAAGTTTCAGCTCAATCGGACAGGGTTTGGGAGAGGAGATGTCATTTGAAGGATTTCAGGATGGCCGCCATGGCGGCTATCTTGGATATAGGAATGGAACAATTTTAGCAATTTAGAATCTCTGTGTCACTGTGTTGCCTTCCATCAAGTTTCAGCTCAATCGGACAGGGTTTCGGAGGAGATGTCGTTTGAAAAATGTCAAGATGGCCGCCCTTGGGCCATCTTGGATATCGGAACGGAACGATTTTAGCAACTGTGAATATCTGTGTTACTGTGATGCTTCCCATCAAGCTCTAGCTCAATTGAACTTAGGTTTTGAGAGGAGATGTCGTTTGGCCACCCGGGCGGCCATCTTGGATATCGGAACGGAACGATTTTAGCAATTTTGAATCTCTGTGTTACTGTGATGCCTCCCATCATGTTTCTGATCAATCGGACTTAGGGTTTGGGAGGCATTTGAAAAATTTCAAGATGGCCGCAGGGCGGCCGTCTTGGATATCGGAACGGAACGATTTTAGCAATTCTGAATCTCCATGCTGCCACAATGCCTTCTACTTATTTTCAGCTAAATCCAACTTATGGTTCTGGAGATGTCGAAAATGTGAAAAGCTAACGACGGACGGTCGACGATCGACGGACGGACGACGGACAACATGCCATTGCATAAGCTGACCTGGAGCAAAGCGCCAGGTAAGCTAACAACTTATGAGAAGTTGTGACATAAAAAAAGCCTTCATAAAATCTGCAAAACTTAAATCGATATTATTCCCAGCAATATAATGTTCAATAGTTGTACATATACTTTCAGCTGTGGACATTAACTGATTCTCATTTAAAAATATATTTGCTCTTTTATTTAGAGGATTTTCTTTAATATTCTGAAATATTTAGTACCTTATTAAATATTCAAAATCGCGTAGCGCATGACAAGGGTTCTTGAGTCTTTTAACTTTAATAGTTGTCTAAGTTAAATATGCATAAAACACGTTTATCGAGATCTTCGAACCTGCATACAATATACACAATCGTTGGCTTTTAAACAGATTATTTAAGCGTGCACGAAGTATAATAAAAGCGTAATCACCCAGGAAAGATCATTAGTACAATATGTTCCATACAGAAGGATACTTTGGAAAGACACAGATTGTTAGAAAATTACAGACTCGGTTTCTGTTAGCTGGTTTATGAGCAGCATTACACAATGCAACACAAACCATAGCGTTTCTGCGGCATTAGAAGTAAAAATAAGAAATATGAGGCATACAATATTTTTTTTTCAAGGAATGGCAGTTGACAGAAAATAACACACACACACACACACACACACACACACACACACACACACACACGACTGCAATTTCTGTAATGGACCAAACTAGTTTTGTTTAATTTGCTTATTATCGACCCTCATAAAAATTTACAACGGTGATATTATGCATTTCCTTAGCAACAAAGGTATTTTGCTAAATGTTAACAAGAATGCAAACGAAACAAAATGCAATTACTAACAATTAAAATATATCGAAGACTTTTCGATTCATTTTTGATTAAAGATACATATACGTCAATCCAGAGAGAGAGAGAGAGAGAGAGAGAGAGAGAGAGAGAGAGAGAGAGAGAATGACGAACGGATCTATATTTTCTTCTTTATTGATTTCTAAATAATAATAATAATAATAATAATAATAATAATATTATTATTAATAATAATAATAATAACAATAATTAACGAATTCGTTCTTAATCGAAATCATTTGTATTAGTCGAAAAGCACATTTTAAATAACAATCAGTAACTATTATTAAATAAAATATTTGACAAAAGCGGACGTTCGTCAAAGTAAGAACATTTTCGGTATTATCAATTTTCCATCAAGAGAGAGAGCACACACACACACACACACACACACACACACACACACACACACAGAGAGAGAGAGAGAGAGAGAGAAAAGCAATACTGCCACAGTGACACGTTTTGTTTTTTATTTTAATTGTATCTTTATCCCTACGTTTGTTTTTAAACGCGATAGGGATATTGTTAACGCCTCCATCCGTCCGTCCGTCTCCTCTTAAACCACTAAGCGGAATTCTACCAAAACTTGCTACATCACTTCCCCTCATGATAAGGGTGTGTAAGGGCAGTATTATTTTTCTGTACGTCCATTCGTGTGCCCGTCGTCCGTCCATTTGTCTGTCATACTATCTCCTCTTAAACCACTGTGCAGAATTCAACCAAACTTGCTACATCACTTCCCCTCATGGTTAGGGTGTACGAGAGCAACATCATTTTCCGTGTGTCCGTCCGTGTGTCCGTCGTCCGTCCATCTGTCTGTCTAGCTACCTCCTCCTAAACCACAAGACGGAATTCAATCAAACTTGCTGCATTACTTCCCCTCATAGTAAGAGTGTGTGAGAGCAACATTGTTTTTCGTGCGTCCGTCGTCCGTCCATCTGTCCGTCAAGCTATCTCCTCCTAAACGACTGGGCAAAATTCAATCAAACTTGCTGCATCACTCCCCCTCTTGGTGAGGGTGTGCGAGAGCAACTTTATTTTTCCGTGCGTCCGTCCATCTGTCTATCACGCTATCTCCTCCTAAACCACTGGGCGGAATTCAACCAAACTTGCTACATCACTTAACCTAATGGTAAGGGTGTGCGAGAGCAACATTATTTTTCCGTTCGTCCGTCTGATGTCTGTATATCCGTCAGGCTATCTCTTCCTAAACCGCTGGGCGGAATTTAACCAAACTAGCTACATGACCTCCCCTCATGGTAAGTGTTTGGGACAGTCCATCCGGACGTCATGCTATTAGCTGGCTATTAGCAACATTAGCAACAAGCGTGGAGATATGCGACGGCACGCCATCGAATTCGAATTCTAGTGATTTTTTTTTATAATTATTGCTTTTTATTACATTTATAATTACAAGTATTTTTTGCGGAAAACGCTAACAAAATTTCAACCGTGAGAGATGAAACTAGATGAATGAAATGAGAAAACAATATGAACACACACACACACACACACACACACACACACACACACACACACTAAAAAATCGAAAAATAAATTAAAGAAAGAAAATTCGAGAAAATCATATATATCAGAAAATGATTTTTGAATATTTCAAAAAAAAATTCTTGTCAGAAATAACGGATGATAACCCTGATGAAGTCCGTGATTTTTTTTTTTTTTTTTTTTTTTTTTTTTTTTGCAAACTTTTGACACAAACGACAGTAATTGTATTTTTCAAGGGCTGGATGAGCAAATTCGGCACGAAGAAATTTTGAATGCCATTTGTAGCCTAAAGAACAATAAGTCGTGCAGTGTAGATGATATTCTAAATGAGTAATTGCAGACAGCAGCGGCCATTTAATATATATTGTTTACTTAAATTTCAGATAGGGGATCGTTCCCAGCGCAAAGGACAATGGGCCTGATTGTTCTCTTACATAGGAAAGAAAGTTTTGAACATACAAATAACTGTCGAGGAATAACTTTGATAAGCTGTTTTAAAAAATTATTTATTATTTTTTTTGAAGAATCGTTTGAAAAAATGGTAAACAGCTTTAACTTCAGCTGCGTAATTCGGTTTTACATCTGACCATTGCACTGTGGATGCCATGTTTATTCTCAAATATTTAATAAACAGACTCTTGCAGGCAAAACACACACACACGCACAAAAAATATGGCTGATCAGCCTGCGCATCCGTGTAGTCTGCGCAGAACCACGGGTTTCGCTGAGTCTGTTCATGACAAATACTGGGTTATGCACGTTGCCTTCGGCTGTAGTGATCAGGCTGCACAGATGCCTATATGGATGTGCCATTTTGATGGAATTTCTCGTTTGAACGTAAGTGTAATCTACATGCATATCAGACTGTGCTGATGCCAACACCGGCCAGTATCATCAGGGCTTACGCTGACATATGACTGCAAAATATATCCACTGACAGGAGCGACCTGCACAGAACAGCGGGCTTCACTGAGTCTGTTCATGTCAAATACTGGGTTATGCGACATTGCCTTCGGTGTTGCCGCGAGTTGAGCAGACCTGAAAATTGATCCGGCTGCACAGATGCCTATATGGATGTGCCATTTTGATGGAAGTTCTCGTTTGAACGTAAGTGTAATCTCCATGCATATCAACTTCAACAATGCTTACTGACTCGCATAATCGGTAGCATGTCTCTAAAAATTACAAATTCTGGGCCCAGTTGTTCAAAGCTAACGACGTCGTTAGTTAACGATTCGTTAAAATTTAAATCGAGTGATACGCGAATATGCTGAAATTTTTTGCTGAAAAAATGTGAGTAGCTTTTGCAGTGCAAAAGCTACTCACATTTTTTCAGCAAAAAATATCAGAATATTGTATACTGAATCCGCTAAAACAGTTAACGAAATGACCCTTAACGAGCATGTTAAGCTAACGACGCTTTGAACAACTGGGCCCTGGAGTCATATCTGCAGTATATAAAGTATAATAATTGATATCGGGTATGTGTGGATAATAATGGTCCACATCAGACTGTGGTGATGCCACATCACCAAAACATACCTATATAATTTTGATCCCCTTAAACCCCACTTTTATACAGTAAAACTGGGGTTTACATTATTTTTCTTATTTCTGCTCAAAACATAGATTGTGGGTACTCGTTAGAACCGCCTTGACGAGGCGGTTCTAACGAGTACTCACAATCTATGTTTTGAGCAGAAGTTTGAAAAATATCGGAGTTTTTTATCTGAAAAGTTTCAGTTTTTTGGAGGTGAAATTTTCAATATATTTGAATAGGCGTGTTTTCGTAATGAACTCCGGGCAGTATCGTCAGGGCTTACGCTGACATATGACTGCAAAATATATCAACTGACAGGAGCGACCGTAGGTTCAGTACATCACATATTATGAAAACGTTTAGAAACAACCAAAAATATAAATACGTCCGAAGTTTGTTTTTGTAATTACAAGCTTAAATTAATTAAATAAAAAGAATATTGAACACAAGCAGTACACAGGCTTTCAAGTGCCCTCCATCAAAAAAGTAGGGATAAAGTAGGGCTCAAAATTTTGAAAAAGTAGAGCAAAAGACGGAATTTTAATCATGAAAAGTTGGGATAGTAGGGATGTTCTGAGTGTTTTAAGACTTAGAAAAAAGATATACTAAGCAAGCAAAGTTTTCACTGAAAAATAACACTGCATTACCAGGGAAAGGAAATATCAAAATAAATGTTCCAAAAAAAGTTACAACTGAAGTAAAATTATTTTATAAACTTCTGCATCGTGGCTGCTCAGATTAAGTTGATCTAATTTTTAGAAACTGCAAGCGAGCAAAGACAGCGTGGAAAAAATTACAATTTTTGGTCACTTCAAACATTTTTGGACTAAAAAGTAGGGATAGTGGGGCATTTTCAGAAAAAGGTAGGGAAAAGTAGGAGCACAAAATAAAAGTAGGGAAAAGTAGGAATAGTAGGAAAAGTAGGGCCCGCTTGAAAGCCTGAGAACAGTAAGTTATATCTGAACTAACCGAAATTGGTACTATCTAACTGCATATAACATTTCTCAATTGATAATTATTCCTATATGGATACAATATGATGTTGACAATACTACGTTATGTTTACCTTGTGTACATTTGGAGAGACATTGTCTGATTTCTGAAAGCCGCTCAACCGCTGTCCTATGTCCCAAAAATTCTAAGGCTTCCGGCAGGTTCATTTTCAAAGTATAAGGACTTGTCGTGTCTTTGGTGGTAAAAATATCAACTATACTGGCTGTTTCAATTCTTGTTGCTCCTTGACATCCACCGAATGTATCAAGAAGATACTGTATCATTTCCTCTACGAATAAAGCATTACCCCAAGCAGTATGTGCGCAAGTATTAATCACATTTCCTTTCCGTATTTCGTCGAACATTCTCTGTATCAAGTATCTGTTACAAGTAGGTTTCAAGGCTACTTTTCTTCTACTGGAGCTCGACCCATGAATGGATGTATGATGTACCAAGTATATGAAGTCAATGTGCTTTATCGCGTGTGGTGGGTTGTTCTTTATGTACACAAGGGCCAGATTTTCCCTTACAGAAACATCAGAAATACTGTACTGACCGCATTTCGGTTCTGACACGTACATGCATCTTAAGCTATCAAGTGCCTTTCTTATATCAGGTACTGATGGCACCGATGTAAGTCCTGCTGCTTGCAAAACGATTGTACTATCTACTCCCTCTTGAAGTTTGTCTAAGAGATAATCATCTAACTGATTGTTGTTAAACAGAATTAAGAGCAGCACAAAATACTTAACTCGGTCGTGATGAATAAAGTGCTGTATTTCGTCACATACATACTCCATTGGGTTGTCGAAAAACGCTATTCCGTCTTTCTGCAAGAAACTATTGGTGCAAAATTTTACTACACAGTCCGGAAATCCATGAGGCGTCCTTTTATTTTTGTAAATACAGTCGGGGTGTTCAGTTCTAACATTATATTTTGTAGCATATGCATTCCAAATGTTCAATTTTTCTTCCACAGACAATGCGTACTTTTCCAGAGTTAAATCAACAATAGATGTGCTTTGAAATAACACAAACTTTTTTACGTCTGGTCTGACATCAGTAAACAAATGCTTTTTACTTATGCAAACAACAATCAAGTAACCTTTTCTCATGTTCACCACATCTAGCATAAGTTCAATAATTGCAGTCCATTCGGTTACTTTAGCCTTAATTACACAAACATCCCCGAACATATCATCAATAATGATGAACTGACGTTTTCCATCGTTTTCAAAACTGTTTCCATTAACAAAAGTTTTCCAGTCCTGTGCCGAATGTAACTGAAGACATTCATATCCTTTGCGTTTATACTTGAGGGCAAGGTGAATCGCCATAGCAGACGTGCCTTCTCCTTTGTTGCCAAGTATGACACTATAGAAATTTGCTTCTACAATGTCTTGAAGTTCTTTAAAGGCACTTGTTTCCACATAAATTTGGTCTTTCTCTTCATAGCTGTCAAACACTTGTCCCATTAGGTCTGAAACGAAAACCAGATGATAAATTTTTATTTGTTTTGAGACTTGTTTTGACACTCCTTAATTGCACGACGGCAGTTCGGGCCTCAGACTCATGCCGGCCTCTTCGTAAAACTTTTACCAGTGGTTTGGGGCTTGATGAATTATCTTTGGCTTGGCCAGCCGCGCTTCAACAATTGGGTTTCATTTACTCTGTCACGTAGAATTTGCCAAGAGTACTCGTCTATGTTTATTATAGTGATGAATTTGATTTTTATATTTTCGCTTTGATGCATTGACTGAGTTGGAAGCCTTTATGCGAACCAATATTTTTTATGTATTTCTGATTGAGAGTTGCACCGGGACCCAGGGTTACGTTGGCTGGCCGTAAAAGTGTTTTAAACCCCCGGTGGTTTATTCTAATGACCGTTTGAAGGCGGTGGTCCCGGTATTAGTCTTACTCTTTGTTGCTTTGTGATTTACTCTACGAGGCGACTTGTTTTAAGGTTCGCTTGGTGTTATTTTGTTCTTGTGGTTTTCAGTCCTTTGAGCATTGCGATTAACTCGCTTGGGGAGGAGAGAGCTAATCTTAGTGCTTTTCGTACTTTTGTTTGATTTGCGTTTGATTGGTCTTGGCTGATTCCTCTTCCTCTTGGTGTCTGGGAAGGGTTGCGGTTTGTGATTGTATCACTCCCTGGACTTTTCTCTTACCTTTTTTCCATAGCAAATACGTTTTGGTTCCAGTTGACAAGGCAGCAAACAATGTTGTGACCATGTAACGATTTTACTATGTCAGCACTTAAAAATATAGCAGACAGTGAGCAAAGCTCCCAGACCCCTGGCCATAGCCATCAGATGCATGCTGAACAAATTTTAAAGATGCAAATTTCCCTATACATTGCACTGGAGTGAAAGATGGAAGACTCTGGTTCTCATAGGAGCTGAGAAATCTGTGATGATTTTTTTATTGGAGAAAAAGAAAAATGAAGAGAAAGTAAAAAGGACAAATAAAGGAACTGATAAACATGAGGATGTTGGTTCTCTCTTACACAATACAACAAGTGGTATGCAATGCTTGTACCAAATTTTAAATTCCTAGGAGGAGTAATTCCTGAGAAACATTTGACACAAATGTTCCTATTCAGTACATTGGAGTGAGAGATTGAAAAACGGAAAACAGAAAGCAAAATAAATTGCAGCATCATGATTTTCTTGTACACAATGTACTTCAACTCTCTGTAGGTGTATACAGAGTTTGAAGACCCTAGCTCTCATAGGAGCTGGGAAATATTTGTATTGGAGAGAAAAAAATGTACAAATAAAGGGAAAGATAAACATGAGGATGCTGGTTCTCTCTTACACAATATAACAAGCCATTCTCAATGTTTGTACAAACTTTCAAAAGCATAGGTAGAGTTGTTCCTGAAAAATCTTTGACGGAAAATAAAATACACACACACAAACACAGACACAAACATTGTTACGGAAAAGATAAAAACTATGCTGGGAGTATAACGAACCATGGTACTACTAACAAATATACACAAACTACCAAAGATGAGAATAAACGTCAAAAAGAATGCCTTTGGAAACACACTGCAGATAAGAAAATGGGAGTCTCGGTTTTATTGAGACTCTTCATAAGCAGTAATGAAGTTTGCAACACTGCTTACACCCTCTAGCGTATACATAAGCAAAACTCCATTTTCAAAGATTCCACAATGGGTCTAATGATCCCAAAGGAAATGAAATATAAGCAGGTCAGCCTGTCAAATTTGAAGTACGTATTGAAAATAACCAAAATAAGCTTCTAACGATGGACTGGTTGCAAAAGCTCCATAAAACGCCATATAAAGCATTTTATCCCATATTCTAGTTCATTCATTGAGCTCTCAAAATCATAAACGTCCTGTATTGCTGCTCTTAAATAATGTAATTATTAACTGTAATAAGAATATAAGTGATCTGGTAAAAACCTCTTTTGGTGAACTGACAATTCAGCGAAGTCTTAAATAAACTCAAATCAAGATAATTTGCCTGACTAGTTCATCTACATACGATTTTCTTTTTACATTTTACACTATCTTGCCACATAAACAATAAAATTAAGATTTAGATTTAACTGATAGAACGTTTATAAGAGAATACTCCCTTTATTTTGCTTGTAGTGAGAAACACACTTTTTTTCACTACAGGATCATCAATAGAAAACAATATGGGTTTGTCCGAATATTTAGGATGTTCCTTCCTTTTTTTTTGATAATATTTGATTTAGTACTAAATTATACACACAAAAATAGTTATGCTTATGGGTACTACTTGTGTCCCGCCCCGTGCAGAGTTTTTTCTGTTTTGTAACAAAAGATACTTTATGTAGTTCGTTTCTAACTAAAATCAAGCTGATGGTACTGAAACATTCAATACAACTGCTCGATATTCATACTGAGAATGATTATTTTCACAATATGGTACATAAAATTTATCCGAAATGACTTCAGCTAAATAAAACTGATATCTGACTAATACAGAGACCCCAGTTCTGGATTTAATTTTTTTAATATCTAGTGAGACGGTGTAAATTTCTAAATTTATTCATTTCGCTAAAGATTTTAGCCAAAGTCGGTGCCTTTAGTAATTGTGATTTTTTAACTGTTTTACTTCTAAAACAGGTGTATCGGTATCATAAATTGCATAAAATATTTGTAGTTCCAATCGCTGCCATTCTGAATTAATTTCCAAGTACACGGTTTGCTTGTTGCGGAGAAGGTCTATCGGAACCGGACTTTTAGGCGACAGTCCATAATTTCAGAAGTACCGTTGGTTAAACTGAATTTGCTTCATAAACATTAAAACGACATGTCAATCGTTGCATCATAGGTTTTATGCTGCAAACTCCTCATCCTAGGATCAAAATAAAATACGAGTATAAGGTCACCTTATGAGCCTTCGGCCCAGATGAGCCATTCAACAAACTTAGCAATAATACCTTTTGGTAAAAACTTAAATAATAATATGGTCAATTTCGCACCGGACATAACCTTATTTACTGCATGATGCTTCCTTTTATAAATCGCTTTCCTTACCTGTATAGTTATCCTTAGGTCTTTCTACGTCTTGAATAAATGTACATTTCTCGTAACTTGTGACTTGTTCTGCATTCATAATTGTTGCAGACGGAAATGTTGGTTGTTTTGCAATGACATTTGCAAACTGATCTGAAACAGAAACGTAGATATTAACTGGCTGATTTATGCACACACTGACTGTTAACAAAATACATGCACTTTTGTTTAACTCACTCAAGTTAGGTCACAGCAATGATAAAAATCACAGAATTAGGACAGTATTAAGTTTTCTGAAACTGATGTCACTTCATAGCCTTTATGCACTTTACTGCCTTATGGAATTCGTATCTTGATGAAAGCGGGCTTACGAAACGCATGCATTTCGACAATCTATGCTGACACTGTAACATACTTAGCGTGAAAGCACATCTGGAAGACGTTATTGCGCTAACCTTGGTAAGTCAGCTCAATCAAAGTAGCAGCAATTTCTACATAAAGTTTGCAAGTGGTATCATAACACAAAACTTCAGGGTGTGTGCGAAAATGTGAACACAAGCTTCGTGGATGGAAATAGTAAGTTAAAAAGGTGACTTATTTTTTGTACAAAAAAAAATAAAAAATAAAAAATAAAATAAAAATAAAAAAAAACGTCCAGAACCACACACGGGATGTTCGAAATGAATTGCTTATTGTTCTCTAGCTCGATATCCACGTGGGGCACGATAAAAACCAATACATACCTGTATAGGGTTATTCAGTATCTACACAATGGTGTATACATGTACATGTTAGACTAAGTGTAAGACATAAAATTTGCCATTTGAATAAACGCAGTCATTGACCACTGCAGTAGAAATGGTTGGTAGAAGCGTCGACAAAAAGATTAAATACGGGCTTACATCAAAGCTCGCTCAAAACTTGGTTGTTCTTTGAAGAAACTGATGACTGAAATTTCTACTGCTTTTGGACCTTCTTGTGTGTCTTATGACACAATTCGGCGGTGGAAAAAGAAATTTGAGTCTGGTGTAGTCCATCAAAAATGCACCGAAATCAGGTAGGCCAAAATCTGCATCTCGTAAATAAATCGTTTCCAAAATAAAGGAAATCATTGAAGGAGATGCCAGATTTACAGTTCGTGATATTGCACGAAAGGTAGGCATATCACTATCAACGGTTCACCTTATTTTGAAGAAGCATTTGAAAGTCAGAAAGATTTCTGCTAGATGGGTGCCACATCTGTTGACGGACGAGCAAAAGAGGCAACGGGTTAAAGTGGCCAAAAAGCTGCTTCAAATGTTTCCAAAATATGACAAAAAGCAGTTTGCCAATGTCGTCACAGGTGATGAAACCTGGGTCCATTATTTTGAGCCCGTCAGAAAGGTTAGCAATAAGATTTTGGCCACTAAACACAGCAAACGCCCAATAACTGCCAAACGTTCTTTGAGTACAAAGAAGGTTTTGTATGCAATCTTCTTCTCTGGTGAAGGAGTCGCAATAAAAGTGCCAGTGAAAAAAGGCAAAATCATCACCAGAAAGTACTACAAAGACGTAGTACTGAAGAAACTGAAAAAGTATTATCAGAAACGACGCCCTGCCACTGGTTTTAAACATGTCCGTCTTCTACATGACAATTTCCCAGCTCATACCTCCGCAATAGTTACGGCGTTTTTGAAGAAAGAAAAAGTAACTGTTCTGCCTCACTCCCGTATTCCCCAGACCTTGCCCCATGTGATTTCTTTTTGTTTCCGAAATTGAAAGCATTCCTTGCTAGGTGGAAATACCAGTCCCGAGAGGCACTTGGATCTGCCATTCATCAGTACCTTATTACTGTGCCCAAATCAGCGTACAGTGACGCCTTCAAGAAGTGGATACATCGGCTGAAACTTTGCATTTCTAGCCACGGGAAGTACTTCGAGGGCATGAAATGAGTACTTTTGGGCTAACTTGAAATTTGAAGTCTCCAGATAGAAATAAGCAATCCATTTCGAACATCCCCCGTACACGTCTCCACATTAACACTTTACATACATCTGTTGAAAGATCTAGCATGAATTGCCGGCATACGAATTTTGAAATTCTGACCCTGAAAATCAAAAAGATTCTCACATCTTGCAAACCACCATTGGAATCAATCCGATGCAAGAATTAAGAGATAGCCCAACACAAGGTTTTCGTGGTTCAACTTGTTGTTACTCATCACGAAAACATACCTATATAATTTTGGCCTCATTAAACCCCACTTTTATATAGTAAACTGGGGTTTACAGGGGTATACATTGTTTTTGTTATTTCTGTTCAAAAAAAGATTGCGGGTACTGTTAGAACCGCCTCGCGAAGGTGGTTCCAACAAGTACCCAAAATCTATGTTTTGAGTAGAAATATGATAAATATCAGAATTTTTTATCTGAAAACTTTCACTTTTTGGTGGTGAAAATTTCAATATATTTGAATTGACGTGTTTTCGTAATGTTCGCTCTGGCTGCCAGTGTTTAATGTGATTGCCACAGGCCCTCGTTCTAGTTTAACAAAGGTGACTTAATCTGATTTACACGTTGCATTGATTTATTAAGGGAACCTCTATTGTGAGCCTAACACTCATTTGTACTTTTGCAACCTTTGAACCGCAGGTGAAGATTTTGCAAAACTAAAATCGATTTAAATCGATCCATGAGATATGAAATTTTTTTATTATTACTGCTGTTTGGTATTATTATTATCATTATTTCTATTATTATCATAACTATAACGTTTGAATCGGTGCCAGTTAAATCGATTTAACCGCCCCTTGCCTGGCAGTTTTTACTATTGACCATTCTAAGGGGTAGTTCTAGTGTTTGCTGGACTATTTATGGCCTTGTCGCTCCTCTCCGCGAAGGGTTTTGTCATGTTCATTGTGTTAAGGTTAAGTTTAGAGGATCCTGTCTAGCATTGTGATCACCTTTTTAGGGAAGAGGGAACTGCTTGTTTTGCTTTCCTTTGGTTTGTGGCCTGTGTCCTTCTGTCTTGATTTGTTTGCACCATCTTTTGGTGTACTTGGTAGGCTATACTATGTTATTGTATCCCTTCTTGACACATTTTCTATACTATATTGCAAACTGAAATTATATAACCGAAATAGCCGTAACTATGTGAAAAACAATCGCCCTTGTTGCAAATCGTCATATGATAAGGAGAAAATCAGGGTAATCTGAAAAGAATCCTATAACAGATGTATGAGGAGTTGCGTACACAAGTATTTCGGTCCACAAAGAGCTGTCCTACAGCAACATAGCATCATCCTAGTATAACTCTCAAAATGGAAAGTTCTATGATAAACGTAAGAACTCGATGCCAAGCCGCTGACTTCCAGATAAGGGGAAACCACCACCAGTGAGATAAAACAATAATTTAGTCTAAAGTTTGGCATGACAAAGATACTATAAGTCCTGTACGACCAGCAAAGGAAGCAATCAGCCTGTACATTCACCCAGTAGGGCATGGGTTCTCATCTATTCCTCCTTGGATAGCTAGGAAGCTGTAGAAGGCACATGCTATCAGCGAAGACTCTGATCAGAATGGCACAAGTCTTCATGTTTGTTTTGCCATGCGCTGGCCAAAACTGAAGAATGAAAAGCAACGACGGGTTAAAAACGAAGTAAAATCATGTGTATGACTTAAAAATGGTAAAAAGGAAAAATCCTCTGAGTGCCACAATCACGTGGTCAATCCCTGACAACAAGAGGAAGCGGAAGGAGACACAAGCCGACGCGGGCAACACAAACAAACGCACGAAAAGTACAGAGACCAGCTCTCTCATCCCAAAGCAAAGTGATCGCAATGCTAAAAGGACTGAATCAACACATTGACAAAGCTTAAGGCAAAGCCTAACATAAATCGCCTCGAAGAATTATCTACAACGCTACGTAGAAGAAGAGCAACACCGGGACCACCGCCTTATAACGATTATCAGCATAAGCTACAGAGGCTTAAAGAACTTCCACAGTTGACTAACTTCACACTGAATTCCGATGCTACTCTTAATACAGAAATACATAAAAATTCGGCTCGCATAATGGCTCCCAACTCAGTCGATGCATCATAGCGAAAACAAAAACCTGAAGTATTGAGTAAAACGTAACACCAATTGTAAACGATGTGAACATGTTTCGCTACCTAACAAGTTTGAACGGTAAGTGGGCGCTTAACTGACATGCTAGACGACATGATATGGCCAAGTAATTCTATATTCATTTACCGGATGCTTACATCTTTTAGCCAAATATCACCGTTGGAAGAGCCAGAGAAGGTCAACAAATAAAAAGTAATTATCGTACATATTTGCCTTCGCAAACACTTAAGACCCAGATGTGACTTCACATTGGAGCCGTCCGATCAGGATTATACATAGCTTGATGTTCGGGTAGTACATTGGTCAATTCAAGTACAGTCAGGAGTTAAGTAGGCCAACCATCAATGTATTATTAGGATCATTAATATATTTATGTGAGCCGCATGCGGCAAAAACATGGATATATATACGCGGATGATGGTCTAGGTATTTACAGTTCACTCATGCGTTAAGTGCGACGAATAGCCAATGAGCGAGTCAGGTACAAATTAAGTTACTATCAAAGAAACATAAACGAGTAGTTGGTTTTGTTTTTGATGTAGAATACAAAAATATATATATATATACATTGTTTATTCGTTTTCCATTTCCAATCATAAAAAAGCTGCTGCCTACTTTAAAGGCTCGAATGAAGGTCGGTCCTTAGAGTCGATAACGACTTAATTTTAAATCTTTTCTGAACTGCTTTGCCTAGTCTTACGCATATATGGCCTGGCTCATAGTGTTGGTTTTAGCTCTGACTGTCAGTCTTTAGTACAGCCCTCATAAATGTGTCAACGCCAACTACCATGGTTGCATTTTCATATTCATCAGCTGAGAAAATGTCATGCTCAGCTGAGTTGAGCACGAAACAAGTTATATTACTTCGAGGCAAGTTTTACGTCGTCTCAGTGCAGTATTTTGTTGTAGTTCTTTCATCTGATTGTTCTGTTTTTTGTGAAGCGGTTTTTTGGTTGTTAATTCGTGTATTAAATAAATTATGTAACGATGGATCCTTCCCAAGCAAGACACACAGCACAGAAATGAAAATACCAAACACGACTTGTACGAGTCTGTTCATTATCAGCACAGTAATATGCAACATTGATCACGCTTCTAGCACAGCTTTAAGCGTTATTATTCTGTTTTCAGAATACTTAGGCCACTGGTTGACAAACAGGCCCTTAGAGAGTATGCGAATAGCGAACATCCAGACCAGTTTGCGCAGCGACGCGTCGGGTCAAGATTTTTACTTTTAGTCATATATCTCCTACAAGGTCCCTACATTGTGTAGGCGAACACCGCAGATCCTGACCAGACTACGCGGATGCGCAGGCTGGTCTTGATATTCGCTGTTCGCATATTTTCTGAGGTCCCTTTTCTCAGCCGCCGGACCATTTATAATAGGTTTAGTGATCTCGAAGGACCATGTATTATTTACTACGCTAACTGAAACATTTCTCCAGTGCGTTGGGATGTCTGTTCTGCGACTATGACGTTTTCTGTGTATTTTCGTGTATTTATTTCATGTAGAGCTTTGGACAGCAATTTATTAACGATATTTGTTATGTCAAAGCCAGAACGGTTCTTTAATTATCAATATTATTTGAGCGATTCTTAAGTCAGAGAAAACAATAAGCAATTAGTGATAAAATAACAAGCTGAGAAATGGCAATATTATATTCATAAACTAATGACTGTGATATGTATGTATGTATGTATGTATGTATGTATGTATGTATGTATGTATGTATGTATTTATGTATACTTATGTCATTTCTCAAAGTTTACCTTCCAGAACCATTGGATAAGGGGACGATAGATCAAGGATACCACATGGAGTGTTCGGTGCACCGCTTCCATCTGGCGACTCAGAACTAAAATAACAAAATAATGATACAATGAATCCCACTAAACATACATACAAGCACGCAAACACACATGTCGTGTATTGGTTTGGAGTTTCACGGCCCAGCTAACACTGTTAAGGCTATGTATAGCTAGTCAGTTTACCTAGACACACTGCTCCTGGGCGGTTTACCAGTACTTGTACACATTCTTTCGCCAGAAACTGACAATTGCCCTTTCTGAACCAGGGGAAGGGAGAGAGAGAATGACCGTAGAACGTATTCCATGATCATTCTCTACGAAAGAATGCTTGTGGACCTGGCGGGGATCAAACCCGCGACCTCCTAATCACAAGTCGGACGCGCATCCAACTTAGCCACCGAGGCCGGCCGTACGCGTGTAGATAAGGTAAAGAAACGTTGAATCAATAACTGTTTCAAAGCAAAATAATGCGCAACCTAGCTAAGGTAACCAATTAATAAACATTAATCTTTTTGTAATTACCCTAAGTACTGATACACCTTAACTCCTTGCCACACTTGTCATCAAATTTGAAAAAAAGTCTATTTTATTACCAGCTGATGTTTCTAAAATAGTGCTGGATGAATTGCAAATAGTGTAAACCATTATAAGACGCCCCGTTTTGTGACTTCTGCTGACCTTTGTCTACACTATTTGCTCAGGCCTGTCTTTCCCAATAGTTAGGGTTATTACGATACATACAGGTATGCCATTCTCTCCGTGGTCCCATTCTTGTAATATAGACAACCTCATCATAGCGTAATGCCGTCCTTCCATTTGTATTGCCCTCTCATGCCGACGTTCCTAGGATTAGAGACAGCCATGACAAATACTGGCAATTTATATTATCCAGCAGTAGTATTTCAGCGGAAAACTATTTTGGAAACACGTTATAGTATGTGAAAATATATAAAAATATCCAAATGGTTGCCTTTTTGAAAAGCCCGATTTATATTAAACTGATATCATCATTTAATACTCTTTTTTTCTAAATTGTTGGAAGAGGGTTGGTTTTACAGTCAAATATGTGTTCCTATATTTGACCAATTTCAAATAAAATGCATCAACAGTGGAAGGGCTGCACTATCTTTCTACCACTACTGCAATCGGTTGTATTCGACTATTACTAGCAGGAGTCAGTTTTGCAGGGTGGACCACTTACAGGCAGTTTCATCTCATTTGTGGACTCTTTAACCATCACAAGGGATGCCTCTTCCTGCACAGGGGCCTTCCAATTAACGCCGCGATCCGAAAGGAGATGCACTTTATTAGCATCATACCTGTCAATGATGCTAATGGAGAATATTCGGATTCTGAAAATTTCTCATCCCGAGTAGGGATCAAATCAGGGACCTCTACAACCAGAGGACAGTGCAACAACGACTGCGCTATCACACCCACACTGTTAAAGAGGGACCTCATTCTTCCAGGAAGAAACCTATTCCATCAAACTGACCTGTCAGATAACCAGGAGTGAAATCCATTAATCTGTCATTAGCAGCAATATCAATGATTGTGCCCAGTTTGCAGCCACAGAATTGAAATGATCTGGTCAGTTAGTTGGCCTGCTTATTAACTATTACATGTCAGCTATAACACAAAGGTGTACTCCAGCAGATGTGAGGGATTAGAAAAGAGAAAACACCATTTGAGTGGCTGAATCCTACATTTGATCCTGAACAGTGCTGGGGTTTAATTTTTTTTAATGCATGTCTAAAAGTGTATATATCAGAATTACCTTTTTAAATGACTTTTCACTAAGATTTACCAGTATATACTTGACAAAATCAATGTACCTAAAAATTAACTAAATAAAGGGTCATTTTATTTTATTATTTATTTTTATGCCCCAACCCCATCCCCACGCTACCCCACCCCTCCCCACAAAGCATGAAGTGGAGGTGAACATAACGTTTATCCTTCCTCATACGTATGTCTGTCTGTCCATCACACTTTATAGTACTGTTCATATCCACAACTCCTCCTACAGTTTTCAACGTAGTGGTTTGAAACTTGCACCATAGTAAGCAAATAGACTGAGCATGTACATATAGGTTTCAGAACTCTGATCAGTTTTTATTGCTAGAGTTATGTACCATAGATTTACGTAGAAAATTGTCTTATATACAAAACATACTATGGTTCGTGGCTCCACAACTTCTCCTACAGTTTTAAAGGTAACAATTTGAAACTTGCAGCAAAGTTTTTATTTTTATTCAAATTTTTATTGCTATAGTTACATGCCCTGAATTAACTTTGAAATTTTGCCTTATACACATGACCTAGTAGGGTTTGTGTCTCAGGAACTGCTACAGTTTTCAAGGTAAAAATTTGAAACTTGCAGCGAAGTAAAAATATAGGCTGGTCATGTGCATAAAGGTCACAAAACTCTGATCAAATTTTTATTACTAGAATTACCTCCCCTAGATTTACTTAGAAAAAAAAATGCTGTATACACCTGATATACTTGTAGTAGGGTTTGTGTTTCCGCAACCTCTACAGTTTTCAAGACAATGATTTTAAACTTGCAGCATAGTAAGAATAAGGGTTTGGCATGTGCATAAATGTCACAGAACTCTGATCAAATGTTAATTGCTAGATTTACATAGCACTGTATTATTTAGAATTTTTACCTTGTATATATGGCCTAGTAAAGTCTGTGTCTCCACAACTTCTGTAGTTTTCAATTTAATTTGAAACTTGCAGACAAGAAAAATGCCTAACAGCATTATGG
This sequence comes from Anodontia alba, assembly GCA_964016985.1. NCBI lineage: Eukaryota > Metazoa > Mollusca > Bivalvia > Lucinida > Lucinidae > Anodontia > Anodontia alba. The sequence continues at coordinate 11,707,153 of OZ024829.1, forward strand.
ACAGGTTTTTGAAAAGGTCAATGAAAAGGTTAACCTCGGGAGACCCAATGCGCACCGGCCATGTCATCGCTATTTTAAAGGACAGATTTTTTAAATATATGTCCAAAAATCAATTTTGGCTGCACAAACATTCAGGTACAGGGGTAATAAGTACCTATCAAAGAAAATCAGAGTTGTCTCTCTTACACGGGCATGCCTACTGGTCCTTATCTATGTCTCTACCAAATATTTTCAAAATATTTCAAACCATTAAGAAGTTATGAGGTGCACAAGAATTTGGCTTAGAAATTCATTCAGGAGAGTTAACTTGAAAAAAGAACAAAATATATTATCCTTCTCGCATGTGACACTCTTACTTGACCTGATATTATCAAATTATCTCAAACAGTATGGGAGTTATGGCCTGCACAAGATTTTTGTTTCAGGGGAGATAAGTACATAAAGCAAGAGTTGTCCTTCCTGTATGCAACACTTTTTCTTGATCTGATATATGTACCTACCAAATATTATCAAATTATCTCAAACAGTATAGGATTTATGGCCTGCACAAGATTTCGACTTCAGGGGAGATAAGTACATAACAATAAAATTGAGAGTTGTCTCTCTTGTACCCTACATGCCTACTGGTCCTTCTCTTTATCCCTACCGAATATGAAAGAAATCCACTGAAGAATAAAGGTAATATACAACTTTGAAAAAAAGCTTAACCATAAGGTAGACCTCGGATGTCAAGTGAGATAAGTATATAACGGAGAAAGTTAGAGTTGTCTCTCTTGCACAACACATGCCTACTGATCCTCATCTTCATCTCTATTAAATACGAATGCAATCCAATTAAGAATAAAGGTGACATATAACTTTGTAAAAAGGTTAACCAATAGATAAACCTCGGACGACAGGGAGATAAGTACATAATAAACAAAGTGAGAGCCGTCTCTCTTGCATGTGACACACCTACTGGGCTTCCTCTTCATCCCTACCAAATATGAAAGCAATCTGCTGAAGAATAAAGGTTACATAAAACTTTGAAAAAAGGTTAACCAAAAGGTAAACCTCAGACGAACCCGACGCCAGCCCGCCCAGACATCGCTATTTTAAAGGACTGATTTAAAAAAAAAAAAAAAAACTCCAACGACTGGATATGAGCATAAAGGTAACAGAAATCTGGTCAAATTGTCATTGCTAGAGTTACATATCTTGGAGTTACTTAGAAAATTTGCCTAATGCATATGACATAGTTGGGCTTGTATATCTGCAACTTCTACAGTTTTCAAGATAATGATTTAAAACTTGCAGCAAAGGAAGAATATAGGCAGGGCATGTGCATAAAGTTTACAGAACTCTGATCAATTATTACAGTAGAGTTACAAACCCTTCATTTACTTACACATTTGCCATATTCACATTGCATAGTGAAGTTCATGTCTCTGTGACCTACAGTTTTCATGATTGTGGTTTGAAAATTGCACTACAGAAAATGTATCAGTTTAACATATGCATGAAGGTCAGCGAATTCTGATCAAACCACTATTACAAGAATTGCATACTTGATTTATTTAATAATTTTGCCTTATAACTATGCCATAGCAGTCATGTTCAGAAACTTACACCATGGCAAGAAAACAGGTTGAGGGTGTGCATGAAGCCCACACAATTTTGAAAATGGTAAAATGATCCATCAACAAAGCCAAACTGCCATTAGCAGGGGCATTCATCCCCTTTAGGGATCTTCTAGTTTCTAATTATTTTGAGTTTGATGTCTTTCTTCCCATCATATCTAAAACAAAGTGCAGGATCAAATGTCAGTTTTAATATGAAGTAAAAAGGAAAGATGACAACTTCATTTCATTTTTTTTTTTTTTTTTTTTTTTTTTTTTTGCCCATGCCAAATAGTGGAGGAGGGCATATTGGTTTAACCCTCCGTCATATGCCATGTGTCCGTTCGTGTGTCCGTTGTCCGTTCATCACACTTTATAGTACTGTGTATGTCTCCACAACTTCTCCTATAGCCTTCAAGATATGGGTTGAAACTAGCCTAGCTACTAGGCCAATATATAAGTATGTCACTTTTTTTTTTTACTTCTTTTTTTTTTTTCATTTACATTCTACTTTTTGATTCAATGTTTAGCTAGTCTATGGATGAACTTTTCTTCTGTGGTTGTCTCTGAAATATATTAGAAATCCAGACCATATTATCTATAGACTAGCCACAGGGCTCAATAAGCCAATATATATATATATATGTATATTTCTAAGCCTTGGGCAAGGCTAGGTTGAAACTAGCACCATAGTAAGAATATAGACTGAGCATGTGCACAAGGGTCACAGAATTCTGAATGAACTGTTAATCGTTGATAGGCATACCCATGATTTACTTTAAAAAAATCATATACACAAGCCATTGTGCGGTTCCCGTCTCCGCAACTCCTACTGCATTCAAGGTAATAGTTTGAAACTTGTACCGTAGTAAGATAAGCAGGACATGTGCATAAACGTGACAGAACTCTGATTGAATTTTCTTTGCTAGAGTTACATATCCTTGATTTATTTAGAAATATGACTTTATACACATGGCATAGTAGGTATCGAGTCTCCGCAACTTCTCCTATAGTTTTCAAGATAATGATTTGAAGCTTGCAGCAAAGTAAGAATATAGGCTGGGCATATGCATAAAGGTCATATATCTCTGATAAATGTTTTATTGCTAGAATTTCATTCCCTTGATTTACTTTGAAATATGACTTTATACACATTGCGTAGTAGGGATCGCGTCTCTGCAACTTCTCCTACAGTTTTCAAGATAATGATTTGAAACTTGCAGCAAAGTAAGAATATAGGCAATATGGGCATATACATAAAGGTCACCTAACTCTGATCAATTTTTTATTGCTAGAGTTACATTCCTTGATTTACTTAGAGATTTTGTTTTGTCATATTCTTTTTGCTTTTTGTTCAGAATAATAAATCTACACAGCCAAACTGGCAGTAGCAAGGGAGTGTGGGGGTGGGCGGGGGAAGGGGGGGGGAGGGGGGTGAAGAATCCCTTCAAATTTACACAAACAATATCATACCTCTAAAATTACTGTATTGGGACAGAGAGGCATGTGCTGACAGCGTAGACCCAAATCAGATGTCGCAGAGTGTGGCGTCTGATCTGTTTGCCACTATTCAGCAATTTTTTAGACACATCAGGAGATAGTCAAAAGGATGTTAAACTTTTAGAACAATTATGGTAAGGGAGAAAGGTATCCTAATATTTAGGGTAAATACAGTATTTCAAGTGCCTTGGGAGGACTGTTGTCCGTGACTGTGGCCTTACCTGGGTATCTCCTTATTCATTTTTTTTACATTTACATTCAAATATATATGACACCAGACAAAAACTTTAAGGGATAAAATAAAAACTTTTCCATTTATTACACTTTCCTCTTAGTGTTCAATTGCTTTTCACTCCATTGTTATATAATGCACAGAACCAACACAGTAGGAGCAGGAATTTCATGAAACATAGTAAAATACAGATAATTTCTGTTCTCTTCTACACAGATGTTCTCAAAACATTCATGAGCTGGTCAGTTTGAAAGCAATAAAATTAGTCTTAATGGGGTTAAATTAGACAGGTCGATGATTGCTGTGGTCAGCATGTGGCACTAAATGGGGTTCTTCCTGGAAGAATGAGGTCCCTCTTTAAATGACCTTAGTTGACCTTATTTGTTCCAAATGCTGCGTTCGTTAAATTCCTTCTAAGTGATACCGTCAGCATCGAAGGGTCATTCAGATGCGAGTCCGACTGGCGGTCAGGAGTCCGATACCGACCGGGTATGTCAACATTCTTTCTACGGTCATTCTTTACCTATCGCTGATTCAATAAGGACAGATGTCAGTTTGTGGCGAAAGAATGTGCACAAATACTGGTTAACCGCTAAGAAAAAAAATGAGGTTTGGTAAATTGACCGGCTCGATATGACCTTAACAGTGCTGACTGGGCTATTTTTAACTCCAAACCATCTAACCATCTAAGACTCATTCTTTTTAAGGTAAATATTTGTGGGTTTTGCTTAATAGAGATTTGTAGCGGTATGATACATATTATACAAAACACGAATAGTCTGTGTTGTGTCACATAATGAACTCACAAAAGCAAGTCATAACAAAATATAATTAGACACTTTAAAGCTTCTTCTTCACTATATTTAGAGAATCTCCAAAAGGAGCCACAAGCACACAACATTGCCTCCTTATTACATTAAGAGGAAGAGCAAACAAAACATAACAGATATTACCAAAGAAAAGCAAACCAAACAGCTCTCTCTTCCTCAATGAGCTGTTCATAATGTCAGACAGGATCCATCAAACATAACGATAAAACACCGAACAGGATAATCATGGAAAAGCCCCCGTCCCCACCACTCTCACCCTCCCCACAGAAAACAGCCACAAGACCACACAAAGAACAAACAACTTCAGAACTCGAGAGTTGAGCGCAAGACTGTAGTTATTCAAAAATATTTTTGAAACCCTTCTTTAGGGGCAACTTTGACTCCTTTGTAAACAATGCAAATTTAGGTGCCACTACTCATACGAGCAATGGCACCCAAATTTCCATTGTTTACAGAAAGAAATGTTGTAATCTTCGTAAGGCCTTCAAGGCAAGGAGATTAAGAATTGGGAAAAACAAACATCCTACTTGCTACATTCTTGCGATCAACCCCCGAACTATCGTCTTAGAATGGTCAGTAGTAAAACACTCGAGGGGTTTCAGTCGATTTTACTGGTATCATATCTACACACTTGGCTTAGTTGTTTTACAATTATTCAAAAGGGCTGCTGAATAATAACAACTATACAAGAATGAATATTTTTTTTCAGCCGACTTAAAGCTGTTAATCACCTGTAATACAGATTAAATACTCTTAAAAATGAATCCTTCCAAAGCAAGGAACGCAACAAACAAACGAAAGTAGCAGGCTCGGTCTTATTGACTGAGTATGTTTATGAGGAGTACTAGGAGGGTCTGGGAAGGGCTGCGGTTTGTGATTGTGGCACTCCCTGGACTTTTCTCTTACCTTTTTCTGTCATATGGAATGCTGCCAACTCTCAAGCACCTTCTACAGGAATGCAGGAAAGACTCTTGTAATATGCAACACTGCACACAGTCTGTAACACTATCTATATCGTTCTTCTGTCATTACTGACAATGGCAAATACTAATCAACTGTATCATGTGTTATTATTTGTATGTTCTAAGATGGCTAATGAGACCAATCTTAGCTCTAAACTGCCTGTTGCAGATAGAACAAGAAAGGTCTGAGGAAAAAAGCTCTGTTGGTGATGCCTTTACTCTGGCTTTCCGCTGTGCACGTTTCTGCTTGGCTTCGCTGATTCTTTTTGCTTCGTATTCACCAGCTCCCTTTATTATGAGGCCTCGCCACTTTGTTCGATCCTGTGCAATCTGTTCCCACGACTCTGTTGGCATGCTGAAGTCAATAAGGGAGGCTTTGATGGGTGGATGTTCTTGTATCGCTTCTTCTGACCACTATGGGAACGTTTTCCAACTTGTAGTTCTCCATAGAGGATTTTCTTTGGCAAATGTTCATCAGGCATTCTGGTAGCCTGTCAATCTTAACTGTGCCATTTTCAGAAGAGTATGTACACTCTGCATCCCTGCCCTTTTTAGGGCTTCTGTGTCTGGAAACCTGTCTTGCCACTTGATCTTTAGAAGTTTTCCAAGACAGCTTGTATGGAAGTGGTTCAGTCTTTTTGGCATGCCGCTGGTAAACTGTCCAAGTTTCGCATGCGTATAATAGTGTTGGCAGAACCACAACTCTGTATACTTTCAGCTTTGTGTCAAGTCTGATTCCTATTCGGTCCCAAATACTTCCACGTAGCCGGCCAAATGCTGCACTAGCTTTGGACTAGCTTTTTTGACTTCATCAATGTGCAAAACTCTAGACAATATGCTTCCAAGGTAGGTGAACTTGTCTACCACTTGCAGGCGTTGACCTTTCACTGTGATGGTAGGCTCCTTGTAAGGCTTTCCAGGTGCTGGCTGATAGACTACCTCACTTTTTGATGCTGATTGTGGGATCATAGCTGTCACATGAATCAGATACCTTTTTGCATTTTCTCGTCTGTTGGAGCACCCTTTGCCATGTCATTTGCACCTTGGATTTAGCTTGCAACTTTCTTAGGTTGAAAAGATTTCCATCAAAGCGACACCTAATAGGTATACCATTGCCACTATCCTGGAAAGCATCTGTAAGCATGGCAGAAAACATCATACTGAACAGTGTTGAAGCTAGTACACAGCCTTGCTTGACTCCATTTAACACAGGGAATGCATCACGAAAACACGCCTATATAATATTGACCCCCTTAAACCCCACTTTTATATAGTAAAACTGGGGTTTACAGGGTATACATTATTTTTCTTATTTCTGCTCAAAAACATAGATTGTGGTACTCGTTAGAACCGCCTTGCCGAGGCGGTTCTAACGAGTACCCACAATATATGTTTTGAGCAGAAATAAGAAAAATATCAGAGTTTTTTTTATCTGAAAATTTTCAGTTTTTGGACGTGAAATTTTCTATATACTTGAATAGGCGTGTTTTCGTAATGGATAAGAAAACTCGCCATCATTGTGGACCCTTGCAAGCATACCATCATGGAACTGCAGCACCATTGCTATGAATTTGGCAGGACACCCAAACTTTGCCATAATTTTCCAAAGTCCCTCATGACTGACTATGTCAAATGCTTTGGTGAGGTCGACAAATGTCATGTAGAGGTCCACATTCTGTTCCTGGCATTTTTCTTGAAGCTGTCGTGCTGTAAAGATCATGTCTATTGTTCCTCTGTCTTTCTTGAATCCACATTGGCTTTCTGGTAGAAGTCCTGACTTTTCAAGGTGTTCATTCAATCGATTCAGTAGGACCCTAGCAAGGATCTTTCCAGCAACTGACAATAAAGAGATGCCTCGATTATTGTCACAGACTTGAGGATTCCCTTTCCTTTTGAAAAGGTGGATAATTGTTGCATCCTTGAATAATTGAGGGATATCTTCTTTTCTTCACATAATGTGAAATAATTCTGTCAAGTTCCAAGGCGGTCCTTCTGCTGTGGTTTACTATTTCTGTCATTGTATGTCTTTGCATGTATGTCCTGGTGATTTTTTTTATTTTGAATAGCCATTTAGCCAGTTGTTTGGGAAAGAAACTGTCCTTTTAGATTTCTGCTAGTAGTGTTTTGATTGTGGTGCCTTTGCTTTAAGTGTGTCATGTTTTCCCTTTGCTGTCTTAGACGGGGCGTGTTAGATAATTGCATCGATTCCTGATCATTGCCTTCCTTCCTTTTTGTAAAATGCAACGCTGCTCACACTCTCAAGGACTATCTACTGGAATGGACAAAGGAGTCTTATAATATTCAACGTTGCTCACACTATCAACGTTGTTCATAATCTTGAAACAGAATTGCGTGAAAATAGTGCAAGTATCTGCAGTTTGTTTGGTGTCTGGGACTGCTGTGTTTAAAGGATCGTGATAATTGAGGCGAGCTTTATGGGGTGTACATTGCTTGCTACCATATGCACGTCAACAGTTTACACTCACGCTGTGGTGTTTAGTACCACTAACGAAGATTAATTCAGAAATGCGCACATCTGGCACACCTGATTAGGTATGGTTACGGTACAAACCAAGCACATATATAATCTAGGCTAATACCGAAACTTGTAAATGTGTAATGCAGATTTGGATCGCTTGGTTTAAATCATTATAGAGCTGGATGTTTATGTTTACACAAGACTTGAAGCGTGATATGATAAAATAGCAAAAATGGTTCAGAGAGTATAAATAAACAACTTACACTGAAATATCCTGGCCGGAAATATTTTGTGCTCGCATCTCATCACGTATTTCATTTTTCAAGTATCTCTTTCTATCTGTTTTATCTGAAGCCGAACGAGAACTGTTAGTTTTTTTCTTCGCACCACCTATTGGTTCAACAGTACATTGATCATCGGAATTCCCCCGCACGCAGCTAACATAGCTTTCCTCAGAAGTTTGACTTTTAACGTCGTCCTCTTTTTCGGTTTGTGTACTGTCTGCTTGTTCTGTGACCACTTGTTCCTTCATTACTTGCCTCAAAGCATGGTGTCCAGCGTTCGCAAATTGATGTTTGTCCAAAGCTACTTGAAATCTTTTGCGATGCCCGGACATAGGTATGCAACGCTCTAGATCTTCTAGTTCCATATTATGAAAGTCTTCAAAGGTCTCCCATCCTTCTGCTTCTAGTGGTTGGACGTACAAATGGAGTCCTAAACGCTGAAGCCAGACTTTGACATCATGTTCCATCTTTATAGCTTGTGTTATATTCAATTATTACATTGGTATGTGGCGACTAAGAGTGGCAACACAATGCCAGGTCCAAAAGCTGAACTACCCTTAATGCAATCATGAGTTCCGGCATCTAAAACATAAATAATAAAAAAATGTTTTGAGTTCAATGCATTTCGTCATACAGGTTGCCTATTGCTGCAAACAACACAATATCGACTCTTATTTTTGATGTCGGGCGACGGTGTCAACAGTCACTGTCAGTAAAGTCGATTACAACTGTCGACGGCGCCGATGATGGCAGCCGCTATGTCGATCATGGGGGTCGAGTTGACAGTTATCAAAAGCGTCAGTGACTCGGTCCGGGACGTCAGTGATATTACTCGTGTTGCGTTGAATATACGCCATCATGAAGCGTCATCCTGTGTTATGTGAGGTTTATGGATTTGTTTAGCTGGAGTGTTTGTTTGTTTTGTTTTTTTTTTTCAAGTAGAAATATCAGGAGTTGTTCTCTCCTCCCACCCCGCTGTATCGATGGCCTCATGGACTTCCTACAAATGTAGGAATAGCCGAAATTAACGATGTGGTGTTCGGCCAGCAAACCGAATGGGAAGTAAATCGGTCGACCATAATATATGTTGTAATATATATCGTTTAGAGGAAGTTGTTTCTGTATACTTGTAATATGTGTTCTCGTAGCGGTGAAATTATTCAGAACTTTGATTATGGACATAAATAAATCACAAATATATGTGAATGAAACAGATGGATTCGCCGTAAAGATTAACCGTGTGGAAAAGAAATAACACTTTCACACGCCAGCATAGCCCTGAGTGGCAACGCTTTCGCACGCAGGCACAGCCATGGGGGCTAGTACGCAGGCAGTAACCTTTTATTAGTGCCCATTTGTTTCTCCCTTTTGTGTTGGAGGAATATTCCATTCTCTTCTACACGACCACGCTCAGGCCTGGTCCGGGATCGAACTGAATGTATTTTGATAAATTACTCAGTCAGATTTATTAGTTGGTCAGTATTATCTTCGCTCGCGGTATGTGTGTAGTAAGGGCTGATGCGAAGGGATAGAGATGTTATCTGTAATTTGTAGGTTGTTAGTATGTGTTAAATGATGTAAAGTATATATTAAAAAAAGAATGTGTGAAACTTATTGTTATAAAAATATGGCCCCCCACCCCCTCTCCCGCTCCACCAAGACCCAAGATGCTCTTTGGTGGAGATATTTTCCTGACATACTTACGTTGTATACATTAATGGGAACTTTGGTCTATAGGGAGTGTATCTGGGGTGGGGGATGAAAGGTGGGGAGACATATTTTCATAACTTTTATTAAACGCATTCAATTTTGCATTTTAATCTGAAATGAGAAAGAGAATTCAAGACAGCTATACCAGACACGCGCATGTCCAATCAGTGTTGTGTTCTCGTTATTCTGATACAAGAAATATTTTCCACAGGGAAAGGTTACTAAATGTCATTCCCATTGTTTGAACATGGTATTCATTTATCAGTTCTTTTGGGGATGGGGTAAACAGGACTGAATTATCTCCCCATACTTACAAGCTAGAAGTATAAATTTTTATTTCTACTATGATTCAAATATCTGGCTACCGGAATATGTGATAGAAATTTGAATATTGTAAATTATGAAATCTGGTCTTCCACACCTAAGACAATTAGGGAAAATCCTCGCCTTTCTGCAATATCTCCTTTTACAGTCTATGGTCTAGGTTGGGCTTTAATTCACTATTTTCACAGCCGCAGTCAAACGCTTTTACCTATCGGCTGCGGTGCCCCTCAATCAGTCCTGATTAGAAAATTTTGTTAAATAAATGCAGTATTTAAAAATAACCTGAATTAATACATTTTGATTTTGGAATGTCTGTCAGTGTGATATATACACATATTCAGAGAGAGTGAATTAATTTACGAATAGGTCAATTTTTTTTTTTTTTTTAACAATAGCAGGTCCGTACACAAGTAGTATGCAATAGCTGCACACAGAAATCGAAATTAAAAAAAAAAAAAAAAAAAAAAAAAAACATGCAAGTTTTGACTAAAATATACTTTACACTCGTAATTCTGTCCTCCAATTCGAAGAAATGTACCAACCCCCTTACCAAGACGCTCCCACACCCCCAACTCACGTATTGAAAGTCTATGTACTGGCATATTTATATATCATTTATCATTACGAAAACACGCCTATTCAAATATATAGAAAATTTCACCTCCAAAAACTGAATATTTTCAGATAAAAAAAAAATTGATATGTTTTCATATTTCTGCTCAAAACATAGATTGTGGGTACTCGTTAGATGAGGCGGTTCTAACGAGTAACCACAATCTACGTTTTTGAGCAGAAATAAGAAAAATAATGTATACCCCTGTAAACCCAAGTTTTACAATATAAAAGTGGGGTTTAACGGGGTCAAAATCATATAGGTATGCTTTCGTGATGTGTATCTGTATATAAAATCTCAATTCGCATTATATAAGCCACAACGTGAGAAAACCATCACGAAAACACACCTATATAAGTTTGACCCCCTTAAACCCCACTGTTATATAGTAAAACTGGGGTTTACAGGTGTATACATTATTTTTCTTAATTCTGCTCAAAACATAGATTGTGGGTACTCGTTAGAACCGCCTCGCCGAAGCGGTTCTAACGAGTACCCATAATCTATGTTATGAGCAGAAATATGAAAAATATTAGAGTTTTTTGTCTGAAAATTTTCAGTTTTTGGTGATGAAATTTTCAATAAATTTGAATAGGCGTGTTTTCGTAATGGTACTTTCTGATAATGTTCGCTAAACAAAGATTCGTCAGCCTGCGCATATCAGCGTCTTCATCCTCCGCACGAAAACAATGTGCATCTGACGCTATCCAGAATGCGTCAAGTGAAGATTCTGATAAGACTGTTCGAATGCGCAGGCTGGCCTGAAATTTCGCTGGGCGCACATGTCCGAAGGCACTTTTTCTGATGTTGCGTCTCAAATCTCTTAGTGCCACGAAGGATGCACACAGAATCAATTATAGTAAACGTTTCCACTACATGTACCAATAAGTGTGAATGGTCGAGTAGTGTGGCAGATCACCTACGCAGGATAACCAGGTACAGCGGCTTGCGATCTCTAGCAGTGTGAGTTGTGTAGTCCTATAAAGCGGTTATTCCATCTTTGATGTTCCTGACCTGTTCGTTTACCACAAAGCCCAAACCCTCACCCCTGATGCCTACTATAAAAAGGGTAGGGGTGTGCTGTGAGGAGCCCTGGACCCAACAAGGATTTACTTGCATATTTTCCTTTCCAGAAACATTGCACCCCGTTCCAGACAGGTATATTTGAATCCCTTCCCAGATTTTTTTTTTACAATGAAACACATCCCTGTTCCAGATACTCTGAAAATAACACCCCTTTTGTCGGCACATCCCTGCCCATGCTTATATAGTGAGTGCCCTCTCCCCACAACCCACGGCCAAAAGCTCGTCTACAGGACGGCTCTGTCCGTCAAATGAAGATTTTGTTTCCTTCACCCCTTCCTCTAGACTGGCTCCAGTCGTTTTTGTTTTATATCTATTTCTCTCTTTCTCTCTTTCTCTACATTATTTTTTTTATCATAATCCTCTTTAATCCAACTTCAAGTTACCTATGGCTGAACAAAAGCTTTCTAGCCAAGGGACTGAAGTAAACAAAAATTCTACAAGCTATACAAGTGTTGTGTCCCGCCCCTCCCCCCCCCCCCCCCCCCAAAAAAAAAAAAAAAAAACAAGAAGAAGAAAAAGAAAGAAAAGAAAAGTAAAGAAAGGGTCTGGGGCCAGACTACCCTTCCTCATACGGTTTAAGTTGCAAATTACTGATGAAATTCAGTAACGTATTAATAATAATACATGTAATAATAATAATAATAATAATAATAATAATAACAATACACCTAATAATAAAAATAATTAAAAGATAATTGTTGGAATGATTATTACATGTAAAAGTAAAGTGTATAACAGTAAAAAAATATAACCTTGTCCGGTGACCCGAGGCTTCTAGTTACCAGCTTTAATACGTCAAATATGAAATTGAAAACGGAAGTCACAGGTCACCGTACTAGATTATACATGTATTTACACCTCCACATGTTAGATCATGTTACGCCAGAGTTGAATTGTCTTCAGCGAAAACACACACACACACACACACACACACACACACACACACACACACACACACACACACACACACACACACACACACACACAATGAGATATTTTTTCAAGATTGAGTTGAATCATTAACATGTGACATTAGACAATTTATTTGGAGAATCCTTCACGTAAAATAACCCGACCCAGACTAGTTTCCATGTCTGTGAAGATCTCTCTTTGATAAGGGCGTTATTCGATATACTCTGCAATGTACAATGATGTCAATTTGCAACAATATAGGCTACAGAGTGAGGCGATGAGTAAGGGAATACTTACTGAAATATTCGTTGCAAATGGCGAAGCTGACAGTTAGAAATTCCCTTTCTTCAGTTTCTCCACTTTCATTTTGACAATATAATAACTGTACATGTATTGTCAATGCGGGTTTGTCAAATCGCACACACATTCCTTAATTCCACCAAACCATGAACATATTAAATTCATTGGGATAAATAATGAGTTAATAAAGCCTTCATCAGGGGATTTATAGTAAGTATGCTTCGGGATTTCCAATACGTACTGGTTTTTCCCATACACAAGTATTAGCTTCAAGATAAGCGTTGTACATCTGGGCTAATTCAGCAGACGACAAATTGGTAATATTTTATTTCAAGAAAACAAAATTTGACATATCATGCAAATTGTCTCCAATGGAAAAAGCTGGTTTCTGGGAAAATAAGAAAACTATTTCAATATATCGTCTGCTGAAAATTTTACGCAGAGTGCTAAGTGGTAAATTGTAACGGTAAAAGGTGTTTGTCCACCGATAAATTTTTCTCATTCATTGATAACTGACGTTAAGCTTGAAACCTGTAACGGGTGATGTGTTTTAATTCACACTAACTCCACATCAAATTTGGACGCCTGTTTGGTTACCTGGTGATCTGTATGCCATCACGAAAACATACCTATATGATTTTGACCCCCTTAAACCCCACATTTATACAGTAAAACTGGTGTTTACAGGGGTATACATTATTGTACTTATTTCTGATCAAAAACATACATTGTGGTTACTCGTTAGAACCGCCTCGTCGAGGCGGTTCTAACGAGTACCCACAATTTATGTTTAGAGCAGAAATATGAAAAATACAAGAACTTTTATCTGAAAACTTTCATTTTTGGGGGGTGAAATTTTCAATACCCACATTTGAATAGGCATGTTTTCGTAATGGTTGCGCTCATTACGCACATAACGCGTAACATGCGTAAGATAAGTATTTATAAGAAAGTGTCTTTTACATAAAATACTTTGCTTATTACCCATAGGGGTTGCTTTTAAAGGAAAGAATTTGCTGGGAGCAAATTCTTTCCTTTAAGAGCAACCCCTATTTGAGAAACGATTATAGGCATAATTTCCAAGATTTCCCCGATCGTGCGTAAAAATAATTCCGTTCTGTCTACGCCAGTGACATGTCTAAAATATTGCGACGGAATGGCAAACATAAGAAACATTGAGTCAACACAATTTGCGCTTGCCTGACTGCCCGAGTATTAAGGTAAATAAGTTTACAAAACTTAAAAAAAAATGCTACCACCGGGCTAGGAGACATACGGGTATCAGAACTCTTTCATTTCTTTGGGGCTATCTATCTATCTATCTATCTATCTATCTATCTATCTATCTATCTATCTATCTATCTATCTATCCACCCACCCACCATCCATCCACCTATCTATCTATCTATCTATCTATCTATCTATCTATCTATCTACCAGCGTACATACGTACGAACGTACGTATGTATGTACGTACCCATCTATCTATCTATCTAACTATCTATCTATCTGTATGTTTGTCTGTCTGTATCTATCTATCTATCTATCTATCTATCTATCTATCTATCTATCTATCTATCTATCCACCCACCCACCCACCATCCATCCATCCATCCATCTATCTATCTATCTATCTATCTATCTATCTATCTATCTCTCTATCTATCTATCTATCTATCTATCTATCTATCTATCTATCTATCTATCTATCTATCTATCTATCTACCAGCGTACATACGTACGTACGTACGTATGTACGTACCCATCTATCTATCTATCTATCTATCTATCTATCTATCTATCTATCTATCTATCTATCTATCTATCTATCTGTATGTTTATCTATCTATCTATCTATCTATCTATCTATCTATCTATCTATCTATCTATCTATCTATCTATCTATCTATCTATCTATCTATCTATCTATCTGACTGACTGACTGGCCTGTAGTTCTGATTCCGCGTAAATCGCATCATATCATGGATGCATTTTGTTACCCAAAATTACGTGTTTCTCAAAATAGGAACCTGAATGATGGGATGCTTTAATAGTCAAGTATATGCAGAAAGTAATCAGGTATCAGACACTTATTAATAACAAGAAGTAGCTACACGCCAAGCGCTCGTGTTAAAAAACATACATATATTATATGTTAATAGCAAAGACCCCAATCGGCCAGTGCATCCGCACAGTCTTATCAAGGATTTCTCTGTTCTTCGATATATTCTATCTGTAAGTGAACAGCGGGGTCGTTATCAAAGCGTGATTTCGCTGTTCGCATATAACACAAGTGTCCTTTTTCCATGTTGCAAATCACATAAACGCCCAACTTTTTTTTTTAATTTCCCGCTGTTGAACGTTGACACATCTGTTCGGTGTACGTTGTACGATACATATATAATTGATGAATTAAAAAAAAGGCAAAGAAAATGTCACAAACCTCATATTGGGATTATCAATACGGGCATTATGCTAATAATAGTTATACCCCAGTATATATATATATATATATATATATATATATATATATATATATATATATATATATATATATATATATATATATATATATATATATATATATATCAGATCCAGTATACTCGTATTCCATATATGGACAATGTATGCAAGACTAAATCATTAGTTTTGTTATATTTATTTACCTTTTTCGCGATGCCTCCCTAATCAATGTACTTAAAAGGCAGTGCTATAGACGCGAACTATAAAGATTAAAAATAAACGGGTCAGTTTATATGCATGACCTCTGACATGCTGTAGGCGACAAGTAGCAGACCATATAAGTAAAGCCATTTTCTTACTTGGTTTCAATAGGCTTGGCGTTTTAATCGAATTGTCAAATAAGATGAGAGCTTATTCGAACAAATTAAGAACCTCCCAAAACTTTCTGGGGCATGTATTTTAAACTGTCGTGTGATATTTACTTGTCCACAGCAAGCGAGAGTGAACCTATATTTAGTTTCTAATAAGCTATACATATCATATCTATTTTAGATTATTGACCCAATATTATAATCACAGGTAACTCATAAATATTCATGATGACTAACCTCGTACTGGCTCAGAGACAAAAATAAAGCTGTGACTGCTATTTTGTACCCATATTTGGATGAAATTCTGGGAAGTGCTGTGTTTTATGCATGGAGGGCGCAAAATTTGATCATATAAATATGGGTAGATTTTGCGATTTATCAAATATCGGAATAGAGATTGAGACAAGTAACTTCTTCATCTTATTATTTTACTTATAAATACAGGTAAGAATTTTTCATGTATGTATGTATGTATGTATGTATGTATGTATGTATGTATGTATGTATGTATGTATGTATGTATGTATGTACATGTATGCATGTATGTATGTACATGTATGTATGTATGTACAGTCGACTCTCGTTATCTCGAAGTCCAAGGGACTGTCTGAAATAATTCGAGATATCCGTCCCTCGACATATCAGATTTGCGGAATTGAGGAAAACAATAAATCGAACGACCACATTTAATAAATGAATATGTAATTTGACTCCTAAGTTAAGAGATATATTGAAAATATTGTGGAGAAGAGGAGAAATTGCTCTTTCCACAATATAATGATACCTGTTGTTAGATAGCCATGTTAGAACAGGGACCAGATTTTCGAGATAAGCGGTAATTCGAGATAAGCGAGGTCGAGATAACGAGAGTTGACTGTATGTATGTATGTATGTATGTATGTATGTATGTATGTATGTATGTATGTATGTATGTGCGCCTGTCTCTCTATGAGTCTAGCTCGCTAGCTATTCAAAACGTTTCTAATTACGATTTAATTTATCAAATTATTTGTAACCAATAAAGAAAACGCAGAAAAAAATATCATGAAATTATTTCAAAACGTTTGATGATTCGTGGTTGTCCGAAATTAATTAAAGCATATATGAAAGCATTGCGTGCGTGTGTGTTTAAGTCTGGTTCATTAAAACAGTGTTTTTGAAATAATTCAGTGTTCGCACACTCCAGCACTACCATATTGTAGGTGTTTGTACCTTTTTATTTCCAAACCGAATGACCCTTCGGTGCCAGGTGGCGTTAAAATTCACAAATCAAAATGTTAATGCTTTAAAATTAATTCACTTCCACATTTCGTTTGCTCTGCTTAAAGACAAAGAAAAAAAAAAGAAAAAAAAAAAAGAAACAACAAAAAACAAAAAAAAAAAACAAAAAAAAAAAAAAAATAAATAAAAAACAGAAAAAAAAAAAGAAACAACAAAAAACAAAAAAAAAAAAAAAAAAAAAACAGAAAAAAAAGAAACAACAAAAAACAAACAAAAAAAAAAAAAAAAAAAAAAAAACAAAAAAAAAAAAAAAAAAAAAAAAAGAAACAACAAAAAACAAAACAAAAAACAAAAAACAAAAAACAAAAAACAAAAAAAAAAAAAAAAACAGAAAAAAAAAAAAAAAAAAAAAAAAAAAAAAAAAGAAGACGATAAGCTCAGTTCAAAATTTTTGGTGGATATTTTTATTTCTATTTGTTTAAGTATTGATATTCAGTTGTGTATTTATTAATTTATTACAGACTAACAGTAATCATGTCTTACAACTACGATGAAGATATCGCATCCGTTGTCATTGACAACGGCTCAGGAATGTGCAAAGCAGGCTTTGCCGGAGATGATGCCCCCAGGGCTGTTTTCCCAGCAGTGACGGGCAGACCACGATATGAGGTAAACTACTTGTTTTACTATAAAGTTTTCGGTATATTCTAAATTATAATTCATTTGAAAAAAAGGACATTAGCTGAATGAAACCGTCTACCCAGCTAGCATTCTGCGTAAATCTACATCGGGCCGTCATCGGCCCGTCAGCTACCCTGACGGGCCGATAACGGCCCGATATAGATTTAGTTTAAACATATTTATTCAGAATTTCAGTTTGTGTACAGATATAACAATGAAGACAATACAAACATTTAGGATCAGAACGGAAGCTTAAAGCTTATTTAGTTCTTCTCCTAGAACATGGTAATAAAGCTGTAATAGTTCTATGGCAAGTTGATTTATCGATGACATTCTTGTCAACAAAGGACAACTGACTGTAAGTTTCAATACAGGAATATACAAAAGAAAAAAATACTAACAGAAGGAAAGGGAGAAAAACAGGAATAAAACGTCAATGAAGAGTACAACCAGCAATTAAATATTTTGTTGCTGTTACATCACGAAAACACGCCTATTCAAATATATTGAAAATTTTACCACCAAAAAATGAAATTTTTCAGATAAGAAATCTGATATTTTTTCTATTTCTATCTCCGCCCAAAACACACATTGTGGGCAATCGTTAGAACCGCCTCGTCGAGGCGGTTCCAACGAGTACCCACAAACCATATCCTGAGCAGAAATAAGTAAACTAATGTATACCTCTGTAAACCCCGATATAGACTTACGTAGAATGCTGACTGGGTAGTCAACTACAAAATAGTGTAGCTTCTCATGAGGCCCACACGGGTCGTAACGGGTGTTCTAATCAGGCTGTACACTGTGACGGAATAATTACCGTCATATCTATCTTAAACGCATCCTCTCTTAAATTATCATACAGCAAATCCCAGCTAGCATTCTACATAAATCTACAGCGGGCCGTTATCGGCCCGTCAGCTACCCTGACGGGCCGATAACGGCCCGCTATAGATTTATGTAGAATGCTTACTGGGATGTTCCATGTACCGTGAAAGACAAATTAATTGAAAACAATAAAGTAAATCTCCAGGGAGAGCCACCATCACACAGAATAGCCCACCAGTGACACCAAGAGTAGAGTAAACAATCTACGATGGACATCATATACTTTATAAACCAAAGAAAATCAGAGAGACCAACCAGCGGTTTCGCAACGTTGAGACAACGTCGCAGCAACGTCGATGCAACGTCATGACGTTGCATCGACGTTGATGCGACGTTGTATTGACGTCATGACCCTGCTGGGCGGGATAGGACCCACAAAAACACAACGATAAGACAGGACAAAACGCGAAAACGTTTACCTGTATTAAGCAAGAAACTGTCTTGAGTAAGCACTTTATGGATGTCCCAATCGTACTTGCGTAAGGTTGATATTTATTTTATTGTCAGCGGTGAAATCAGTGTATATCTGATGAAAATAAAAGTGGTATCAATCACTAATGAATTGATAACGTATCATTTCACTAGTGACTCTTACGATTTATATTTTCACTCCTCGCTTTGGACGACTTCGGTTTTCTTCATTGTTTCAGAAGTGGATGTTACCTCCACTTCAGATTTTTGAACACCTCTAACTTCTTTGTTTCTGAACTAAACTATCAAGTGTTGGTATGCATTTTCTTAGTTAGAATGTAAGGAATATTATTTTGATTCGCCGAAAAGTTTTGTTTTTGTCTCTCCAGCGGCATTATCTTCCGCTAGATGGCATTTTTCAAATACTGACGTCAATCTTCGAAGACTATGACATGCGCAGACAATGCTCCAGCGGTTCACATGTTAAGCACTGAGCGTCGACGCCATGACGTTCATGTTTTGTTTGGTGACGTTACTTATGACGTCAGAAACGCGCATTGACGTGTAAACAATAAAATAAAAAGAAAATTTACTCTTTTTCAGTGAATACCATAAAAAGTTTCATCTCGTGTAATGAAAACATTCAAATTTTCACTCGTGCTTCGCACTCGTGAAAGTACTGATGTTTTCATTACACTCGATGGCAATATTTATGGTATTCACAGCAAAAGAATAAATATCCTCTATATACTCAACAAAATAATTTAAGGACCAGCAGTTTAATTTTCCCTTTGATTAGCACTAAAATGCGACCCTCAAGTTTTAAAATTATTTCATGGGCAAAACTGGAAGTCTCAGCCCTATTTCAATCAGCTCAACATGTTCTCAACATGTCAAGCTATAAAAGTGTCAATGGCACCAACAACGCCAAACCAAGATTCTAAGAAAAACGGGAATTTCAAAAAAAAAAAAAAAAAAAAAAAAAAAAAAAAAAAAAAAGATTTTTTACCCCAAAATGATCTTTTTTAACAATACCTGAAAATTTCTTTGTTTAATGAAAACAAAACTCTGTCACGACAAAATCTTGCAAACTCAACCTTCTTTCGAGTAAAAGGCACACAGATATAGCCAGAAAAAGAGGCCAACCCTTTGAGAGGCTAAAAATGCCTCAGAAGTTCCCCAGACAACGAATAATCTGTAGAGGGTACCTCTAGCAAAATGTGCGTTTCTTAATAAAACATAAGGCGTTCTCTCTGATTTTTTCACAGTTGGGAGCCCAGACATCACTTTTGATGCGAAAATGTCAAATTTTAATTTTTGGATAAAAAGTAATGTTTTTTTTATGCGAATTTTAAAATGAAAATTTTGATTTCAAAAATTTTTGTTGGAAACACTCCTGTAGGGCTTCCTTTTAAAGAAACAATCAACGGTATTTTGGTATCTTCTGTGGTTTTTCCCATACACTCGGCCAAAGTTTGTATATATGGAGATTTGCACTATGTGGCCCTTAAAGTATTTTGTTGAGTATGTTTAGACCAAAAGTTCCGATCTATTACAGATGATAATGCCAAGCATGGGAGGCAAGGACTGCTATATTGGTGACGAGGCACAGAGTAGACGGGGCATGTTGTCACTACGATATCCCGTAGAGCACGGAATAGTGACGAACTGGGACGATATGGAGAAAATCTGGCACCACACTTTCTACAATGAACTTCGTGTTGCGCCTGAGGAGCACCCCATTCTTCTGACAGAGGCTCCCCTGAACCCTAAAGCCAATAGAGAAAAAATGACACAGGTACTTTACCCCTTCTTCTTATTTTTTATCAGTGATGGAAAAAACTCATTTTAGATGACAAATGAACTATATCTTATGCTCGTTTTTAACCCATTTATGCGCCCATAAAAAGGACACTGGCAAACAGTATAGACCCAGATCAGACGCAACAGAACGCGGTGTCTGATCAGGGTCTACACTGTTTATATAAAGTTCAGAAACTCCTACAAAACATGGTAATAATAAAAAAAAACTAACCAGACAACCCCTATATAGGAAATGAACATGTCTAAGGAGTTGAGATAGAACAGTCAACTCGGCTTAAATGAATGAACACACATCACATATAAATCGCGGCGTCAGACTTTTTATATGTTTCTTTGAAATAGGTGAACAAAGGAAAAGGCTTATAACAGTCAGATAATGGAAACGGAACCAACCATTAATGCTATTTATAGAAATAGACAGGAAGGCAATGATCAGGAATCGATACAATTACTATCACCTTCCGTCCAAGACACCAAAGGGAAAAAAGAACGTACCAAGACTCCAAAGGGAAAGAAGGACGTACTTAAAGCAACGGCACCACAATCAAAACACTACAAGCAGTGAGTGGGTGGGGGTGGGAGGCGGGGCTTAAATCGATTTTACGAAACCAAAAACCTTCTCCCTTAGTTCTGCCGTGGTATACCCAAGACATGTGTTCAGTCCACGTGAAAGGTTTTTAACTCATCCATGCAACGTCTCTGAGAGCATAAAAATCAAACGAATACTGAGATGAAACATCGATGAGGACTTGACAGCAAGAAACAACCTGTCGAAAATAGAGAAAAATGATCAAGCGGATGGCAACAGGGTATCAGTTCTTTGCATTAGTCCTGTAGGAACAAGTTTCTGATGGTACAATTCGAGCGTTTTTAATTTACTTAATTTACTATAATTTCAGATATTATTTGAGACCTTCAATACACCAGCTTTCTATGTCAGTATCCAGGCTGTGCTGTCATTGTATGCCTCCGGTCGCACCACGGGTATAGTCTTTGACTCCGGCGATGGTGTGTCTCACGTCGTACCAATTTATGAAGGTAAGATTGTTGAACGGCTACAAAATTTAACCCTACACCCCTGAGTTTCTGAAGTGGACTTTTCCATCTTAGATTTTGGATATGTCCAGATGGGGATGTTAGTCATAAATCCAGACCAGAATGGCAAACAGTGTGGATCCAGATGAGACGGTTCATTATGAGCTGTCTCATCTGGATCTACACTGTTTGCAAAGGTACCTGGTTTGGTCTACCAGGACCGATGGTTAAGATTTTATAGTTGGTGAACAGTTAGTTGTTAAGCATGAAACGAAATCAAATTGCCAGTGAAGATAATTTTCAAAACTTAAATAAACATCCAATTTCTCTACTTTTTTTTTTTTTTTTTTTTTTTTTTTTTTTTTTATTGGTGGGTAACTTTCAAAACTTAAAGAAGCACCGTATTTCCCTGTTTGTATTAAAATCTTCGTATGCTTGGTGTTGGGAAGAATACTACTCCGGATTAATAATAAAATGTATTTTCCGTCCTTGGATTCGTTCTTTACAAAACAATAAAGGGTGAGCTACAGTTCCATGAATAATTAAGTTGAATTTTTATCTTTTTTTTTTTTTTTTTTTTTTCCGTTTTTTTTATGTGAAGAGATGTTATAATTATTATTTAAATGGGAAATGCAAATATTTTCACTTTTCGAACGAATGTCGTAATTAACTCATTCATATTGTAGGTTATGCCTTACCACACGCCATCGACAGAGTGGATCTTGCGGGCAGAGACTTGACCGCCTATTTGGCCAGAATACTTCACGAGAGAGGCTATAATTTCTGCAATTCAGGTAATTAGGCACAAAATAAAATCTTAAAGGTTGCCTTTCGAAACAAAGAACACACAAAAGAACGAAAATCGGGATTCGATTTTGTGTTGTTGTTGTTGATGTTGTTGTTTTAGTCTCTTCATATACAGCTATGTACAGTGGAACTTCAGTGGCTCGAACCCCGATGGCTCGTTTACAACGGATGAGTCGAACACGTTCTTGGGTACGCAGGGATTTCCTCCAACTACGATTTACGGATAATTTAGGGAGATTTTCTTCTTTTTTCTTTTAAATGTATGCCAGGAGGCGATTCTAATGAGTACACACAACATACATTTAAAATATAGAACACCGAAAAGATATCCCACATTTAGCTCCATTGTGCCTCTTGGTGTGGCACTAATAGTAACCTTCCAAGGCTCGAACTACCGCTATCTCGAACAAATTTTCATGGTCCCAATGGGTTCGAGTCATCGAAGTTTGACTGTAGTTTGCGAAGCTGTATACGACCAATAGCACCGGCTAAAGCGACATTCGATTTTCAAAATAACAAGAATGGACCAAATGACTCCAAAGGAAATAAATCTGAAACCAGCAGTATGGTGAAGTACGGGGAGACGTTTTACGGCCGCCACATGGCACTAAACAAAGTCCACTTGATTCCCTTTATGCATTAGTGATTTGTAACCACGGGCAAACACAATTATCATCAGAGAATCGTGGGCATTATGACTTGTAGAGAGTTTTTATTGTATAGCAAAAGTATGAGATCTTGGCCCAGGTGTTCAAAACTAACGATGTCGTTAGTTAACGCATCGTTAAAACTTTGACCATTAAATATGGCATATATGCTAATATTTTTGCTGAAAAATATGTGAGTAGCTTTTGCAAAAGCTACTCTCATTTTTTGTTCAGCAAAAATACCTGTGAATTAGATATTGTATTTACTAGAATTGTTAACATTTTGACCACTAACGAGTTCGTTAAGCTAACGATTCTTCGAACAATTGAGCCCTGATCTGTATGACATGAGCGCAGCGTCAGAAACGTACCTTCGGACATGTCTCGCGCAGTCTGATCAAAATCTTCACTGGGCGAATATCCGTAGCCAATGATGAAAAATTTCATGTGGACAACGAAGACTCTGAACAGACCACGCGGATGCGTAGACTGGTTTAAGTTTTTGTTTCGTGCACATGTCCGAATGTACGTTTTGACGTAGCGACTCATATAGTTCACGATTTAAAATCGTTGAATATCAATAGAAGTTGCAATGTACGGATGATCTTTTGCTGTATCCAGGGTTGAATATTTTGTCATATTCAGTTGCATACTACAGTCGAACTACAGTGGCTCGAACAGCTGTTGGACTATAGAATTTTGTACTAGACATGGGCAGTTCGAGCGACTGAGAGTTAATTAAAGCGTTAGGTGGTGGCAGTTGGAGATAATTTAGGGATGATTTTTTTTTATCTCATCACGAAAACATACCTATATAATTTTGACCCCCTTAAACCCCACTTTTATATAGTAAAACTGGGGTTTACAGGGGTATACATTATTTTTCTTATTTCTGCTCAAAGACATAGATTGTGGGTACTCGTTAGAACCGCCTCGGCGAGGCGGTTCTAACGAGTACCCACAATCTATGTTTTGAGTAGAAATATGAGAAATATCAGAGTTTTTTATCTGAAAATTTTCAGTTTTTGGAGGTGAAATTTTCTATATATTTGAATAGGCGTGTTTTCGTAATGTTCTATAAAATAATGGTATGTTAAGTTTACTCATTAGAATCGCATCGATGAGGCGATTCTAATAGGTACATATTCATTCAAGATAACATTCGAAAATTTTCCTAAAATAGCCCGAAGTATTTGTTATCTTGCGTTATCGGAAGAACTTCCTAGGTATTCAAAACACGAGTTCGACTGAATCAGCTACGGTAAACGAGCCATCGGTGTTCGAGTTATTGAAAATTTACTATAGTTTATAAAAGCAAAATATTGCATTTTTTTTCTGACTTGCAGCGGAGCAGGAGATCGTGAGAGACATCAAAGAGAAGTTGTGCTATTGTGCATTAGATTTCGAGCAGGAAATGGACGTCGCATCAGGCTCCTCCCAGATCGAAAAGTGCTATGAACTTCCAGATGGTCAGGTCATCACCATTGGAAACGAACGTTTCCGGTGCCCGGAAGTAATGTTTCAGCCATCTTTCATTGGTGAGTTCAAATTTTGCATCCATAGTGCTCAGGTTAAAAACTGTCAATGACGCAAAATATTTATAGCTGGACAATAAAATGTAATTGCACTGATGTTGGCGCTCGCGTCTTTTGTATCATAACTCGGGACAATATTCACTAATGTCAGTGCAATAACCATATTTATATACTATTATATGGTACATGGAAAATTAAACGATTACCCCACAAGAACAAAAGAGCCATTTCAAGCGTTTCAAACACTTTAAAATACTTCCAGACCGGAATGCAAACACTGAGCTGCATACACATCCGGGCTATTAGTCTTGGTCCCCGTTGTTCGCACATCAGTTGGACTTCGTTGGTATTGGATAACGAACAACAAAGGGCCAGTCTAGATTGCGTATATATTAGGTTTGTTCATATCTTTTGTCCTTTCTATTGTTATGTTGTCATTGCTAAAAACACCGCAATCTTCTCAACATGCGATTGTTCTGTTTTGTAGGTATGGAGAGCTGCGGTATACATGAAATTCTGTACAACTCTGTGATGAAGTGTGACATTGACATTAGGAAAGATATGTTCAACAATGTGGTTCTGTCTGGTGGTTCCTCAATGTTTCCAGGTACGTCTTTGTCGTTTTTCGTGACAAACAAATGAGTCATGTCATGAGAAAAATGCACGTATCACATATGCAAATAGCGAAGGTCAAGATCAGACTCCGCGGATGCGCAGTCTGATCTGGACATTCTCTGTTTGCCTATATACTTAAAGCATCTACATCACGAAAACATGCCTATATAATTTTGACCCCCTTAAACCCCCCTTTTATATAGTAAAACTGGGGTTTACAGGGGTATACATTATTTTACTTATTTCTGCTCACAACATAGATTGTGGGTACTCGTTAGAACCGCCTCTGCGAGGCGGTTCTAACGAGTATCCACAATCTATGTTGTGAGCAGAAATATGAAAAATATTTGAATTTTTTGTCTGAAAATTTTCAATTTTTCAGTGATTAACTTTTCAGTATATTTGAATAGGTATGTTTTCGTAATGAAGATTATGTAAATGGATAGATAGCAAATGGCCTGCTCAGACTACGTGATTACTGAGACTGATCTGGGTCTTTGTTACCACCATACGGGATAATGACTTTTTTTCTGATGCCATGACTCAATACCATATCGAGGTAATCTGTGTTAACAGTTCTCAAAGTTGTGTTGTTTTTGTTTGTTTGTTTTTCTGTTGTTGTCGTCGTTGTTGTTGTTGTTTTTTTCTGTTTTTTTTTTTTTTTTATTTGTTCGAGCATTCAACAAATATTTATACGAAACCAAATAACTGCGCTACTTTTTCTGTATCAAATTAAAAGATTTAATTATTCTCAAAACTAATAATGCTCTTGCTGATTGTAGCTAAGGACCATAATTCACACATTAAATTAAAAAGATTGAAATATTCTCAAAACTAAAAACGTCCCTGGTGATTGTAGTTAGGGACCACAATTCATGCTTTTCCCTGGCTCCACAACATGGCAGAAACACCAGACTTATTTTTATGATCTTTTTAAAAGGGTTCCTTGACTTGTCTCTCACAGAAAAAGACAATTGAGCCAACTCTTGAGAAAACCTACAATAAAAAGTTGCATCCGCGAAGTCTGATCAGAGTCTTCGCTGATCGCGTGTGTCTTCTACAGACTCTATGCTATCCAAAGAGGAATAAACGAAAATCCTTACCATACTAGGTGGATGTGACTGGTGGATGTATGTATATTTGTCCACACAGGTCTTATTGTAGGTTTTGTCGTGCGCTGGCTTAACTGTTTTCTTCATTTGGGACTACCGAGCTCATACGATAAATTAATTGTAACAATACAGTACTGCTAGTTGGCTGAGCACTGTTGCACGACTACATTTAATACCTGTCAGGAAGACACTCCCTACATGTAAAAAGGAGTTGGTAGAGTGTGGATCCAGAGGCGGTCTTTCGAAACACTGAACAAAATAAAAAAAAAAAAAAAACAGAAAAAAGTTGACTCGTTTTGAAGGAAGTTTCTTCCTGACAGGTATTAAATGTAGTCGCTCTCAAAACGAGTCAGCTGTTTTCTGTTTTTCATTTTGTTCAGTGTTTCCAAGACCGCCTCCAGATCCACACTCTACCAACTCATTTTTACATGTACTTTAATATGTAACCGGTGAAGACTAGAGTTGAGAATTCAAAGATTATATTGTAATTATTTAAAAAAAACAAAACAAAAAAACGCTGGATAGAATTGCCTCAGTAATAGAGTATATTCAAATCAGGCTGGTAGTCCTAAAGGTGTACCTTGTTTAGGGTATGCACTTCGGCCCGAATTATAATGTATAATTAAAGTCAATTGTATTGGTGTTATGCATAGAACAAAATGTTTCGCAAGTCCTGCTTTCTGACCATTATGGACATCATGCTCACTGTGGATTTCTTTCTTCTACCAGGTATCGCCGACAGAATGAAGAAAGAGTTAGACAGCCTGGTACCAGCCTCAATGAAGAACAAAGTGATAGCGCCACCTGAGAGGAAGTACTCCGTGTGGATCGGTGGTTCCATCCTCGCATCACTCTCCTCCTTTCAAAATATGTGGATCTCTAAACAGGAATACGATGAATGTGGACCTTCTATTGTACACAGAAAATGTTTTTAAATTGTGACTGAAAAATTAATTCTGAGACATAGCTCTAGCGAAGAGGGTACCAAATAAATATTTTTTTCTTATTTGTCCACGAAAACATATGTTGTTGGTACGCATTAGAAGCGCCTCGTTGAGGCGCTTCTAATGAGTACCACAACGTATGTTTTCGTTGAGAAATAAGAAAAACATCGGGACAGGAACAAGGTGACACAACAGACCACCTCATCTCACCAGCAGGCTGGAAGGTGTCCTGACTCATCTTTATTAAGTGAATAGGGAAGACTCTGACCAGACCGTGCGGTGGCGGAGGCTGATATTTATATGCTATCATACCCCTTCCGCTTCCGGTCTTAAAGAGGTGGTGATCCGTACCTGAAGAACAGAAATTGCTATATTCCAAGTACTAGTCTGACGTACGTATGACGCATACTGTTTCGCTGTGGATCTGATTTGTGAGGTTTAAAGTGACTATCATATATACTTGTTCTTCTGTCTGAAGTAATTCAAGAGTCAATGACGAGAGATTCTGTGAATTGTCGTCTTTAAGGCGTTTCCGCAGTTCCTAAATTCAAGCAATAATAATTGAAATAATATTGTGCAAAGACTTAGATTCTCTAAGCAGAATTATAAGTCTCTGTAGTGTGTTCATATGAGATTTAAAGGATTGGATACATTTGCTAAGTTTTAGCCATTTGTACGAAAAAGACAACTTTTGGGGTTCTTGTTTGCTTTCCTGCACATCAAGCCATTTCTGTAAAGGATTCTACTCTAAAAGAAAATAATTGGGAGCAAATTCCTTGCTCTTTGAGTAGAGTTCTTTTTAGAAGAAAGGCAAAAGAAATAGATAGAACTTTCTCTTCTGAAAATGAATCCATTCCCTACAAGCATAAAATGTCCTCAGACTTAAGTGAACTAATTCTGATAAACAGAAACATTACAACAGCTCGACGTCAGCCGGAAATTAAACGAATCACTTTAGAAAACAGTTTAGATCCAGATGGGATAAGTCATCTCAATGGGATCGACATTGCTTGCCATCTTGTTTTATGATTTGTTTTGTCTGTCAAACACTGTCTTTCGAAATGACGGATTTATTCGGCAATCTTGCAGGTCCATGTTTGATGATTTATTTGTATATAGTTGTTTTATACCATTGTCTTTCAATTAAAATTATCAATTTCCATTCTGAAACAGCTGACTCTATTTTTTATTTTTTATTTTAATTTTTGTATTAGTTATAAATCATTTGCTACTGTTTACTTGTTTGTGCAGTGCGAATATGGACGCAACGCCTGTTTTTAATTGATCTCATTCATCACGAAAACATACCTATATAGTTTTGACCCCCTTAAACCCCACTTTTGTGTAGTAAAACTGGGGTTTACAGGGGTATACATTATTTTTCTTATTTCTGCTCAAAACATAGATTATGGGTACTCGTTAGAACCGCCTCGACGAGGCGGTTCTAACGAGTACCCATAATCTATGTTTTGAGCAGAAATATAAAAAATATCAGAGTTTTTTTATCTGAAAAATTCCAGTTTTTGGCGGTGAAATTTTCAATATATTTGAATAGGCGTGTTTTCGTAATGTGGTTATAAACTGGGCAGTGTCACGAGAAATGTACCTTGTCGGGTATGTGGACAACAAAGGTCCAAATCAGCCTGCGCGGATGCGCACGCTGATATGGGCCTTCGTTATCCTCTCACAGGAATATTGAGTAGACCATATGAGCGAACGACAAATGTCTGACTGCGCGGATATCCCGGCTGATCTTGCTGTTCCCATATGTCATTACAAATAGTCATATTCTCAAACCCAATTTCTTTGCACGCGATACAAACTGGTCCCCGTCAAGCGAAAACAGTGCCTTCGAGCATGCGCAAAATGTGCGTATTCATATCATCCCGGCTGCAGATACGCAAAGTCTCATCCGGGCATATGCTCTCCATAGAAACATTCTGTAGTTTACAATGCGCAGGCTGATCTGGGCCTTAGCTGCCCACATATACCCAAAGACACGTGGCACGGCCTAATTTGTTGTTAAGGAGAATAGATAGACTTGGTGAATTTTCAGCCATTTTACAAGGGAGACAACTTTTGTGACTTTCTGTTCATTTCCTGCACACCGTTCTGAAAACGGGTCTATTCTACATTTAAAGTAGATCTCTTTTCGGAGGGGAACAAATACAATTCGACAGAGTTATTTCCCTGAAGTGTATCCATTTCCCTCTAGTTATATTATGAGGGTATATATTTGGTATAAAAATGCTAAGTACAAAATGGAGTGCAAGAAGTATATGACAGTATCATGCATTGAATAATGTGGAGCCATCACCAGTCCCTGTCTCAGTGCAGCCTTCTTAAGCTCTGTACTATTTGTTGTTTACATCATCAAAGTTAAAATATTAAGTGGGAACCGATGCACTCTAAAGGGAGACAACTCAGTAAAAATGTTTTTGCTTCCTTCTGAAAAGTGGTCTACTCTAAAAGGAAAGAATTTGCTCCCCATGGGCGCAAATTCTTTCCTTTTAGCGTAGATCCTTTTTCAGAAGGGGACTGGTGTACAAGAAGCCAAGAAGACGTTACAGAAGTTGTCTCCTTTGTCAGAAATGATAGAAAATCTACGAAGTATTCGAACTCGATGACCGTGAAAAGAACTTACAGACTGGTCTTAATCTGCATTGTATATAGATGAGTAGATAAAGCTTTACAAATACCACTGTTGTTACAATGTAAAAATTGTCTAATTTATTAAATAAATTATTTAATATTTTGTAAATAAAATATCATTTTTACTATACTTCTTATTTCTCATTTTCCCTGTACTCAATGTGCCGGTTTTGGTATAAAGCAATACATAATGTGTGTGTGTGTGTGTGTGTGTGTGTGTGTGTGTGTGTGTGTGTGTGTGAAGAAAATACGAGTCGGGTCACGCTGAGTCCAAGGCCTAACTCTGATCTCGCATCTGCGCATGTGCGAAGTCTGCTCGGCAACTCATATTTAGACCTTGTACATTTAAAAAACAAAGGAACTGTGCATGACCTAACTAGACTGTAAAAAACTTAACAATTTGCAAACTTTGGAGAAAAAAATCTTGCAGTCTGCGGGAGGTTGCTCACAGCATTTTCTTTAAAAATACTAAATTAATAAATTTGAAGAATTTCGTTGAAGTATATGTCGCACCTTCGCACTAAAATGTGAAAACATTTAACTCCGGTTGAAAGAGGTGTCATCCTTGTTTAGCTCAATGAGATGAAACAATCAGTGGAAAGAAAGTAACTGTAAAGTTTTACAGTGAAGACTTCATTTAGGGTGGACACTAAGGTGTACATTAGTACACGGACAAACGAACGGATGGAAACTGACACGCCTAAGTCGCCCATGCTAATACAGGTGCGACAGAAAGGATACGGTTCTGACCAAATAGCGGTCAATCAAAACTCTAAAATACGTACATGCATACATTTCCAAATCTGGACAAGTTTAAACTGTGCAATCAAAAATCTAAAGCATATGGACATTTCTAAACTGGAACTCGTTCAAAAGATAAGACCTCTGATGCCAATCTTATATTTCTCCAATCTCTTCAGTCTGAGCCTGGAAGAGTTACACAAGGCTTGCGCAGAAGAGCATTATGTGGCAAATGGCTCTGCAATGTGTGATGCTAAAAAACGCTTGCTGACACAACCTGGCGTGTTCGGAACTGATTCACATAAAGTGCTTTCGATGCGGACAATTGCATAGCAGCCAGACGCAACAACATGGCGACAATGCTGGTGACAGTCACGTTAGGCTTTGAAACGTTGAATGGACGATGAAATACGTTTTTGTTGTGGTAAATAGAGGTTCAGATCAGAAAATATAAAAATTTTGATTATTGAAACTTAATGACCGAGATAGCGGCCATTTTGTTAGATGCTTTCGTGAAACGGATCGTTGTATAACACGGCCAAGTCGCTACAAAGCGCAGCACAAAAGTACTTGCCTTTAGCAACGTCCCTCAGATCAGCGACATAGCTAGAACTGAATTATTCAAACTTAAATAATTTTTGAAAAAAAAAAAAAAAAACATCTCCCTAGTATCGCTTCCAAAATAGTGGCTACTCTTATACGGAAAGAATTTGCTCCCATAGGGAGCAAATTCGTTCCTTTAAGAGAAGACCCTATTTTGGCAGCGATTAGCCCCTATATAAAAGGCCAAATATTTTATAGAAGTTGATCTCTCTTTATTGCAAATATTTTTCTTACGCATGTTACGCACCATACGTAATGCAGATAAAAAATAGCCAAATAAAGGATATCTTTGAAAAAAAAAAAGATAATACACAGGGACCTACTGAATTGGCTGTAATCCGTCTAGGACTTTCCGAAAGTGCACAATTTCAAACTGACTGGAGATGGAACGAGAAACATTTAAAAGCGCGTTATGTCATCTCCATTTCCGAATCTAATGAAGAAATTTATGATTTAAAATTAACCAGAGCGACGAGAATTTGATATTTTTATGAAGCAAAAATTCTGAAAAAAAAAAAAAACAAAAAAAAAAAAAAAATCAAGTGAAAGAATACGTTGTCGGCAGGATTCGAACCTGCGCGGGAAAATCCCACTTGATTTCGAGTCCATCGCCTTAACCACTCGGCAATGACAACTTACATATATTCGGTGGGTTTGTTTGTTTGTGTTGAGGTTTTACGGCCCAGGCAACCCAATGGGGTCATGTCGAGCGCGGTCAGTTTACCAAACCACACGTTTACTGGGCAGGCTTAGTCCTCTAAGCGGTTAACCAGTATTGTGCACATTCTGTCACCAATTCGGTGGGTTTCGAGTCCATCGCTTTTATCTATTTGGCTACGACAAATTACACAAAGTATCTTAAATTTCCCGTCTTCCAGAGAGCACTTTTTTACAGCGTCCAAATAAACAAACAAAAATACATCGTTTGCGGCGTCTTATCAGAGTCTACACTGTTTGTTCATGCTTAACTGTCCGAATATTTAGAGTAGATACCAACTGAATGTTAAACATATTCTTTTTAAAATAATACCCTGACGGGCCGACAACGGCCCGCTATAGATTTATAAAGAATGCTTACTGGAAAATTTCGCTTTTTTATTCAATAGAATTGAAGGTCCACTCGAGAAAACGACATTGCGTGTTCGACTGAATTGAGTAGCCAAACAAGCCTTTGACTAAGCGCACTCTGATCAGAATCTTCGCTATTCACAATGTACAGTATAAGAGTTCTACAGAATTCGTATGCGAATAATGAAGACCCTGGTCAGATGTGCAGGCTGATCTGATTCACCGTTGTTCATACATATAAAATGTTAGTTTTCCATAGCACAACTAAACCAATACATGTATGCTTTTTTATACAGCGTGAAATACCGCGTTCATCTTCTGACTGACAGTTTTGTTTCATTAATTTTTAAATTCGGTTCTATATATAGCTTTTACAGTTATTTATCAGTGAAATGAACTGGTTAGGTTTTTATGTTCTCATTTCATCAGAATGGCGGTTTAGAAGGTAGGCCCTATGTTGTGAGTACTTTTTAGAAGCGCTAAATATCAACGATAACCTATTCATGGGTATTCATTAGAAGCGCATCTACGTCAACGAAAATCTATGTTGTGGGTACTCATTAGAAGCACTTACTATGAACGGTATTGTATTTATGTGTATTCATTAGAAGCGCCTTTATGTAAATGAAAACCTATGTGAAGCGCTAAATATCATCGATAACATAATTATCGGTATTCATTAGTTGCGCCTCTTCGTCAACGAAAACCTATGTTGTGGATTCTCATTAGAAGCGCCAAACATTTACGATATCCTATTTATTGGTATTCGTTAGAAGCGCCTTCATCACGAAAACATTCCTATATAATTTTGACCCTCTTAAACCCCACTTTTATATAGTAAAACTGGGGTTTACAGGGGTATATATTAGTTTTCTTATTTTGCTAAAAAACATAGATTGTGGGTACTCGCTAGAACCGCCTCATCGAGGCGGTTCTAACAAGTACCCACAATCTATGTTTTGAGCAGAAATATAAAAAAAAAAAAATATCTGTTTTTTTATCTGAAAATTTTCAGTATTTGGAGGTGAAATTTTCTATGTATTCGAATAGGCGTTTTCGTAATGTACTTCAAGGAAAACCTATGCTGTGGGTACTCATTATAAGGGCATAACATCTACGATAATATTCATGAGCATTCATTAGAAGCGCCTTAACGTCTACGAAGGCATATGTTGTGGGTACATATTAGAAGCGCGACATGTAAATACCAACATTAACCTATTTATGGGTATACATTAGAAGTGCCTCGACGTTAACGAAAACCTAAGCTGTCGGCACCCATTTGAATCGCCAAACATAAACGATAAACTATTTATGGACATTCATTAGAAACTGCTTCACGTCAACGAAAAGCTTTGTTGTGGGTACTTATTAGAAGCGCTCAATATCAACGATAACCTATAATATCGGCATTCGTTATAAGCGCCTCTACTTCAACGAAAACCTAACGTCTACGATAGCCTATTTATAAGTATTCATTAGAAGCGCCTCTATGTCAACGAAAATTTATGTTGTGGGTCCTAATTAGAAGTGCTTAATATCATCGAAAACATATTAATGAGCATTCATCATTCACACGCCTTTACGTCCAAGAAAACCTATGTTGAGGGTACCAAATATCAACGATAACCAATTCATGGGCATTCATTAGAAGCACCTCTACGTCAACGAAAATCTTTGTGTGGGTCCTCATTAGAAGTTCTTAATATCAACGATAACCTATTTATGGGTATTCATTAGATGCGCGTCTTTGTCAATAAAAACCTATGTTGTGGGTACTCATTGGAAGCGCAAAACATCTATGATAACCTATTTATGAACATTTGTTAGAAGCGCATCTACTTCAACGAAAACCTATGTTGTGGGTACTCATTAGAAGCGCCTTCACGTCAAAGAAGACCTATGTGATGCGCTAAATATCAACGATAATCTATTTATGGGTGTTCAGTAGAAGCGCCTCTAAGTCAAGGAAACCTAAGCTGTAGGTAATTAGAAGCGCTAAGCATCCTCGATAACCTATTTATGGGTATTCATTTGAAACGCTTTTACCTCAACGAAAATCTATGCTGTGGGTACTCATTATAAGCGCAAAACATCAACGATTATCTATTTTATGGGTATTTATTAGAATCCTTTCTATGTCAAAGAAAACCTATGCTTTGGGTAGGCTTAATCAACGAAAACCTATTGTTTAGATACACATTAGAATCGTCTGGACATTGATATATTGGATATTTATTAGAAGCGCCTCTACGTCAACGAAAATCTATGTTATGAGTACTCATTAGAAGCGCTAAATATCAATGATAACCTATTAATGAGAACCCAATAGAAGCTCCTCTTTGTCAACAAAAACCTGTGTTGTGGGTACTTATTAAAAGCGCTAAATATCTACGATAACCTCTTCCTGGGGTTTCATTAGAAGCACCTTTACGTCAACGAAATGCCAAACTGGTCCACGCAATATCAACTTTCAGGGGCCATAACTCGAAAAAGGGGCGATAAGAGTTTTTGGGCACTTGGCCCCAGGGAGTCACTGGTCCAGACCTTTCGTCTGGCACCAGTTTCATCCCGATCGGTGAAGGTCGCATTAGGCTCAAACTTGCAGTCCAAAGTTGGAAGGGAATGTCTGAAACTTAGACCCCTAATAACTCGTCTGTTTTTCATCCGATTAAGCTGAAATTTAACGTTCGTAGAGCCCATCCATACAAACATGCCTGCACAATCCGGGATGCGATCAATGGTATAGCACGTGCACTATGGGGCGCCAAACATTCAATAAATAAACCTTTATACGCCTACAGCAGCCAAAGGAAAGCATCCTCGGTGCTGCAAATTTTTGAGCATGCACAGATCATTAATGTCTACAAACGTAAAGGGTAGTCAAGGGACTCGAGGCAAGGCGTCCTGCTGAAAATGAGTCCTCAAATTTGCATTGTACACTATGGTATTTTGGGCGGGAAAACGTAAATACCCTAATAACTCGATCAGCTCGCAACAGACAGGCGCGCTTTTTATCGGGTTTATAGGTCTTAGGGAGGTACATTTGCGAGCCAAATTGTATGGCGCTGCATGCAGTACAAGCAAATATATAAGGACTGGAAATGTGTCCCTAGGTCTCGTCTGCTGAACAAAGAGATTAAAAGTCACTAAAGGTGACCTTCACCGATCGAGCTGAAACTAGCACAAAACATTGTCCTAGTACCATAGTACATAAAACAATATTTGTCAGAAAATTCGGATTGTGCGTTAGTAAGTTATTTGGGGTCAAACATTAGCAAATATCAATTTTCAGGGGCCATAACTCGAAAAAGGGGTGATAAGAATTTTTGGGGACTTGGCCCCAGGGAGTCACTGGTCCAGACCTTTCGTCTGGCACCAGTTTCATCCCGATCGGTGAAGGTCGCATTAGGCTCAAACTTGCAGTCAAAAGTTGGAAGGGAATGTCTGAAATTTCGACCCCTAATAATTCGTCTTATTTTCATCCGATTAAGCTGGAATTCGGAACGTTTGTAGACCCATCCATACAAATATGCCAGTACAATCGGGGATGCGGTCAATGGTACAGCACGTGCACAATGGGGCGCCAAACATTCAATAAATAAACATTTTTACGCCTACAGCAGCCAAAGGAAAGCACCCTCGGTGCTGCAAATTTTTGCGCATGTGCAGATCATTAATATCTACAAACGTAAAGGGTAGTCAAGGGACTCGAGGCAAGGCGTCCTGCTGAAAATGGGTCCTCAAATTTGCATTGCACCCTATGGAATTTTGCGCGAAAAAAACGTAAATACCCAAATAACCAGATCAGTTCGGAACAGACAGGCGAGTTTCTTAAAGGGTTTATAGGTCTTAGGGAGGTACATTTCCGTGCCAAATTGTATGGCGTTGCATGCAGTTCAAACAAAGGTATAAGAACTGGAAATGCGTCCCTAGGTCTCGTCTGCTGAACAAAGAGATTAAAAGTCACTAAAGGTGAGCTCCACCGATCGAGCTGAAACTAGCACAAAACATTGTCCTAGTACCATAGTACATAGAACAATATTTGTCAGAAAATTCGGACTGTGCGTTAGTAAGTTATTTGGGGTCAAACATTAGCAAATATCAACTTTCAGGGGCCATAACTCGAAAAAGGGGCGATAAGAGTTTTTGGGCACTTGGCCCCAGGGAGTCACTGGTCCAGACCTTTCGTCTGGCACCAGTTTCATCCCGATCGGTGAAGGTCGCATTAGGCTCAAACTGGCAGTCCAAAGTTGGTAGGGAATGTCTGAAACTTTGTCCCCTAATAACTCGTCTGTTTTTCATCCGATTAAGCTGAAAGTTAGAACTTTTGTAGAGCCCATCCATACAAACATGCCTGCACAATCTGGGATGCTGTCAATGGTATAGCACGTGCACTATGGGACGCCAAACATTCAATAAATAAACATTTTTACGCCTACAGCAGCCAAAGGAAAGCACCCTCGGTGCTGCAAATGTTTGCGCATGCGCAGATCAATAATGACTACAAACGTAAAGGATAGTCAAGGGACTCGAGGCAAGGCGTCCTGCTGAAAATGGGTCCTCAAATTTGCATTCCACCCTATGGAATTTTAGGCGGGAAAACGTAAATACCCTAATAGCTCGATCAGTTCGGAACAGACAGGCGCGCTTTTTATACGGTTTATAGGACTTATGGACGTACATTTCCGTGCCAAATTATATGGCGCTGCATGCAGTACAAGCAAAGATATAAGGACTGGAAATGCGTCCCTAGGTCTCGTCTGCTGAACAGAGATTAAATTTCACTAAAGGTGACCTTCAACGATCGAGCTGAAACTAGCACCAAACATTGTCCTAGTACCATAGTACATAAAACAATATTTGTCAGAAAATTCGGACTGTGCGTTAGTAAGTTATTAGGGGTCAAACATCAGCAAATATCAACTTTCAGGGGCCATAACTCGAAAAAGGGGCGATAAGAATGTTTGGGCACTTGGCCCCAGGGAGTCACTGGTCCAGACCTTTCGTCTGGCACCAGTTTCATCCCGATCGGTGAAGGTCGCATTAGGCTCAAACTTGCAGTCCAAAGTTAGTAGGGAATGTCTGAAACTTTGACCCCTAATAACTCATCTGTTTTTGATCCGATTAAGCTGAAATTTAGAACGTTTGTAGAGCCCGTACATACAAATATGTCTGAATAATCCGGGAAGCGGTCAGTGGTATAGCACGTGCACTATGGGTCGCGAATCATTCAATAAATAAACTTTTTTACGCCTGTAGCAGCCAAACGAAAGCACCCTCGATGCTGCAAATTTTTGCGCATGCGCAGATCATAAATAACTACAAACGTAAAGGGTAGTCAAGGGACTCGAGGCAAGGCGTCCTGCTGATAATGGGTCCTCAAATGTGCATTGCACCCTATGGAATTTTGGGCGGCAAAACGTAAATAACCTAATGACTCCATCAGTTCGCAACAGACAGGCGCGCTTTTTATAGGGCTTATAGGTCTTAGGGAGGTACATTTCCGTGCCAAATTGTATGGCGTTGCATGCAGTACAAGCAAAGATATAAGGACTGGAAATGCGTCTCTAGGTCTCGTCTGCTGAACAAAGAGATTAAAAGTCACTAAAGGTGACCTTCACCGATCGAGCTGAAACTAACACCAAACATTGTCCTAGTACCATAGTACATAAAACAATATTTGTCAGAAAATTCGGACTGTGCGTTAGTAAGTTATTTGGGGTCAAACATTAGCAAATATCAACTTTCAGGGGCCATAACTCGAAAAAGGGGCGATAAGAATTTTTGGGCACTTGGCCCCAGGGAGTCACTGGTCCAGACCTTTCGTCTGGCACCAGTATCATCCCGATCGGTGAAGGTCTCATTAGGCTCAAACTTGCAGTCCAAAGTTGGTAGGGAATGTCTGAAAGTTTGACCCCTAATAACTCGTCTGGTTTTCAACCGATTAAGCTGAAATATAGAACGTTTGTAGACCCATCCATACAAACATGCCTGCACAATCCGGGATGCTGTCAATGGTATAGCACGTGCACTATGGGGCGCCAAACATTCAATAAATAAACATTTATACGCCTACAGCAGCCAAAGGAAAGCACCCTCGGTGCTAGAAAATTTTTCGCATGCGCAGATCATTATTGTCTACAAACGTAAAGGGTACTCAAGGAACTCGAGGCAAGGCGTCCTGCTGAAAATGGGTCCTCAAATTTGCATTGCACCCTATGGATTTTTGGGCGGCAAAACGTAAATAACATAATAATTCGATCAGTTCGCAACAGACAGGCGCGCTTTTTATAGGGTTTATAGGACTTAGGGAGGTACATTTCTGTGCCAAATTGTATGGCGCTGCATGCAGTACAAGCAAAGATATACGGACTGGAAATGTGTCCCTAGGTCTCGTCTGCTGAACAAAGAGATTAAAAGTCACTAAAGGTGACCTTCACCGATCGAGCTGAAACTAGCACCAAACATTGTCCTAGTACCATAGTACATAAAACAATATTTGTCAGAAAATTCGGACTGTGCGTTAGTAAGTTATTAGGGGTCAAACATTAGCAAATATCAACTTTCAGGGGCCATAACTCGAAAGAGGGGCGAAAAGAATTTTTAGGCACTTGGCCCCAGGGAGTCACTGGTCCAGACCTTTCGTCTGGCACCAGTTTCATCCCGATCGGTGAAGCTCGCATTAGGCTCAAACTTGCAGTCCAAAGTTAGTTGGGAATGTCTGAAACTTTGACCCCTAATAACTCGTCTGTTTTTCATCCGATTAAGCTGAAATTTAGAACGTTTGTAGAGCCCAGCCATACAAACATGCCTGCATAATCCGGGATACGGTCAATGGTATAGCAGTTGCACTATGGGGTGCAAACATTTTATAAAAAAACCTTTTTACGCCTACAGCAGCCAAAGGCAAGAACCCTCGGTGCTGCAAATGTTTGCGCATGCGCAGATCATTAATGTCTACAAACGTAAAGGTTAGTCAAGGGACTCGAAGCAGGGCGTCCTGCTGAAAATGTGTCCTCAAATTTGCATTGCACCCTATGGAATTTTGGGCCGGAAAACGTAAAAACCCTAATAACTCGATCGGTTCGCAACAGACAGGCGCGCTTTTTATCGGGTTTATAGGTCTTAGGGAGGTACATTTCCGTGCCAAATTGTATGGCGCTGCATGCAGTACAAGCAAAGATATAAGGACTGGAAATGTGTCCCTAGGTCTCGTCTGCTGAACAAAGAGATTAAAACCTTCACCGATCGAGCTGAAACTAGCACCAAACATTGTCCTAGTACCATAGTACATAAAACAATATTTGTCAGAAAATTCGGACTGTACGTTAGTAAGTTATTAGGGGTCAAACATTAGCAAATATCAACTTTCAGGGGCCATAACTCGAAAAAGGGGCGGTAAGAATTTTTGGGCACTTGGCCCCAGGGAGTCACTGGTCCAGACCTTTCTGGGCCTGCACAATCCGGGATACGGTCAATGGTATAGCACGTGCACTATGGGGCGCCAAACATTCAATAAATAAACCTTTTTACGCCTACAGCAGCCAAAGGAAAGCACCCTCGGTGCTGCAAATTTTTGCGCATGCGCAGATCATTCATGTCTACAAACTTAAAGGGTAGTCAAGGGACTCGAGCACGGCGTCCTGCTGAAAATGGGTCCTCAAATTTGCATTGCACCCTATGGAATTTTGGGCGGGAAAACGTAAATACCCTGATAACTCGATCAGTTCGCAACAGACAGGCGCGCTTTTTATAGGGTTTATAGGTCTTATGGAGGTACATTTCCGTGCTAAATTGTATGGCGCTTCATGCAGTATAAGCAAAGATATAAGGACTGGAAATGCGTCCCTAGGTCTCGTCTGCTGAACAAAGTAAAGGTGACCTTCACCGATCGAGCTGAAACTAGCACCAAACATTGTCCTAGTACCATAGTACATAAAACAATATTTGTCAGAAATTTCGGACTGTGCGTTAGTAAGTTATTAGGGGTCAAACATTAGCAAATATCAACTGCCTGCACAATCCGGGATGCGGTCAATGGTATAGCACGTGCACTATGGGGCGCCAAACATTCAATAAATAAACCTTTATACGCCTACAGCAGCCAAAGAAAAGCACCCTAGGTGCTGCAAATTTTTGCGCATGCGCAGATCATTACAAACGTAAAGGGTAGTGAAGGGACTCGAGGCAAGGCGTCCTGCTGAAAATAGGTCCTCAAATTTGCATTGCACCCTTTGGAATTTTGGGCCGGAAAACGTAAATACCCTAATAACTCGATCAGTTCGCAACAAACAGGCGCGTTTTTTATAGGGTTTATAGGTCTTAGGGAGGTACATTTCCGTGCCAAATTGTATAGCGCTGCATGCAGTACAAGCAAAGGTATAAGGACTGGAAATTCAGTTTGTGTAATGCCATTTTAATTCCAGTTCTTATCTTTACACACATTTCACGCTTTTTGTTTGGTTGAAGTAATCTTTTTTTTTGCACTTCGATAAAGTCCAGAGCGAGAATCTGGCGGATCTCTTTTTCTTTACGCCATCTCAAAAGTTTGACATATTTTGGCAACATTTATAATAGTTTGATGAGAAAGTTGGGAATTATAAGGAATGGATTATAATATTTGTGGATTTTATCGATGTATAAACTCCGATGAATCCCTTGGGGCTTTATTCAGTTTGTGAGTGATTTGCCGGAGTTAATACATCGATGAACGCCACAAAAATATATTTATTCCTATAACAAAAAGCATCTTCAAAACAAAGAAGATAAGCGCCGAAAAACAGTAGATATTTTTTCACAATTTGATAGGTACTTGAGCTGATCATGTAGGATAAGAACTCCCGAATTACTTAGATGAGGACGTACAAACTTCCAAAATTGTGGTGCGTCTAACAACCCAATGCACACAAGCATAGCCTTGACCTAGCCACCGACTTCAATCTGACTATTTTACGTTAAACAGAGATAAATGGCAAGACGTGTATTTTGGTTTAGCTCTTCTAAACCTCATTACATGCCAACTGTATTATTTTTGCACGCAAACAGATAACTTCCTAAGCTTTTTTTTTTTTTTTTTTTTGTTAAACAAAAAAAAAAAAAACTTGTTTCTGTGCGCAGATGCACAGGTTGTCTTGGACAAAGTCGTCCGCATATGACTGGACAATTTTCAAATCAAAAGGATCAGTATGTCATATGCTAACAGCGATTCGTAATCAGACTGCGCTGACCTAGACTTAGCTTTCACTGTGCGTGGACATATTTTATGCTGTTCAGTCAGAATATACCTGCATGCACTTTCTTCAGAAAAAAAAAATGAATAATAAGAAATTACGGTACAAGTTATAAAGGTTCTTGCTTGTTGATGAAATAGCCTTTTTGTAGAAAAGCCTATATATAGATACCGGCGGGGAGTAGCAATCAAGCTTCGAAAGGCATTGCAAAAACTTGGCATATACTAATATACTTGTCAGTATTTTATATGTGGTGAAATTGACGAAACATACGAAGCTTGTACAGGCAGATAAGTTTAAAGTGATATTATATTTAAGATCTTAGGAAACCAAAAACATTGAATGTGTAATTATTGCTCTAAGGATTTAGTCCAGCTTTATATAGAAATAAAAACAGAAGGAGGTAATATATGAAAACAAA
This sequence comes from Anodontia alba, assembly GCA_964016985.1. Taxonomy (NCBI): domain Eukaryota; kingdom Metazoa; phylum Mollusca; class Bivalvia; order Lucinida; family Lucinidae; genus Anodontia; species Anodontia alba. The sequence continues at coordinate 11,749,255 of OZ024829.1, forward strand.
ACGCTAGCTCCCGAGTTAGGAGAGTATTGATCCAATATTTAAGTTTATAAATGATAAATTTGCAACTCGATTGTGTCAATGTCCATATTACATTGAAATAACTGCTTCTGATGCTATTCGAAGTTAAGCAAAATCCACCCAGTTAGTGCTTGGATAGGTGACCGCCTCAGAGAATGTTCAAGTCCCGTATTTTTTTTTTTTTTCAGTTGTTGCTGCTTTTTATTACCATCGATAGCGTTCAATATTATTCCTTTTCCTAAACTCGATACACGATATTAATGAATCGGACAGGTAATCGAAAACTAAAAGGTTGTTTTCCTTGTTAAACTAGATCGGACTTTTCTGTCTCTCTTTCCAATACATCATTGCATTTTTAACATTTCGATTTAAGTTTCTCGCTGATTTGTATTACATGTCACTTATCTCAAAATAAATAGTTCGCAGTTAATCCATTTGTGCCGCGCGTCCCATTAAAGGACATTGGCAAACATGGCAGACCAACATCAGACCATCATACACAAGAAATTTGTTTCAAGCATAGTACCAATAGAAAACTAACCACATACTCCTTATATTGAAATGAACAGGTAGTAGAAAAATCAACTCGGCATAAATGGTAATAAATCTGACTTTGCTAGTACGTTAGATATTTGTTCGTGATATAGAAGGAATAATACCAATCGTTTTTAGTATTGCCTTCAACCATATTTTATACATCAATCATTGTGTTGTTGTTGTTTTTGTTGTTAACGGAAAACGCTCTATAAAATAAAAATCCTAGTTGAAATCCTATATATATAAGCAGCTCTTAAAGAGTTAAAACTGGGTTAACTGCTGATTGGCAGCCTTAAAATGTATCATCGAACTTCACTGTAGTGTAGTTGTCCTGGTCGTTTGTGATCCTCACCCATTAAGCACATTTCTGGATGTCTTTAAATTTATTGGAGGATCCCTGATGAGGCGTAATTGGCCAAAACTAGCTTCTCTGGGCCCAAAACCTTGATACTTCTGATGTTTTCAGTTGCAAGAGTCATTTCTTTTGTATTCTATATACACATTCAGGGGAGACAACTGAGAAATTGTATCTCCCATCTGAAAAAGGGGACTGGTCTTAAAGAAAAGTACTTGCTTCTTCGGAGAAATGTCTTTCCTTTTAGAGTAGAATCTTTTTCAGAAGGGATTCGGTGAGCAGTAAAGCACACAAAAGTTGTCTGCCTCAGCGGAAGTGATGCAAATAATCTACCAAGTGTATGGTCCCCTTAGATTGTCCGATGTATCCAAAAATATATAGAAGATTTTGACAGGTTTCTAGCCCTGTCACGAAGCCATTAGTTAAGGTGATTTTACCGTTGCAGTAAATGTTGCACGGCAAAGTCGAAATGTTCGACGGCGCAGAAAACAACATGGTGCCATCACAGGATAAAAAACAAGAGGGCCATGATGGCCCTGTAACGCTCACCTGAGCATCATAGTACTTTGAGAACCTGATCTGGAACTGATCAAGGCAAACATTCTGATCAAAATTCAAAATAATTATATTAACAAGTAAGACAATGTAGCATGTCTAATGGACTGTGAAATAAAGTTCAAGGTCAAATATGGATGACTGCACTCAAGAGGCCATGCTAAGACGTATGCATGTACTAAGTATCATTGGCTGTAGGAGCAATAGTTACTGAGAACTGACCTAAACACAAACACTTCACAAGTACCAAATATCACTCTGTAGGACCAATAATTACTGAGAAACTGACCTAAACGGAAAAAACTTAAGAAAGTCACTGGATAGAAAAATATACATCACCTTATAATCATCAAGACAAACATTTTGAGCAAGATTCATGATGATCACTTAAAAAATGTGACCTCTAGAGCATCAACAAGGTTTTCCTTTGATTTGGCCAGGTGACCTAGTTTCTGATATCAAGTGACCCAGTTTTAAACTAGACCTAGAAATCATCAAGACGAACATTTTTAGCAATATTTATGATGATTATTTAAAAAATGTGACCTCAGGAGTGTTAACAGTTTTCTGCTGATTTGGCCTGGTGACCTAGTTTTTGACCCCATGTGACCCAGTTTCAAACTTGACCTAGAAATCATCAAGACAAACATTTTGAGCAAGATTCATATGATTGCTTAAACAAGTCACCCCGATGCTTCCTAGCAAGTATGGCCTTTCGGTTCAGGAGAAGAAGCGAAAAATAGATTTTCAAGATGGCTGCCATGGCGGCCATCTTGGATTTCCGATCGGCACGATTTTAGCTATTTTTGATCTACTGTACAAGTCACCCCAATGCTTCATAGCAAGTTTGGAGTCAATTGGCCTTTCAGTTCATGAGAAGATGCGAAAAATAGATTTTCAAGATGGCCATCTTGGATTTCCAATTGACACGATTTTAGCTATTTTTTATCAACAAGTCCTCCCGATGCTTCCTAGCAAGTTTGGAGTCAATTGGCCTTTCGGTTCAGGAAAAGAAGCGAAAAACAGATTTTCAAGGTGGCCGCCAAGGCGACCATCTTGGATTTCCGATCGGCACGATTTTAGCTATTTTTGATCTACAAGTCACCCCGATATTTCCTACCAAGTTTGGAGTCAATTGGCCTTTCGGTTCAGGAGAAGAAGCGAAAAATAGATTTGCAAGACGGCGACCATAGCGGCCATCTTGGATGTTTGATTGGAACGATTTTTGCTAATTTTGATCTACAAGTGTAGGAGGAGTAAGCTTTTAAAGCAATTGTGGACGCCGCACGACGAACGACGGACGACGGACATTGACTGACCACAATAGCTCACCATGAGCACTCTATGCTCAGGTGAGCTAAAAACTGCAGTAACTGTAGAATGATAGAGACCACCTTGTAGCTGCACTCCGTCAGTAATTGCGGTAAAATTTGGCACCAAAACACTAGAGTGCACGAAACTGATCCAATACGTTACAGTCCCCTCAATCACAACATATCCTTTAAATCACAATTTAGCCCCTCAGGCAATCAAATTCAACAAAACAAAGCTCGTTTTCCATGCTAACGAACAGTAAAGGAATATGATTTGATTCTCAAAGTACATTAATCGGACAGCCCTTCTAAGTTCTTGTGGTGGAAGATATCACTTGTACTCGACAACTGCAGGATTGTTTATCCAATTTGTTCGCATGCATTGAAAGGTAAACAAATAGAGGGTTGCACGACATTCCCTGATTTCATCTTGGACGCTTTAATTTGAGACCTAATTTATCCTTTCGAACGATGGAGTGGGGGGGGGGGGGGGGGGTGGAATTTTCTCGCGATTTAGAGTTTGTATGAATTACAGCGTCTGGACTAAAATCAGTACCCCATACGCAGTGTTAAAGCTTTAATCAAACAAGTTAAAGCGTGCTGGGTAAAGATTTCGGCAGATGACATTCTGGAGTGTTTTTTCCTGTTTCTTTTTTTCCGGAGGAAGGAATTTGGCATGCATATTGTCTACTTAGGGGACAATGTGTAATGGCAGGTCCTTTATCTGGGAGAAATAGCATCGTTCTGTCATCTGCTGGATTTGCCCATAGCTTGCTAAATGTTAAGTAGAAATTTTAAATACAAAAAAAAAAAAAAAAAAAAAAAAAAAAAGAAAGAAAGAAAGAAAACTTTAATGCTAAACGTCTGCGTTCTGGTTAATGAATTCGGCGGATAACATTTTTTTTTTTTTTTTTTTTTTTCTTTCTTTTTTTTCCGGAGGGTGGGATATTTGATATTTCATGCAGATTGTCCAAGTCCTTTTTCTGGGAAGAATGTTAGGAATGGCATTGGTTTGTCGTCAACTGAACTTGCCAGTCGCATGCGTACGGTTAAGTAGGAAGGTTTATTGAAGAAAAAAAGAACAAAGAAAACGATTATAAAAGCTTGAAAACTGGGTGTTTTTTTTTTTTTTTTTTTTTTTGTTTTGTTTTGTTTTTGTTTTTTGTTGGATGGGATTTGCCATTTCATGTAAATTGTCCACAGGAGACAATTTATGTAAAATGTGTAAACTGTTGGGTCATTTTTTCTGGGAGGAATAGCATGGGTTTATCATCTCACCGTATCTGCTGGATTTGTCCATAGCGTGCTAAGTGTTAAGTAGAAATGTTCATAACGGAGGGGACGGGCTCTTCGGTACTTCTCGAGGTTAGCGATAGTAAGTCACGAATGCATCTGAATGATCTCATCATCAAAATAAAGTTTGCAATCCCATATATTTATCTACCGCATATAATGGAAAACGCACAATATATAACACTAAGACCACAGCATATAATAAAACATCTACAGCGTATAATCCATTTCACCACAGACTATAACGAAGTGTCTACTACATATATCGGATTAACCACTCCATGTAATGCTTAGACCACAGCATATAATGGTAAAAGCACAGCATACAACATTGAGACCACAGCATATAAAAAAACATCCACAGCGTATGAGCATTTCACCACAGATTACAACGAAGTGTCTACTACATATATCGGATTAACCACTCCATGTAATGCTTAGACCACAGCATATAATGGTAAAAGCACAGCATACAACATTGAGACCACAGCATATAAAAAAACATCTACAGCGTATGACCATTTCACCACAGACTATAACGAAGTGTCTACTACATATATCGGGTCAACAACTCCATATAATGCTTAGACCACAGCATATAATAGGAAAGCACCCAAAATAAATAATGTTATACTCGTAAGATAGTTATGGCGTTCCATATATTAACCGTTGTCCTGCTGAATAAATTGATGCCACGCCCACTTCTAATTTTCAGCCAATAATATTACTTGATCTGATTTTTTGCTATAAATTCGCATACTTAATGGCAAACAGTGCAGATCCAGATCAGTTGGCTTCTCCAGAAGCCAACTGATCTGGATCTACACTGTTTGTAAAGGCAGGATATATCCGGGCTCAGCAGGACAAGGGTTAAGATGCAGTATAATGGACTATTTCAAAATTTAGGAGAAGTATGACACTTGGGTAATACAGTGTGCTTTATGAAGACATAAGGTTACCTCTCTTATCTAGAGTTCTGTAAGACATTAGCAGGGGGTGGTCGGGTGTTGCGAAGGTGTCGTGGGGGTGGTCGGGTGTTGCGAAGGTGTCGTGTACCTTACGTCACCGGGACGTCCAACTGATATTGGTTTACAGTTGGGCAAGGCCTGCTGTCCTTGTCGTTAAACCCCAACACAATCAATCAAGACATTAGTATTATATAATATGGGGTAAAGGTGGAAAATAGGGCTATTAACCCTTTCATCCCTGAGTTTCTGAAATGGACTCTTCCATTCATGTCCACTGATGAAAATATGAGTTTAAGTTTAAAATTAAAAAAAAAATGAATGTCAAACCATGTAGATCCTGATGAGTTGGCTCGTTCTGTATCTAAACTGTTTGCACAGGTATGCTATGATGTGCAGGACTGAGGGGATTAAGTACATTACCCCGCTAGCATTCTACATTTATCTATAGTGGGCCGTTATCGGCCCGTCAGGGTAGCTGACGGGCTGACAACGGCCCGCTATGGATTTATGTAGAGTGCCTACTTGGTTAAGAAATTAATTGTGTAATAAAAAAAGATTGATATAAATTATTCAAATACTGGAACAAGTTAAAATCAGATTAATAATGTGTACCCCTGTTTACTCCTATCCTTCCTTTATATTCTGTTGGAAAATGGGGTTACACTTTACATAGACTTGTCAATGTAATAAGAATCGATAGGTAGAAGAGAATAAATCATTAACCTTTACCACTTTACCATTCTCTAGGCTATTTCAGCAGAGGACAAATTGATGATAGTTGTTTTGTTTTTTTGTGTGTTTTTTTTTTTTTTTTTTTTTTTCTTGTAATGTCAAATCCTGTTCTCTAAGAAAAATAAGAAAGCATATTTCAATATATCGTTTACTGAAAATTTATCTAGAGTGTTAAGTAGTAAACTGAGGAAAAACTGATTTATCCTAAATATTCTAAATACTTTTAAACCTGGAAGACAGACTCATTTTAGCTCGAGTGTCAGGAAGTGCTGGTCGAGCTATAGAAGTCACCACGTATTCAGTTAAAGTTGTTGGTTAAATTTGTTAACCTTTGTCCTGCTGAACCCGGATATACCCTGCCTTTGCAAACAGTGAAGAGCCAGATCAGTTGGCTTCTGAAGAAGCCAACTGATCTGGCTCTGCACTGTTTGCCATTAAGTATGTGAATATATAGCAACAATCCGGATCAAGTAATCTGGTTGGCTGGAAATCAGAAGTAGGCGTGGCATCTTAATTTATTCAGCAGGACAAGGGTTAAAAAGCTGTACATGTATCTCAAGAATCTCTGGAAGGAAATAATTCACAATTGCTTTGATTTTAGATAATAGTCTGAAGTTTTATGTTGTACCATCTCGACCCGAATTGGTGAAACTGAGGTTATGGTCTTTTTGAGAAGGTATCCACACTAAAAGGAAATGATTCACCCCGTCCCCCCCTCCCGTTGGGAGCGAAATCTTTGCTTTCCAAGTGGACAGCTTTGCAGAAGAGGTTCGATGTGTGGAAAACCCAAACGTTTATTCACAAACGTTACCTTCCTTGATAAAAGTGGCTAAAGTTTTGTCAGATGTATCCAGTCTTTTATAATGAAGGCCAAATGTTATCTCCCTCGGTAAAAGTGGCTAAAGTTTAGTCAGGTGTATCTAGTCCTTTTATAATGAAGGCCAAATGTTATCTCCCTTGGTAAAAGTGGCGGTTCTAACGAGTACCCACAATCTATGTTTTGGCAGAAATATGAAACATATCAGAGCATTTTATCTGAAAATTTTCAGCTTTTGGAGGTGAAATTTTCTATATATTTGAATGGGCGTGTTTTCGTGATGGTTTCCGAGATGTTTGGGATACAAAACCACAGTTTAAGGGGAATGGATGCACTTTAACCCATTTATACCGAGTGTGTTCCTCTACCATAACTCTTTGGACCGATCCATTTTCAGTAGATGGGCTGTCTGTTCTTGTAATTGTCATTCGTTAGAGAAGTTTTTGTTTTTATTAACGCAAACGGTGTACACCTTGATCAGACGCCGCGCTCTGCGGCGTCCGATCTGGCTGGACACTGTTACCAGTGTCCCTTTTAATGGCTCGCTAGGCATAAATGGTTAAGGGGAGATAAATATGTTAAAATTGTTTTGCTTCCATTCTGAAAATCGGTCTATTCTAAAAGGTATTTTTTCCATTTATAGTAGATGTTTTCAGAAGGAAATTGGAATAAGGGAAAGCGAATAGCAAGGAACAAAATTTGTCTCCCTGGAAGAAAAAAAAGAACTGCCAGTCGTATTAAGTTTTTAGAGGCGGAAATCTGACTATATTTAGTAACAACTGAGGCTTGATATGTATTTCTCACATACCGTGGATCTACTAGTCACCCCGATGCTTCCTACCAAGTTTCAAGTCAACTGGCTTTTCAGTTCAGGATAAGAAACGAAAAAAAAAAAAGAAAAAAAAAAGATTTTCAAAACAGCAGCCATTGCGGCCATCTTTTCCGATCGGAAGGATTTTAGCTACTTTTGATCTACAAGTCACCCTGATGCTTCTTTCCAAGATCCAAGTCAAATGGCCTTTTGGTTCAGGACATATTTGATTGAACAATAATAAAAATATTTCTTGCACAGTCTGAGTGCTGTATGCTCTGTGTAGAACTATTGAGTCATTTAGAAAGAGACTAGGGGCTTGGTATATTTTACGTGATCTATGTCAAGAATCTCTCTCTTGATAGTTATACCGTATTCGACCTAATTACCGCACTGTGCGCTTAGGTTTTTCAAAAATATTGGGAAAACTTGTGGTAAAATATGTACCTACTTATACTAAGGGTACGCTTTAAAACAAAACAAAAAGAAAAAAAAATCAGCAAAGGACTAAGCAAATAATGCTTATGCGATGTTTTTGTGCGTTTTTTCTGATTTTCTTTATAAAAGCATACGTTGTGGGTACTCATTTGAATTGCATCGACAACATATGCCAAAATAAAGAAGTAGACAAAACGTACACTGGCTGTAATCTGAAGACTACAGTATTGCTTGACTATGTGCTTATAGGGATATATGCGGTAAATAGATCGAATATGGTAATAACAACTACGTCTCAGAGAGATGGTTGGCCTCAAAGGCTCGGTAGCGCGTCCGACTGGCGATCAGGATGTCGCTGTTTCGATCCCTGGGTCCGGCAACATTCCTTCGTGGAGTTTGATCGTGGATTATTTTCTCCCTTCCGCTAATTCAATAAAGGCAGTTGTCAGTTTCTGGCGAAAGAAATGGCATATTTGGCAATATTGTCAGTCTTAAAATATTAAAACAATACAGCAAACGAAAAGGTGTTTAATGATACATAAATCAAGCAAAGTCAAAGTCTTGTCTATTGTGCACAGACCGCACACAAACATAGTGCTGACACTGTCACGTTTATCTAGACGCGTACCTCATCATGTCTATTTCTTGTCCCTGGCATATGTCTGGCCGATCCTCATATAACATCATTTTCATTCCTGTGGAATCGAACACGCCTAAAAGGTAACACATTTTTCATAGTTACAGATAAGGAGCTTTTTCAACCAAACTTAAACCTTTCAATTTTGAAATTCTTGAAAATTATTATATTCTTGACATTCAATAAAGTATTTGATCTGTGCCATGCATAGGCATATGTTTTTATGATGACTTTTATCCAAGTAAGCATTCTACATAAATCTATAGCGGGCCGTTATCGGCCCGTCAGGGTAGCTGACGGGCCGATAACAGCCCGCTGTAGATTTATAAAATAAGATAAGATAAGATAATTTTATTCGCAAAAGGCCTACCGGCCCATGAGCTACATAATGCACATAACATACATAAATAATGCACGTGACACAAAGCAAATAGAACAAAACATACCAGTGAATTTCATCAACAACAGTTCCTCTCAAGTATGGCTCACGACGATCCCATTAACAATTCAGAATATCCCATTTTTAAAACGTACCAGTATATCAACATCATCACATGTAGACACTAACTGTCATATTGTTTTCTTTTATGGGAGAAGTTTATAACTATCAAAAGATACGTCATAAATTACGTATAGTGAGACAAATTTCCCGCTGTTACAGTTAGCGTACTTACGAGCTATAAACACCCATTATATGTTCGAGCAGCATCGGCCAGGTCACACTTCGCATCCGCGCAGTCTAACCAGAGCTCTTGCTGCTCGCACATCTGATCACACGCACTATAGGCTGTTCTTTACTGTGAACAAAAAGTACCATCCTCCAATGTATCCACTAAAGCGTTCAAAAATATTGACAGACAATTGTTCCTAGTGGCAAATATCGGTCAGATAATATATCACACGATTGGGTTACTAAACTGTTGTATATGTATTGAATTCTCACTAGATAAGGGAGAGTACTTTTAATATATTAACAATTTTATGTAAATGTGAATATAAATCTTACACAACATATCAACATAAACACTTAACATGCTTAAGGCTTTAACGAAAATGACCTCTATAAAAATGTATAAGAATTGAAAGGATTATTAGCAGCCAATGAAACCTTAGATGAGAATGTACGGATTGTACAGGTTCATCAAAGCTTTCACTGTCCGCGTGGATGGCAGTCACCATTCTCGTACAGACAGACTTGTTAATAAATAAATAAATAAATAAATCAATCAATCAATCAATCAATCAACAATATAAATTTGAGTTCCTTATTTTGAATGCTTTTTCGACATAACAAGCTAGCTTCTGCATTATGGATTTATTTTCAGTGGTCAATAGCTCAATAAATTTAATCATATTAGGTCGTTTCCAAAATCGTTTCTTCATAAATTTGGCTCTTTCTTCTTTATATACCGTACATTCCAAAATAAAATGGTACTCATCCTCGAGGACTCCACAAAAAGTACACAATCTTTCATTTAATGGTTTTCTTACTGGTCTGGCCCACCGGCCAGTCTCAACTTCTAGGCGATGGGATGAAGTTCTTAAGCGACTCAGAGCTACACGAAATTTTCTTACTGTTACGGTATTAAGATAAGCTTTGAAACTAAATTATGATATATTTTTATAGCATAAGGCTCGGGTCGATTCATTTATGCGAGAGTTCCAGTTCTGTATAAAGTTATCTGTTAGCCGTTGACGAATAAGACTTAAAAATATGTTAACATTTCCGACACTTTTACTCTAACCAGGCATATTGCATCCCTAAGTTACACAGCAGATCTCGTACCAAACTCGTCCAATTGACTTGATTTGGATTTGCCTGTACATCTGCTCTAAGCAAGTTATAAACATGTTTTATATACTTATTTTCATTGGACATACATATTTTCAACCAGTATTTGATAATTCGTAAGTGACGTTCAACAACAAGCGATGTTCTGCCAAACTCCCCATATATAAAATCATTCTGAGTAGTTTGTTTAACACATAATAATTTTTTACAGAACTGTAAATGGACTCTCTCAATAACCATAGCCTGTGAGAACCCCCATACTTCAGAGCTATAACTGAGAATTGGTTTGACCAACTTGTCAAATAGGTCTAGTACATGCTTAGGTTTCAAATTAACGAACTTTCGAACATACTTGTTTAACGCGAAAATGGATTTGAGTGCTTGGCCTGCTAGAGCAGTGTGTGCTTCAGCAAAAGACCCCCCAACAGTAAACACTATACCCAGATATGCGAATTTGTTTACAATCTCAAGCTCTAAGTCACCATAATAGAATCGTGTTTGTCTGCTTACCATCCCCCTTTTGCGAAATATAACTATTTTTGTTTTTTGCGCGTTGACAGTTAATTTCCATTTATTGCAATAGTCAAATAAAACATCCAGCCCATTTTGCAACCCCACTTCCGTTTCTGAGAAAATCACAATATCATCAGCGTACATTAACAAAAATAATTTATAAAATTTAAATCCAAACCTTCTACTCCCTTTTTTCTATAAGTTCACTCTCTAAGTCATTAACGAACATGGAGAAAAGATAAGGAGATAAGCATTCACCCTGACGGACACCCGTATGGCATATGAATTCTTCTCCCTTTTCATTATTAAATTTCACTTTTGATTTAACATTATTATACATCGACATTATAACATTTAATATGTTACCACGAACACCCAATTTGATTAATTTAAACCATAAATTATCCCTTACGACATAATCAAACGTCTTTGAAAAATCTACAAAAGCGCAATATAACCTTTTCCTAGTATTGACATAATGTGAAATAATTGTATGTAAACTAAAAATATGATCTGTAGTGCCCATTGGTTCCCTGAATCCCGCTTGGGCTTCAACATAAACTGAATACTCCTCGGCCCATTCAGTCAACCTATTGTTTAAAACTCTTGTAAAGAGTTTACCAAATGCGCTTAACAAGGTTATGCCCCTGTAGTTGTCAACACTATTTAAACTTCCCTTTTTATGCAGTGGCACGATTTCGCCAACAGACCAGTCTTCTGGAAAATAGCCATTATTAAGAATAGCAGTGAAAATTATCTCAATATATGGGAGCAAAACTTGCTCTCCGTGTATAAAAAATTCGTTTAGCAACCTGTCTGGGCCTGCAGATTTGTTATTTTTAAGCTGCTTGATACTTTTTGATATCTCTCTTTGCGTTATAGGCAAATTTAGCTCTTCGAACATAACATCAATTTCGCCGCGTATATATCGATCATTGTTTAAAAGTATGTTCTCATCAGCAACATAAAACTTGCCATCCGGGTTATTTACAGATTTAAAATAGCGTTCAAATTCCGTTAAAGGAATATTTGCTCTATCTGAAGTGGATACACTTTTTAGCAATTTCTAATAATCTCGTGCATTCTTATAACGTAATTTATTTAATTTTTCGGTTTGTTGTACATCATACTTATACCTAGCTTTTCGAAGAGATGCTTTATATTTGGAGCGTGCCTGTACCAAGTTTATTCTATTTACTTCGGACTTATTCTCTCTGAACAGATTTAAATGCCTGTAAAATAAGTAACGGTTATCTGCACACTCATTGTCAAACCAAGGAGAATTACTGGTATGAACCCTACTATCATCCTCAAGAGGCTCATGTATATAAATATTTTTCTGAAATAGAGGCTTTGCACACTTTTCGACCACTGAAGTAAACGTTCGTATGCTGTCATCAATAGTATTTGAAAAAATAATGGATTGTTCTAACTCAATTTTCATATTATCAAGCACTTGCTTGTTTAAAGATTCTGTTTAAAGTAATTCAACTTGTCTGCCTCCCAGACATATTTATAATCAACAAACCCCTCTCTGTGTTGGCAGTCATGCGATTGGATGTTACTACTCGACAACAATGAAAATGAAATCAAACTATGATCAGACAGTATGTTCGGATCACCAACATCGAACGTATCTACCAATTGCAACAAATGTCTACTCATGAGAACATAATCGACAACGCTTTGCCCCCTGCTTGTTGTACACGTGAAATTCCCGATTAATCTATCAGCGCCACATCAGCCATTAGCAATTCTCAAAGACGTTTGTTTGCAGAAATCTAAGAGTTGCTGTCCATTAGAATTGAAACCGTTTTTATCCTGCGAAACTCGTGGCAAAATTTCCTCATCAAGTACATAGTCACCGGGCAAAGGAATATGCTGCAGTGTATCGTTGATTACATAATCGGGCATTTCGCGAGTGCGAGCATTCATATCTCCGCAAATAATAAAGGAGGCCTCAGAGTGTTTGCTTTCACACTCTACAACAGTGTCCAGTAATCTGTCAAAGACAGATTCCTCGACCATGGTTGTTCGAGTAGTTCCGGCTGGCAACACATGACATAGTGCAATGTTTGTAGGCTTATCTGAAATCACATTATGTTTTAGTTTAATTCAAATAATGTCATCATTTTCACATTTCACGAATATTTTGTTGTCAAAGTACTCAGACCTAATATAAACTATTAAACCCCCCCCCCCCCCCCCCTGAATTACGTTTTGTGCCAGCTTTTTTCTCGGTCCTGTTTAAGATAATATGCTCAAACCCATCAATTGCTACGTCGCTATCATCTGATGTCCAACATTCAGTTAATAACAAAATATCATGTGACTGATAAATTGATATAAATTCTGGAGATTTTATTTTACATGTACTTTCAGTTGTAAGTCCCTGTATATTCAACAACCCTATTCTCAAACGTTTTGACTTCTCCCCGTTGTCCTACACGGTGGTTCGTCCCGACCCGCCACCGGGATCAGCCCCAGAGCTATCACCAACATCCCGTCGCGTCTGCGTTCTCCCCGCGCCCGTTCATCGCCCGGCGGCACTAATACATCCCTAGAGTCGCCACAAGCCCCGCTGCTCGTGGCATCAGTGGATCCAGCCGTTTATAAAGAGTGCTAGCTGGGATAACACTACTATGCTATAGGTATAATTAAGTCCACGAATATGACTTTCTCTCATGCCATTCTCGCACTCTATCTTCATAACCTTCAAGGTTGTAACCATATAAGGATATTAGGTTACCCTAGAACCGTGATTTCTTAGAAATTATTATTACTCATCGATTTTGTGAACTGCTTGAAATGCCTTACCTCAAATGAATTCCGTGTTCCGTATTTCCTCCAATTTCTGCACATTACCCCTAATATCTGCGCCCTCCCTATATTCTATCCAGATAACAACAGTCGAGTTGTTATTATACCGAAATGAGAATGAACTTTAAGGTGAATTGATTCTCCTGATACTTTTCCCGCCATGTCTGGCAAGAGAAAAAAAACTTTATTGACTTTTTCATATGTATGGCAATTTTCTTTCTATGTATAATTCCATACGCCATCGCGGATATTCTAGGCAGGTCTTCCTAGGTAGAAACAGTAAAAAGCAATGTGGATGAAGTGTCTTGCTCAACATTGGGTGCTCGCGGGGATCAAAACCGCTACCTTTCGATATCGAATCGGATGCTTTACCACTGCACCACAGCGCTGCATAAATATGTAATAACTATTCAGACATTTCGCCATTTCGCGTCCTCTGTATTCTTACATTTTCAAAATTAAAATGTGAGTCATCCAGATTGAAAATCATAAACCCGAATTTTCAGAAGCATATCTCCCATGAATCATTGCAAATGTTTCAACCTTTCTCAGTCAGGCTCCATAGCGCAGTCGGTAGCACGTCTGACGGCAGATCTAGGGATCGCATGTTCAAATCTCAGCTCGATCATATAACTTTCATGGAGATTGATCATGAAATCAATTCTACGGACATTTCCCCCTCCCACCATTCTCCTGCACCTACCACCGCTTCAAGATGGGCAGTTTGTTTGTTACTGGCGAAAATATGTGCACAAGTACTCGTTAACCGCACAGAGAACCATCACGAAAACATACCTATATAATTTTGACCCCCTTAAACCCCACTTTTATATAGTAAAACTGGGGTTTACAGGGGTATACATTATTTTTCATATTTCTGCTCAAAACATAGATTGTGGGTACTCGTTAGAACCGCCTCGGCGAGGCGGTTCTAACGTGTACCCACAATCTATGTTTTCCCGAGGTGGTTCTAACGAGTACCCACAATATATGTTTTGAGCAGAAATATGAAAAATATCAGAATTTTTTTATCTGAAAATTAGCATTTTTTGGTGGTAAAATTTTCAGTATATTTGTACAGACGTGTTTTTGTAATGTAAGCTTCCCAGGAAAAGTGTGATTAGGTTAACTGACCGCTTCGACATCACATTAACAGTGTTGACTGGATCATACGAGTAAAATTCAACCTCAATCAATCAAATGAACCTGTCTTGTGAAGCCGGTGTATACCTACTGAACCAACATACCTATTGCGGCTGTGCATAGGTAATCTGGACTCGCTCCTGTCCTGTACATCGGATACGCTTTGTCGTCCTGGTTAGAAATAGCTTTCAGTAAGTCCGCATGCGTGGAAAGCTCGTCACGTGATATAATTCGTTTAAGGACGCGCGCCCGGCGTAAGGAACTCTCTTCTGGGTGGCAAAGATGACTCAGGTGCTGAAAACTAGAGATTTATACATGCACAAAAGGTTAATTGGACATGTGCTCATACACAGGCGTATCGCTTATATAGCAACTTACGCATGTGCGTAAGGGAAATACAGTCGACTCTCATTATCTCTAATTCCAAGGGACTCACTGAAACACTTCGAGATATCCGTACCTCGACATATCAGAGTTGAGAGAGTGAGGAAAACAATAAATTGAACAACCACATTTAACAAATGAATATGTAATTTGATTCCTAAAATTAGAAATATATATATATAAAATAATGTGGAAAAGAGGAGGAATTGCTTTCTCCTCTTTTCCGCATAATTTTGTTACCTGTTGTCATAGTTTCATGTTAAAACAGGGACCAGATTTTCACTTCGAGATAAGCGGTAATTCGAAATAAGCGAGTTCGAGATAACGAGGTTCAACTGTATTTGCTATAAAGCGAGCTCACCTAACAGTTCTTCCTTTTTGGTTTAAACTTTATTTTGATTGCTTCTAATACAACATAATTTACAACAATACAATATTTTGCAGGATCTGACTGTAAGCCTTAGCTTGTCTGAAAGTCATCTCCTGAAAATAAAGGCATCTAACTTTCATAGATGTTATGAGTGGCTGAGCCTTTTGACATATTTGATCATAAGCAATTAAACCAAAAGCTTAATAACTTCTATGCATGTATGTAAACCGTTACATACATACATACGTACGTACATACATACTTACGCACGCATGTACATACATACACACATATATATGCATACATACACGCACGCATTCAGGCACATACACAAACGCATGCATACACTTATGCGTGCACGCGCACATACATCAAACATGCAAAGAGAGAGAGAGAGAGAGAGAGAGAGAGAGAGAGAGAGAGAGAGATGTTCCATGATTCCATAAGTTGATTCTGTCAATATAATTTGCATCAATGTTACGTTAGTACTTTTATATCATAGGAAACGTTTCGACTTGACTATGAATTCTTGAACGTGGCAAAACATGGTTTCATTATCTTCATCAGTGGCTGTTACTTTGCCGTGAAGCAATTCTTGAACAGAATGCGTGAGCAAATAGCCAGAACGGTAAGTATTCCTGACGTTGGATTATCTAGGACAGTGGAGAAAAACATGATAACAGCTTTCAAATTCACCGCATGCACAAGATGGGCTTGGAACAATATTTTTAGAGTATAAATGTGAATTGAGTGAGCTACACCCTATGCGCAATCTTGCGTGTAGAATTTGGCCAATTCTAGATCCAGCATTATAATACTTAGGAGCAAGTCTTCTGTGTCTGTTGAGGCAATATTTAAATGCTGTGATAGTGTTTGTACCTTTTATATCTTGGGGCAAGCTATTCCAAGCTCTTATAGCTGAAGGGAAAAAGGAGTTAAAGAAGAGATTAGTACGAGCGCGAATAGATTATATATCGTTTGCGTTTCTTAGGCTATACGGGTTACTATACTATTTATTTAAAATTTTAGAGCACGGAGGAGGTTTAATCTTAACCATGCTGATTCAGTAATTTTGGCAATGTTCTGTCCATGAGCAAGTGTTCGAAAATGTAACCCCGAGATGTTTGTGACTAGTAGATTCTGAAATGACTGTGTCGTTCATTAAAAGTTGCGGATGTAAAACAGGATTTTGTTTTAAAGATATTAAAAAAGACATGGTTTTTCTTGCATTAAAATCAACCAGCCAATCAAGAGCCTATTGAGATATGGTACCCAGGTCAAGATTCATAGTAATGACCGCTGTCTGAGGGTTTTATACAATGATATACAAACTGGTATCATCAGCAAAAAGACGTATTGAGGAATTTATGTTTTTGACAATATCATTTATAAAGATGAGAAAAAGCAGAGGACCTAGTATTGAGCCTTGTGGGACTCCAGCGTATACAGACGCCCATTCGGATAAAGCACCACTTAGAATGAGACATTGTCGTCGGTTTGACAGGTAGCTAGGTAGCTTCAGGTAGCTTCTTCCTTTTTCAAAGGGGCTACTTTAAAGGAAGACAATTGCTCCGGTAGGGAGCAATTTTTTTCCTTTAGGTGTAGCCCTCGTTAACATTACGAAAACATGCCTATTCAAATATACTGAAAACTTTATAACCAAAAACTGAAAATTTTCAGATAAAAAAATTGTAATGTTTTTCATATTTCTTCTCAAATCATAGATTGTGGGTACTCGTTAGAACCGCCTCGACGAGGCGGTTCTAACGAGTATCCACAATCTATTATTTTGAGCAGAAACAAGATTAATAATGTATACCCCTGTAAACCCCAGTTTTACTATAAAAGTGGGGTTTAAGGGGGTCAAAACTATATAGGCGTGTTTCCGTGATGAAGAAGCAATTCTGAGGAAATTATTTCTAGACTTTTTCTGAGTTTACTTAAAACGATTCCATTCTGGCTACGCCACTGCTCATACTGATTAGGATAAGTGTTATTTGTAAATGCGCATATGTCACACATACGAGTACGTAACAGATGTGTTACATATTTAATTCGTACAGTTGTAGGTGTACGTAACTACTGTCCTTTTGACATCACTCAGAAAGACGTTTTTTGCTTGGCGTTTTATTTTAAATGAAAATATTTTGTTCTGATGGACCGTATCTTATCAGAAACCATTTGTTTGTTGTTTTTTTCTGTTTCTGTGTTTTGTTCTCAAATATTTACCCTAAAATAAAATGTATGGCCAAAAATTGGTCTGACCTATGCAATTTCTATAGTAAAGTGATTTTTTGGAATTTTTGTCTAAGAAATAATGTTTTACTTTTCTTTGCTGAATTTGAATTATTAATGTTTCACAACACTACTGTGAAATTTTCAGAAAAATTGAATAAGCGGATCTTGTTGAAAATCTGCCTCCAATTTACCTACCCAACAGATTTCTGCATAATTTACATGCATTTTTACTATGGAAAAAAGTGAAAATATTTGATTCTTTAAAAACCAATGACTAGAATAAAACTTTTTGTGCATAGGTAGTTACGACAAATGGTTTTACTTTAAACCATGGCAGAAGTTTGCAAATTTACTTCATCTGTGTAAAGCGCCAAGTAAAAAACGACTTTCTGAAAGATGTCGAAAGCACAGTTATTGTTACGTATGCGTACAACTGTACGCATATGTAACACATGACAACGTTAATATTTTACGTTTGCGTACAAGTGTACGCATATGTAACATGTGGACAAGTTAGTGTGAAGCGTTCGTATGATACGAGTATGTACGAACCATTCACATACATGTATGTAACACCTATTCATTACATGAAGTAGAGGTCGTTATTTCTGGAATCAGTACTGTGACCGATTTGTTTCTTTGTATGCATGTTTTATTTGACACATGGCCCTATTTACAAAACTAATGTTTTGGCATCTATAGATGCAAACAAACGTTTATGTTCAATGTAATATGTAACGTGTATACTATAAAAAATATAATTATTCGTGTTTGTTTTATATAATATTAAGCGTGTGTTTGCTATCTGTATATTAAGCATTGTAAGATATACATCAAGTGTGCATGAAAAGATATTGCAACCAGTTGATATGCATGGTTTCCCAGGTTAAAAACGTCTGTGTTGCTAATAGCCTATAACTGAAACTTCTAGTTGCAAAAGATCATTTTTGAGTTGTGGTAATGTTCTTTTTACCCGTTTGCAAGGATATAATAGGTCCCTCATGCCAACTGCAGCTTAAACATTCAGGGACCAGTCTCTGTGTTTGGTGTAAAAGTTGTTAATGGTAAACTAATTGTGTAACTAGTACATTTTAACTGACTTTATCTTTTTTTCTGACAAATTGATATCTGCTATTAGCGTACATGCACTTGTATATGAGCCGTCATGAAAACAAAGCAGCATTAGTAACTCGAGGGCAGTGTAGACCCAGATGAGTCGTCATATTGCTTTTATAACATCTAATCAGGATTTACACCATTTAGTGTGATATGGGAAAATGAGTAACAAACAGTACAGATCCTGATCAGTCGCATAGTATGGTCTACACAATCCAACCGTATCGATTTTTCTTTAAAATTTTATAAAATGTGAATATTTCGTATTATTTGCACGGATGTTAAATTCGACATGTTACGTTCATACACATATATATATAACTGTTACTTATGCGTACAATTGTTCGCATAAGTAACACATCTGTTACGTATTCGCATGTGTGACATATGCGCTCTAACAGTTGTTTGTGTGCACAATATAAATCCCGATGTTATAGATCTATCAATGGTACTGCTTTCATAAAGTTAAGTTTCTTACAGGCTGATCCGAGAAGCCGGATCATTTGCATCACGAAAACATGCCTATATAATGTTGTCCCCCTTAAATCCCACTTCTATATAGTAAAACTGGGGTTTACAGGGCTATACATTTTTTTTTTTCAAATTTCTGCTGCGAAACATAGATTGTGGGTACTCGTTAGAACCGCCTCGCCGAGGCGGTTCTAACGGGGACCCACAATCTATGGTTTGAGCAGAAATATGAAAAATATCAGAATTTTTATCTGTTTTTTTTTTTTTTGTTGTTGTTGTTTTTTTTTCTTCTTTTTTTTTGGTGGTAAATTTTCAGTATATTTGAATAGGCGTGTTTTCGTAATGAGTCTCCATATTTCCGGACCCGTATCACGCTCTCTTAAAAAAAATATTATGTTTACATGTACGTCGAAGCTATTAAGTCTAATCTTATCCTAGCGGGCACATGGTGTTTATACAATTATACATGACGTTTATTCAACATCGAATTAACGTCGATGCAACTTTACGGCATGAGGTTTATACAACGTCGCCACGTCGATGCAACATCACGTTGCATCGACGTTAAATTCTAAAGAATTATAAACAAATCAGTTTTGATATAATAAAATTTAAGTGCCACTAAAAAGTGTAGCAGGCGGCATTATATTTTTTTTTTTTTTTTGCGAGAAGATAAGGCTTGTTGGAAATTATGCGAATCGTCTGCTATGTAGAAAATTGACATGAAATGTCAAGCCTTATTTTCTCAGATTGTTTTAGATTATTCTCTGCTGCTGTTGAGAATGGCGATTTAACACATTGATAACTGAGTAACTCCCCACACATCATATGTTCGAAGATTCTATTTTCGATTTAGGTATGTCAGGCTATGTATGTGATTTTCTTTTTTAACAAACTTTCGTTGGAAAGAAGTTTATACGTAAAGTTGAAAGACGGGAATGTCAAACAGCGTAGATCCAGATGAGACGGCTCATATGAGCCGTCTCATCTGGATCTATGCTGTTTGCAAAAGCCTATTATTATCACCTGTGGTAGTGACAGTTAAAGAATTACATTATTGTTCGATTTTACCTGTTGCATTGAAAATTTATTAAACTTTAGTATACCCTTGTCCTATATCTCTATGTAAACATGAACAAGATTTGCGCCGGTCCTTAGACGTTTACGTCTAAATATTTTGTCTTGTGATACGTTTAAACAGCATGAGAATGGTAGGCTGTGCTTTATAATTGTGGCCTGTCCGAGCAGTTTTACTTACAGTTTCGTAAGATGCAGCTTCCAATAAGACGGTCTATCTTAACCCATTTATGCCTAGCGTCCAATAAAAGGAACATTGGCAAACAGTGTAACCCATTTATGTCTAGGACATTGGCAAACAGTGTAGACCCAGATCAGACGCCGCAGAACGCGGCGTCTGATCAGGGTCTACACTGTTTGCATTAATAAAGGACTTTTTGTAAAGAATGGTAATAATTTTAACTACTCAGACACTCTTTTTACTGGAAATGGACCTGTCCAAAAAGTTTAGGTAGGAGAATTCACTAGGCATAAATGGGTTGCACAGGTACATGTTTTGATCTACAAGGATAACAGGATCAAAACATTTGAGCCGCGGGCTCAGGAGACTTACCTTTAGACATGTGCACCAAGCGAAGATTCAGATACTGATCAAAACCTTCACTGGGCGTATTTTGAATAGCAACGGATGCAAAGTTTCTGCTATCGGATAATGAAGACTGATCAGACTGCGCGGATGCGCAGGCTGATCTGAGTCTTTGTTCGGCGCACATGTCAGAAGATACGTTTTCTGAAATTGTGGCTCGTTTGTTTGTTTTGCTACATTACATATACATACGTGTTACAGTGGAAATACAATCGTGTAGGGTAAACGACCGAAGTCTGCGTTCCCCTCTCCTGATCTCCAGCAATCTCTAATGAGCAGAATATAGTCTCTTCTTCTCCATGCCTGGTTTCCTTGTATAGACAATTGAAAGTATATCCTGTCGCTATTCCTGAAATTGCGACATGTCTTGGTTACAAACTTAATCGTACATTTTCGGACAGAGGGGTTTGGGCAAATAATGTAAACTCAGCTCATAAAGAACCGGGCCCAGTTGTTCAAAGCTAATGATGTCGTTAGTTAACGATTCGTTAAAATTTACATCGAATGATATACAAATATGCTGAAATTTTTTGCTGAAAAAATGTGAGTAGCTTTTGCAGTGCAAAAGCTACTCACATTTTTTCAGCAAAAAATATCAGAATATTGTATATTGAATCCGCTAAAACAGTTAACGAAATGACCCTTAACGAGCTCATTAAGCTAACGACGCTTTGAACAACTGGGCCCAGTTTGATCAGGGTTTACACTAAGTGCTATCCAGTCAGTTTTTTCAAGGCATATTATCAAGTAGACACATTATTATCATTTTTTTTTATTTTTATTATTATTATTACTATTATTATTATTATTATTATTATTATTTTCAAATATTAGAGTAAGCAGGTATATATAATTAGAGAGTATGAATGTCTGATTATTAAGGGCTAATACCGTAATAGTCACCGATCAGTCAAGTCATTTATCCATTTTAGACTGAATAACCCCCTTTCCCTCCTTCCCTCTCCCCCAACCCCACAACAAAATATATTGTAAGTGTCCAAGTCCAATTTTTCTTTCAGATAAGTCAGGCTATGTGATTTAGACATGCGTAAAAAATGTCTAATATTTTTGCAAAAAATGGAAACCTTGTTTGACGCCGCGTTCTGCGGTGTCTGTTCTGGGTTCGCACTGTTTGCCAGTTACCCTTTTGTGGGTCTCTAGACTATAATGGGTTAAAACATCCATATTTCAGAATCCGGAAGTGCTTTTCTACTGACCAATTTTCTCTCTGATGAATGTAGATTACTCTTTTACAACATACAACATTCTGTGTGAATAGCCCGGCTGTAACAGTGGAGCAGCTTTAGCTCATTAGGTGTTGTCTTAAAGTCATGGCAGAGATGTCAACGTTGCAAATGAACGGACTTTTCTTAATTTGAGTAGTGTTCTTACGATCAAGATGGCTTCATTACGAAAACATGCCTATTCAAATATATGGAAAATTTTAATTCCAAAAAAACTGAAACTTTTCAGATACAAAACCGATATTTTTCATATTTCTGCTCAAAACATAGATTGTGGGTACTCGTTAGAACCGCCTCGGCGAGGCGGTTCTAACGAGTACCCACAATCTATGTTTTTGAGCAGAAATAAAAAAATAATGTATACCCCTGTAAACCCCAGTTTTACTATATAAAAGTTGGGTTTAAGGGGGTCAAAATTATATAGGCATGTTTTCATGATGTAAAGAAAGCAGAAATATTGCACTAGTAAGAAAATGTAAACAATATATAGAATTATGAACAGTATTGCTTGATATGAAAATTTTGTCACTCCGAAACATGGGCCAAGACTCGTTCCTTCGCAACTCGTATTATACCAAATTACCGTCATAGAGTTTTTATATTGATCAGTCAAAAACTGTCTATTTAATTGCACAACTATTATTTGTATCATAACTTTAATCCTAAAGATAGCGGTTAGCGACTCAAATCGAAACTGAGCTAAATGGGTTAGCGGTTAAATATCATGCAAAGTAAGCGGACGGTCCAAACTCCACTTAATTATTGGAGAGCGCAGAGGATATTGGCTGAAAGGAAATGTCTTGGTTAGACTGCGTTGTTAAAGCCAGACACAGATCGTGAATATCAATATAGAGTCATATCCCAGCGGGCACATGACGTAAATATAACGTCGCCTCAACGTCGATGCATCGACGTTGAGGCGACGTTGTATTTACGTCATGTGCCTGCCGGGATGTCATTAATATAGCATCATAAACCCCATAGGGCTTTAAGTGACAAAGTTAAATCAACCAGAAATCACATGCAAGCATAATCAAACAAGGAAAGAATCACAGGCTGAGGTTAATAGCACTGTCTATGTATATGTTCAAATATTATGGGTGCATGCATCATGCTCAAGTTTGTGTACATGCATGCAGACTTGCTGAAGTAATACTTTACATGCAGTTATCACATACATTGACGACTAAGCTCGTCAGGGTGTACCTAAAGAGTGGTTATCATTTTTACTACTCTACATGACAACGCTCCTTTCACGTCGGAGATTTAAAAAAGAAATATGAACAACCTGGAAAAGAGTCCAGTTTCGTTTTGACCTCGTGCATGTTCTTCCAAGCAATCAGGGACCTTAACACAAACCGTCTTGCTGTAAAATATTAAAAAAGCAATAAGTGCCTATTAATATCAAATATAAAGCCAGATGAGCCAGAGCACATAATTTCCTACAAGACTGAATGTTCGCCCAGCGAAGACTCAGATCAGCCTGCGCAGCCACACAGTCTGATCAGAGTCGTCACAGGGCACTCTGTGGGCAGCCACGTATCCAATGCGTCCTCAGGCGGACAGCGAAGACACAGGGCTATCGTAACCATTCACATTATGGCTACATACTACCACTGATCTACTCTATATATTTTATACATTTTTGCAAAAGTTTGTTTGAAGTTGAACTGGTTAATACTTGGTACTTGCCTGACAGCTGTCCCTCTAAAATCTACAAAACAAGCAACAGAATGTTAAGTTATGTTATATATGGTGAACTTCCGCCTCTTCGAAGACACTGACGCCGATTTTGTAAGCGGTCACGGCAGGTATAATGGTAAATTATACCCCTTATGATTTTCTACTGTCATATTTAAAGCAACAAACCAAAATATACAATTTTACTAATATCTACTGCAGAATTACCTGTATCATACATTTTGAACAATTCTGGCGTCAACGCAGGCAACAAACGCATTACAAACAGGCCAAAAATGGACATTTTGTTAATATGGAGCTGTGTTCTTATGGAAACAAACCGGTGCTCTGTGCATTTTAGCAATCCAATTACACGCCTATCTAAATATATATCGAAAATTCCACCTCCAAAAACTGTTCTTTTATTTTAGATAAAAAAATCTATTTTCATATACCTGCTCAAAACATAGATTGTGAGTGCTGAGGCGGTTCTAACGAATATCACAATCTATGTTTTTGAGTTGAAATAAGAAAAATAATGTACATGCATATCCCTGTAAACCCTAGTTTTACTATATAAAAGTGGGGTTTAAGTGGGTCAAAATTATATAGGCATGTTTTCGTGATGCCTATGAGTGGTCTTGGTAGCCACTGGCAGCCATTGGTATCCATAGATATTTGCTGTGACTGTCGATGGGAAATTTCTTAACGCACTGAATGTTTATGGTTACTACAGTACTAAAGATTAAACAACTTACGAACACCGGCTATATTTAGTCCCTGTTGATAGATATTGTTGTGGGCAAATATAAAACCATGGTTATTAAAACCAAACTTTGAGCCTGCCAATATGCCTGCAAGAAGAAATCGATTATGCTCTAAATATCGTATATTGTTTAGGAGAAACCAGAGCAACAATGCGGACTTTGCGAGTCCTAGATTTTTTCTGTACTTCTGTACTTAGTGGAAGAAGCTGCATTGTCCGGAAAGAAGACCGACCATGGCTTAGAACATAGCATATGGGCCGGAGGACAACATCTCCTACACGATTGTATGTGTGCCCAGCGAAGATTTAGATCAGCTTGCGCATCTACGCAGTCTAGTCAGAATCTTAGCATGATACTCTGTGGGTAGCAAAGAATCTGTCATCAGGTGGACAGTGAAGTCTCTGATCAGACTGTCTTCGCTCTCCAGCAACTGCGGTCTTGTGAAAAATGCTGTGGCCCGGCTCATATCTCTCAAGCCGGTGCTAGGAAGTGTAAACGGTGTTGCAAATTACATTTCATTACACTTTTACGTTAAACTCAATCAAACGAGCCTGTTATTTAGTGGATAACTGCATTCAAATTTGTCATTTCACGTGGTAAATCGGCGGTTTTACGGTTGGAAATTTCGTTTTACGGTGACGCGTCAGCGTCGCCGTAATACGTAATTTGCTACTGTAAAACCGTCGATTTACCTCCTCAAATGGCATTTTGAAATACAGTTATCCCCATTCTAATGCAGTTTTTCATTTATTTTGTTGAAAAATGTACTATTTGCACAAAGCGGCAAGTGCTTTTACCTGCGTAAAACCAAATGCCAGCCAATGAAAAGCCGACGTTACGTGATGACGTCGGATATCCGACAGTATAACGCAGAATATACCGTCGCAAATTTTTGACGTTATCCAGTCAGACGTCGCGTTACATACGCAAGTACATCAGAATTGTTGTTTTAATGATTGTGTTCCTTTCAATGCATCCAACTGTTCACTGAATTTATTCGTTGATCAGCTGGTCCATAGTGCATAATGCTAGTACACGTAACACAATGATAGAGGAGTAGAACGTATATTATATGAACTAGGATGTTTGAGTATTTTGAATGCGTGGGAAGACTTGTTCACTTGAACATAAGGTATTTAAAGCAAAGCTATCGCTAGAAATTTCATTTATCTATTGCGCCTCTAAAAGACAAAACAAAATCTGATACAATAACATTTGTAGACAAAGCGTACCAGTCAGTCTGCCTTTTCGCAAAATCCGCATGAGATATATGCTGTTGTTGGTGAGTATGTGTTCTATGAGGGAACTACTTTTAGCAGGATGATGAGGCCGTCAGAACTTAAGTTATGTCGGTCACATTTCTTCAGACTTTTAATTCAGGGGAATGAACATCCTTTCTGGAAAGAAAACACTTTCAAACTGTTGAAGGCCTTTTGAAAAAAAAAAAGGTCTTCACTAAAAGGAAAGAATTTGCTCCCTTTGGGAGCAAATTCTTTCCTTTTAGAGAAGACCCATTTCCAGAATATGCTTGGTGTGCAGGAAAGCAAACAGGAAGTCACAGAAGTTTTCTCCCTTGTAACAAATGGCAGAAAATCTACCTAGAGTATAAGATAAACACCTATTTTAGTTCAATATCATCATCAGTTGACCTTCGACCTCTGAAGTGTCAACATCGTCTATATAACGACTAACGAATAACCATTTCTGAGTCCGTTATTCCTGCAGTATTACTTAGGGCCTTGAGTGAGTACAAGTTTGTTGGTCATCCTCTCTGGAAAGGATCATGTTCGCGTCGAACTGACCTTTCACAAGACGCTACCAACGCTATCAGCCTTCAAGAAGAGGACCGAAAGCAGGAGGCAGCCTGCACTCTCTGCTGGCGAGTGGCCTCGCCAGCCCACAGCTGCTAGACGACCACCACCGCCGATGACCAGACCGACGCCTCCAACACACCGACAACCGACAACACCGTACGAAGGAGACATCACCACCAGCAACACAGACACTAGAGATCGTCATACCAACAACCATCACACTACTACCGAAGACAGCACAGATCACGCCATCACCAATCATTCAGAAACCAGCAACACCGCCTTCTTCTCCGGAGTCTCCACGTGCCAAGAAACCACGAATCAAGTCGCCGAGGTACACGACAAGACAACCTTCACAGTACTTCCACGTCAAGATGGAGAATGAATACCCCATTCATGAGAAGTACGACCTCCAGGACGTCCACGCCTCAATATACAAGCCACTACACAGCCCAGAGAAGACGAAGAAATCAACATAGATCTTCCGGCCTACTTCGTCTACCACCGAGAGAACAAACACTGATTACTCATTAAGGGGCCAACAAGCAAGTACTACGATGAGCCTTGGTACAACACCATCAAAATGCTGAAAGGGGCAAACGGCGTTCAACAGACCAACATAGCGTATTCAAATGACGTTCTGGAAGAGTCTTGTCCGGATCCCTTAGGGGAAGGTGGGGGACCACCACTACTTCGGCCCATGCCGCCAGGTTACCTTGGCAAGACCTACTCTAAGTAGGTCAACTAGCGCCACGCAACCTGGGTGAGGACACCCAACAAGTTCTAGGGTAAGGACACCCTCTCGGCTCCTGGGTGAGGACACTCACCTTGCATCCTTTCCGGCGTCCGACCGGCATGTGGCTAGCGAGTGTAACTCACGACTCGAGCTATGTACCTAATGCATTATGCAGTCGGAATTGACACGCATTAGATACGAGATTAAAAACTCACACTGTTTGGCTGACAGACTAAATTCTGCAACTTACAGACTCGACTACTAATCTCGCACGAGGTCTGGACACGCCCGCACCGTGTCAGGACATGCACGCATGCCGTGACTGGGCGAGGTGACCTAGTTATAAATTATGACTAGACGCCGTTTCAAGCCAACCCAGTAGTCCAGTAAATCTAATTCAGATTTATCTGGCGTAGCCTCTATGTGACTCAGTTGCCCGGCTACGTTAAAACTCTGAAGTAGTAGTAGTAGTAGTTCAATATCTTGGCAGTGTGCTAAAGAGTTTAATTTTCTTCTTTTTTTTTTTTTTTTCTTTTTTTTTTTTTTTTTTTTTCGATTCACTGACCAAGAGAGTTATTATCAGCTCAACAAAACATGACATATACCTTTCCACTGTGCTACACGGGGTATTGCGGAAATACATATAGGCATGGACTTTCGGGAACTTGCAAGCGACTGAGAGTGTTGTTTTTTTCATTGTCTCAATCTTGTTCGTTTTGAATACATATCCGTCAGCTGTGTAATTTTGTATTGAATGATAGATTTATGCTTTATCAGCTAATAACAGTCTTCGCGAAAACTGCAAAAACCGGCAAAATTTCGTTTTGTCCTGCAAAAATTTTCGGCCTGTCTGATAGCTGTACTGCAACACTTTTCAATCTCCAAAATTTAATAATAGACTTTTTTTTATTATTTTATTTGCTTTTGCCTTCACGTTTGTGGGTAAAAGACACTAAAAACAGTATCATCTGAACACTAAAATTATAATTTTCTAATCCTAAGTTGTTATCAGTTGAAACCAAAATTTGTCTGTCGTGTAGATTTTCCCTCTGTCCTGGAGAAAATTTCTGTCTGACTGACAGCCGTCCTGTAGCACTTCAAAAGTTTTCGCGGAGACTGTAATAACGGAGAGGCCATCGTTCCCGTTTCATCACAAAGAAAGAAGGATCCATGGCCAAACCAGAACTGACAATTTCTTGCCCGACTATGATACATCAGTAGAATACCTTCACAATATGATCTGAAAATTTGGAAATAAAAATATTTATTTTAGACAGGCAATCAAATATCATCATGAAGAGACTTACCTCAACACCGGTTGAAGGGAATATATAAAAAATGTCGGTGTAGACACCCTACAGTGATATTGGCCGAAGGTCTTTAATATTAGAAAGGGGCATGTCAGCAGTACCTGGTAAAACATACTCTGTAAAGGCTTCTTCTATTGTGTTCTCAGAGGTATTTTTACTGTCCGTAGTTTTATAGATTTCATGGTGTACAAGTAAGCCACAGTTTCTCATTCCGGGATCAATATCTTCTGTGTGGCCGAGGTATACCTGCAAACAATCTTAAACCGTGATGCCAGAAATCGTACTTTCGAATATATGCCTGCAGCGAAGATTTTGATTAACCCATTTATGCCTAGTGGAATCTTCCACCTGAACTCTTTGGACCAGTTCATTTCCAGTTTAAGGGTGTCTGGTCAGTTTTTAGTATTACCATGGATTATTAAAATGCCTGTAATTAATGCATACAGTGTAGACCCTGATCAGACGCCGCGTTGTGCGGCGTCTGATCTGGGTCTACACTGTTTGCCAATGTCCCATTTAAGGGACGCTAGGCATAAATGGGTTAAACTGCGTATTTGCACAGTCTGTTCAGAATCTTCACAGGGCGAATTTGGATAACTCAATAATGCAAAGTTTCTTCATGCCGACAATGAAGACTCTGATCAGACTGCGCAGATGTGCATGCTGATTTGATTCTTCGTTTGGCATTCGTATCAGTAGTGTTTTCTCATAATTTGACTCCATTGCATTGCTAAAATTCACCACTTCATTACATATGACTATTCTCAGGATCACAAACCTCATAGGTACAACATGTACCTGAAGAGTCAGTGTTTCCGTACCTACTATGTTTACCACGTCTTCCAAACGAAAGAAATCGTAACCATCGGTTAAGAACGTGAAGAACTTTTCAACATGATTTTAATGCTCATAAGCTCTCCAAACACACACACTATTTCGGCTTTTAGCCTGACATTAGCTATCCAGCGAAGCAATGAGTTTTATAAGACACTTACAGTACCTTTTATGCAGCAGCACTTCCACGTGCCGCCTCAAAATGTCTTGCTCTGTCGTAACATCATTCTACTGGTATTCGTAGCCAATATAATGCTATGGTCGTTATCATTGCTACTGCTGTGCGGTGACGTGGAGACTAATCCAGGACCAGACTCTGCCGAAATCAGCACCGCTTCCAGCAGCAACCTGTCAGCCACTTCCTTTGAACTACTTTCTAACCATTTATCGATTTTACACTTGAATATTCAGAGCCTAACACCTAAACTTGATATCATACGCAGCGAAGCCGAGGCATACGATGTCCTCGTTCTTTCTGAAAGCTGGCTAACACCTCGTATAGACGATTCTGGTATACATATTGAACATTTTATGTCACCTTTTAAAACAGACAGGCGAGGTCGTCCCGGTGGAGGCGTGGTAGTTTATGTCCGCGATACACTATCATGTAAACGTAGACCGGATTTAAAATTATATAGCGTTGAGTCCCTGGATAGAACTGCAAGTAAAATCGAAACGAGTACTTATTGGTGGGTTTTACAGGCCTTTTAACAGTGACCAAGATCATTTTAATTTAATTAAGGAGAATATAGACAAAGCATATAACACCAACATAGCCGATATAGTTATCACGGGTGATTTTAATATTGACATGTCTCATAACAACAACAATAAGGTCAAAGAACTCATGCTAGAATATAACCTCACCCAGCTTATATCGAACCAACACACTTTACTTCACACTCCTCGTTTCTTATTGATCTGAGTCTAGTACGGGATATCAATAACATTCTAACTAGTGGTGTAACAGATCCCTTCATAGCTGATTACACTAGATACCATTCACTCGTCCACATACACTCTCTTTTCAAAGAAAAATTTGGAATTACAACTTGCCGATTATGATAAATATAGGGCTATCTTATCGAAATCTAATCTACTAGAGAAAATCGAACTCGATGATAACATTGACCACAATGTCCAGGTCCTTACTAAAACCGAAAAATCCATTCCAAACAAAACTGTGACAATAAAACTGGACAATCACCCGTGGATAACATGTCACATTAAAACCCTAATTAGGAAACGCAAGCGTACGTACAGACAATTCAAGAAAACGAACAACTTGCACCGTTGGATCAAATACAAACAATTCCGTAACATGACTAACAACGCAGTCAGGAAATCAAAAAAGGATTATTTTGACAACTTAGTTCACCTTCTATCTTCTGAAAATTTTAATACCAAATTATTCTGGAAAACTTCAAAACAGCTTTTAAATCTAGGGCAATCTACTAACAGTATTCCAACACTCACTATGAACCATGAAATTGCAGAAACTGACCTTAAAAAAGCTCAAATGCTTAACTCCTATTTTTCTTCCCAGACCAAGGTTGATGATACGAACAAACCTCTGCCAAATGTTGAACCTGCCCAACATGTATTAGAGTCCATTACAATTTCAGTCCAGGACGTACTCGACGTTCTGAAAAGCCTTAATAATACAAGGCGTGTGGCCCAGACCTGATCAGCCCTCAGGTTTTACGAGAAGGCGCTGAAATATTAGCACAGCCATATGCTATATTGTTCAATAGATCACTCGCCCAGGGTTATTTTCCTCCTTCCTGGAAAGATGCCAATCTCACCCCGATTCACAAAAAAGAAGAAAAGTCACTACCGAATAACTATAGACTTATGTCTCTCCTAAGTCTTGTAGGCAAAACAATGGAGCGCTGTATTCACAAGCATCTATACAACTATGTTGTCTCACACAAGCTAATAACTCCGTTTCAATCAGGTTTTATCAAAGGCGATTCGACCACCAACTAATTACGTCACACTTACCACACGTTTTGTGAGGCAGTCGATAGTGGCAAAGAGGTGCGAGCAGTCTTCTGTGACATCAGTAAGGCATTCGACAGGGTCTGACAGAAAGGGTTGCTCCACAAACTACGAGGAATAGGATGTTCAGGAAACGTCTCGAAATGGTTCACTAATTACTTGTCTGGACGTAGACAGCGTGTGGTTCTAAACGGTGAATCGTCAGACTGTGTAGAAGTTGAAGCCGGGGTACCCAAATGGTCAATATTGGGCCCAACTCTTATTTATTCTCTATGTAAATGACATCGTAAAATGTACTGGTTGCTCCATTCGTCTTTTTCCTGACAACATCTGCCTGTATATCATTGTCGAGCGTCCCGATCAAGCTGCACGACTTCTTAATGCCGACTTACAAACCATTTCCAATTGGGCCGTAGACTGGCTTGTCGAATTCAACGCTAACAATACAATGGCAATGACAATTTCTAGAAAACGAAATCTTGTTCCTCAACCTCCCCTCTTTATGAACAATACACTGATACAAGAAACCTCCACTCACAAGCATCTAGGCCTCACCTCAAATACTTGCAACTGGACAGATCATGTAAACAATATCTGTAAGAAAGCATGCACACGCTTAAATCTTCTGAGGGCTTTGAAATTTACTTAGCAGAAAATCCCTTGAAAAAATGTACTATGCCTTTGTTCGTCCCCTTCTGGAATATAGTGACATCGTGTGGGACAACTGTTCCTCAGAAAGCAAAAATAAATCTTGACGCAATATATGTCGAAGCAGCCAGAATAGTTACCGGCGGAACAAAACTTTGTAGCATTGACAAACTTTACTCCGAGCTTGGGTGGGATTCCCTCCAAAGCAGGCGTAATAATCATAAACTTATTACACTGTACAAAATCCTGCATGGTCTTACCCCCAATTACCTTCTAGATCTTATGCCTCCAACAGTTCAGGAAACAAGCAGATATAGCCTAAGGAACTCCGACCATTTCCAGAACTACAGAGCCAATACTAATCTCTTTCTTGATTCATTTTTTTCTTCCACAATTCGAGCCTGGAATAACCTATCGACTGAAATAAAAGGAGCTTCATCTTTAACAATTTTGAAATCCTTACTAAATAGGAACATACAATCACCTCCGAAATACTACAACACCGGTTCACGCATAGGACAGATCTTGCATGCAAGACTAAGAATGGGATGTAGCTCACTAAACTCAGATCTCTACCGCAAACATAGTCCCCAATCCTTCTTGTCGGTGTGGAGAATTCGAAAACACAAGTCACTTCTGGTTTACTTGTACCAATTACACCGTTGCAAGAGAATGGTACCTACCACCCGATCTACAACGTTACACTGTCAATGATCTCTTGTATGGCAAAACAACCTTATCACCCCACCAAAACGAGGCACTAATTTTACAAGTGCAAAACTTTATTGTCAAGTCTGGTGACAGATCCTGACTGATAAACAGTCCCACATCTTTTATAATTGTGTAATCTCAATCATATGCGGATACATGTAGTCAGTCAAAACTCTCTCTCTCTCTCACTCTCTCTCTCTCTCTCTCTCTCTCTCTCTCTCTCTCTCTCTCTCTCGTTCGTTTGTTCATTAATGTATATTCAATATTTATTTTCAGTCATTCCATTCAGTTATGCTGTAAATTTATACTTGTGCTTGAGAGATGACACTTATAAGCTCCGTAGCTTACAGATCCTATTTACCATGTCTTATGTGTGATTGGAATTTGATATTTGCTTCAAATAAAATAATAAAATATTGTCTAAACCAAGAACGTGAAACAAAGCGACATCCGGTCAAGAATTCGATGACTCAAAAAAAGGTAAACAAGCTTTGCATTTTCTGTGTTTCGTGAGCAGTATAAATGGTTTGAGGAAATTATTTAAGGACAGGGAATTACATTCAACAACAGGCGTCTGTGGAGTAAATCTCGGACCACCTAGTTCACGCATATTGGCTGAATTATTTTTGGCATGCTGAAGGTGTACCGAAAGCCATAGAAAACACGTGGAAATTCGTGATGTTTATTGTCCTTTATTTAATATTGCGGTTTGTTGGAAGTTCAGCATATCATCACGCTCACACGACAGACATATATGGTTATTTGTGTTATGGATACTTTGGTTGTCAATGCAGCATTATCGAGAAATCGCCACGGAATGAGCGGTTACGCATTAGATCTATATAAATGATAAAACTTAAAAGTAAAAGTCATTATACACTGTGATTCTGGAGATTGAAGATGTTTCCATAAAATATTGCATGTATGTTATTACCGAATCAACAGCGCACTGGTCATCAGATTGGGTAAAAATGATTCCGTAGAACAAGCTTCGTGTCTTCCTGGAGCCGTGGAGGTGAAATCAGACCCGCGTTATAACTGTAAGTTTGTTTTTTTTTTTATTATTATTTTTTATTATATACTTCGAATAAGTAACCACCCATTTTTTTTACCCTTCCCGTGATAGGATAAGAATAAGATAAGAAAATTTATTTTAAGACGGATAGATAGATTTTAATGACATATACATAACAGGTAACATAAGCTCTCAAGAGTTTTCACCGTCTATAGATATAATGTTTTCAGACAGACAATATACATTATAATACATCGTAGATAATGATGAATAATTTAAGCCTAAAACTGAAATCATAATTGTAATATAAGATAAAAAAAAAACCCAGCACAATACTCAGTCAACCAGAGAAAGGTCAGCAGAGGTGATTAGGTGGGGCCCCTACCTGCCAGAGCTGACAAAATCCTGTTGATAAAAGCATATAACTGACATAAGAGAACAGCCTAACTTATCCCGCGGCGGTTTCTGGACATTGACAACCAAAATACCCATAACACAAATAACAATATGTGTATATCGTGTACGTGTGATGATATGCTGAACTTCTAGTAAAGCAAAAATTTAAATAAAGGACAATTCACACCACGAATTTCCATGTGATTTCTATGGCTTTCGGTACACCTTCGTCACGCGAAAAATAATTTAGCCAATATGCGTGAAGTGTGGTCTGTCCCGGTGTTAGTCTTACTCTTTGGTGCTTTGTGGTTTATTCTGCGAGGCGATTTGTTGTATGTCTTACCTTGTGCCATTTTGTTCTTGTGTTTTTCAGTCCTTTTAGCATTTCGATTACCTCGCTTGGGGAAGAGAGAGCTAATCTTTGTGCTTTTCGTATGTTTGATTGATTTGTGCTTGTTTGGATTTGTCGGTTTCCTCTTCCTCTTGATGTCTGGGAAGGGCTGCGGTTTGTGATTGTGGCACTCCCTGGATTCTCTCTTACCTTTTTTTTTTGATTTACTCCGCAGACGTCGATATCAATAGGCCGTTGAATGTATTTCTCCATTTTTTAAATTTTCTCAAAACATTTATATCGCTCACGTGACACAGAAAATGCAAAGACTGTTTACCTTTTTTTGAGTCTTCTAATTCTTGACTGGGGTCGCCTTAATTGTTTCACGTTCTTAACCAATGGTTACTCTTTCTTTCGTTTGGTAGGCGTGTTTACTGGAGTAGCACGAATTATGTCATTGACGGTTCGTGTTATAGATAGATAGATAGATAGATAGATGTAGTCGGACAGAGAGAGAGAGACAGACAGACAGACAGACAGTCAGACAGAGAGAGAGAGAATGCTTCTCTGGAGATTCATCAGAATTTAATAAGGGTGATGTTGCACGCGAATAAAAATCAGAAAAAGCCTTTTGCTCTTTGGGAAGCCCTAATTAATGTGAATACTTCTCCTGTAATCATCAATATAAATGTTACCGAATACAAAAGATGCGAACGGGTCGGAGGTTGGCATTACTGAAACAAGGTTTATAGGTCAATTGTACAACCTTCTAGTTTCCGGCTGTGGGTGCATTGTAAATATATGTTTGTGCAACCATCAGCGATAGACATCATTAACTTATATGTTACCCAAACAAAAGATGTGAACAACTTCAATCGGTAGACATTATTGTAACAATGTCTGTAGGTAAATGCACAACCTGCTGGTTTCCGGCTGTGGGTAAATATATGTTTGTGCAACCATCAGCGGTAGAAGCATACTTCATGTCATGTCCGGAATCCGGAACATCAGAAAACAACGCCAGCCACTCAGGCTCTAAGTTCAGTAGAAACAGCTGAAATAAATATATTTAATTATTAGCGACGATAAGCATAACAAGGATAAAACAAAATATAGGTTCACCCAGTCTGATTACAACCCAGGCTCTCTATCTGAAGATACTGTAGTAATGAATTAGAATGAATGATCAGATTTAAAAATGCGTGAAAGGTCAGAGAACCTCTATGCTGTTGAAATTTAAAACTAATTACGTTTTCCTAAAGGGAATAAATATGCTTTCAAGAGTGGTAACTTTCAAAATTGATTTTGCATCCTGTTTGAAAAGTGGTTTACTGTAAAAGGTAAGAATTTGCTCCCAATCGGAGCAAATTCTTTCCTTTTAGAGTAGATCGCTTTTGAGAAGGGACTTGGTGCGCAAGAATGCAAACAGGAAGATGCAATGGTTGCCTCACTTTGAATATATGGTGGGAATTCTACGAAGTGTAACAACGCCCCTTACGAGTAGGTTTGGTAATGCTAAACAGTTGGTTTTTGTTCTTGGAACATTTAACACCCGCACATTTGTAGGAGTGTGCAGATGTCTGGGCGATGTGCGCATGTACAACTTGCTCTGGGCATGCGCAGATCGGATATGTCTGAAAACGAGGCACAGTTTAAAGCTTCTGATGATGGCATTAGATAGACAGACAGAAATTAGGGTGAATGCACACACCAGACAGAATTTCGGCCTTTTTTCATAAAGAAGATAACTTTTATGACTTCCTGTTTGCTTTCCTGTATACCAGTCTACTTCTGAAAGGGGTTCTACTCTGAAAGCAATACTTTGCTTCCCATGGGGAGTATTTTTTTTTCTTTTTTGAGGAAAGCCCTTTTCAAAAGGAGGCAAAGACAATTTTGACACAGTTTTCTTACTTGAAAATGTATCACTTCCCCTTAAAGCGTTTTATGATGGCATCAGTAAGATAGAATTGAAGGCAAATAGATACAACTCCAAAAGAGATCACTGTGACTAAAAAGTAAAATTGGTCTCTTTTCTCAAATGGGTTTATTCTGGAGGAAAAAGCGAAAACTTTCATCTTAGACTGCTATGTTTTAGGAGTATTCTTCTGCCAAAGATGAATTAATTCTGTTGCCGAAGCGAACATGAAAGAAACAAGTTACATTGGTAGACTACGATAGAAATAAGTCTTGATTTTAGTCCATCTATTATCAAAGCAACAACGTCTCTGTGCCATCGGCTATATCATAAAACTTGTTTTAGTCCACGCAAGACAAATCATCCTTTCTTTTAATCCACATTGACTTTAAAAGCATTAAATTGTATGATGTAGTCTGTATTATCAAAGCAACAGCATACTTCTCTGTAATCTAAGTCAGCACCATCGGCTATACCATGTAACTCAGAAACTATGTCAGCGCAATGTTCCTCCGTGACTCGTTCAAATGTTGTCAATAATTCCGAACCTTCGGAAGTATCCAGAAACTCTTGGAGTTTGACGTAGAGCTTTGACTTTTGAAAGACATCTAAAATACAACACGCCTCATTCTTGCCTGACATACCCTGGAAACAATTGTTTTAATATAAAGCAGAATATTTCCGTTGGGCCTATACATGTTACGTCATAATTATCGTATTTACAATGTATCCGGACACATATTTCCGATCAATCGGTGTAGACCCAGATCAGACGCCGCAGAACGCGGCGTCTGATCAGGGTCTACACTGTTTGCCATTTGGTCCAGTGCTTATTAGATACATTAACAGTCGGTAAAGTGTTCAACTTTCATGGTATATATGGTGATAAATTAAGAATCCAAATATTTAGGGTTAATAAGCTACAGAATTAAGGTTAAAAGACTTAATAGAATCAACATCTCAAACTCCAAGGGACCAGACTTTCGGTTTGAGATAACAGTAGTTTGAGGTAAAAGGACTTGAAATGTAAGGAACATACAGCAAAGTACATCTATAATGCCCTTTCAGTTTGACTGTATGTCACTTGAGATATCAGTGTTTGAGATAACGAGAGTCACCTGAATATGAAAGAACGGCGTAATGGGAAAAATGAGGGTACCTTTCACCATAGGTAAGAGGTTATCAGTTAAGGGGAAATGATAAACTTTCACATAACTCTGCAAAAACTGTTTTGATCACGTCTGAAAACGGGTCAACCCTGAAGAGGTCTACTCTAAAAGTTAAGTCTTGAGAGTGTCCAGGAAAGCAAACAATAAGTCTTAATTGTCTCCCTTGTCGAAATGGTGGAACATTTTCCAAGTGGAGCAGTTCACCTGAAACCTTACTGTCTTGCATGAATTAGGAGAAAGGTGCCTTTTTCCTTTATCGGAAGCTATCTAAGGTCTCTGTTGTCCCCTTACATAGTCGTTGGATACTGAAGTAAAGACTAGAGAAAGCCTTCATCTGATTGTGAGTATGAAGAAGGTGATCTGGGCTTACGTAATGCTGCTCTATCGGTGCTCCCCGCCCCTTTCCCCGCCTGATCCACTTACACTCCCTTTCTATCATCCTTTTCATATATTTTCAATGTTACTTACCAGCGCTTTTCCAGCGCCATAATAAGTTCCAGACACTGAAATCTCTCTAATACTCATATTGCTTCCAAAACCGCCATGTTTATGAATATGGAGCGATGACAATGTAGGTGATCTTAAGTTGACCTGGTTTAAAATTTGAAGTACTAGCTAGGTTAAATTGTAGCAGACGACATTCTATTCTTATTATTTTTCCGAGAAAATAAAACTTGGCATTTCATGAGAATCGCCTGCTAGGCAGACGATTCACATGAAATGTCAAGCCTTAATTTCTCTGAAAAAAAAAATAAATAAAAATGCCGTCTGCTGCAGTTATGAGTAGCGTCTAAAAGGTTAAGATGTATTCAAAAATCACGATATGGCAAACGTCTGTGATTTAAAAGTAGGACGTGCTTAATTTCTTTAATAAAAGAATGAAAATTTGAATTTCAATTCAGACCAAAATAAAAAAAAAAAATGCATGTTAAGACCTTGCCCATTTGACCTAGGCCATTCTTCGCATACGCCTCCTGAGTGGCAATGGCTGTCTATCCCACCGTATTAGAAAATTGTAACAAGAAATATCTTTAAAAAAGATAAACGGCGTAAGAGGTACTGGATTATGAATATTGAAACAACTTTGTGGTTCAATATGAAAAGAAGAAGGCCTTTAAAATGTAAACTTTATTACAAATTCAAACAGAATCAAGAAAGTTTTAATACTGTATAACATTGTATATATTACAAGAGTTGGCAGGAAAGAGAGTGTACTCAGATGTGTAAACATCTGTGCTAAATGATGAAAAGCAATTTAGCATATAAATGTAAAGCGTATAATTTTGTGTGTTAATTTGTATACTTTACTAGTATTAGAAATATCCTTGCCAGCCATGCACCTTTTTGATAAAAAGTTAGCAAAGTGTAACACTGACCATGAAGATTGGCAAAAACTGGAAAAACATACATTATGCATTTAATTTGTAATAAGAGGGTCATGATGGCCCTGGATTGCTCACGTGGGAAGCAGATTTATATATATATCAGACCCTGCCCTTTGTTGGTGATTTATTTCTTTTCTTTTGGTGATACAAATTAATTTGAAAAATTTTGATGGATGGTTAATCCAGTAATGTTTGTGAGTATTATTGAAATCTAATTAGTTGCTGATTACAAAATATTCGAAGTGTTCTCGACAGACATATGGGGAACCAACCAAAATAATTCGAACAAATTTGATAGACATTCACCTATGGAACATTTGTACAATTTTTTTTTAAATTGGACCATAGGTTGTGCAGAAGAAGAACTGTCAAGTTTACTCTACATAATTCTATATATAATGAAAAGTAACCACGCCAACTGGAAGCATATTTTGAGACAGAATTCTTTTAACAAGATTTAAAGACCTTCTACTAGAAACATTTCTGTGAAAAAAAAAATCCAACCAGTCCGTGCTAGGTTTGATTGCTATTACAACAAGAGGGATAAATCTCAGTGCTGCAGCTAGGATTTTTGGGCAGAGGGGTGCTGGGTAGGGCACATTTGCGCGTGCGGGCAAAAAAATAGGGCACTTTTTTTTCTTTGAAATGGTCAATTATCAGTACCATTATGATCTATAGTGTACTGTGCAATTCAGCCTCATGTAACATAGATCTATTACTTTATTTTTGATCTAAGAAACAGTAAGGGTAACAGAGAAATAAATTAAATGGGGTCTTACAATTTATATTTTTTATTTAGGACTGGACTTTTGAGATTACCTCTTTTCAATGAGAGAAAATTCTGTGTATCACAACAGTAGCAGACACTTATTTTTTTGTTTTTCCTTTGAAAAATGTCGACATTTCACCTGAATAGTTTGGCGTAGAATAGTTAGAGTGTGTCAATATTTGGATGACTGACTGTTCAGATAGTTTAAGCTACAAGTAACTGGTTCACATAGAGTGACCATTTGTTGTTGTTGTTGTTTTGCGTATTTTTAACGCTACCAGGCACCCGAGGCACATGGAGGCAGCGGCGATTGTTATGTGTACATGTATTTGTACAGCCTTGCTTTCATGGATCACCCATGCACACTTGGTGCCGCTGTCTGTCACCAAGCGCCACCCTGTCCACTTTATACTCAACCCAGGGCACGTCGAGTATGAGTTAGGCGTAATAATGGTCTAAAAATTATCTCGACCCCAGCGGGATTCGAACCCACGATATCCCGTATAAAAGTCGAGTGCACTAACCACTAGGCCACCCAGCCCACAGTGACCATTTAGTTACACAATGTATTATTGTATCAATTAAATTTAGTTACACAATGTATTATTGTATCAATTAAATTTCAATTTTTATCGAGTTGTAGATCCTCTTCCTACCAAGTGCTCTGATCTAAACAGATAATCACATTAAATATTACATTTCTACATTTTTTTATGTAATTTATTAAATGGTTATTATAATTTTTTCTCTCTGGTGTTCAAGACTTAAACTTGGAATTAAATCTCATAATAGTTGAGCCTCTGTATTACTATTCAAGGGGAATAACTAGAAAAATTCTGCATTTGTCAGAAAACGGAGAAAGTGAATTCAGGACAAGAAAACTTCAGCAAACAACATCGCCATCTCTCTCTCTCTCTCTCTCTCTCTCTCTCTCTCTCTCTCTTGATTGTTTAACTAACTGTTTGCAATATTATTGCATAATTAATTGGAATGGATTATCTAATTGTAAAGATGAATTGGTTAAACAACGAGAGGGTGGACAGGGGGGGCGGGGGTACGGGGATAAGGGGGGCGGGGGACGGGGGTAAAGGGGACGGGGGAGAGGGGGCGGGGGTAGGGAAATTTTGGGGGCGGGGGTTATACCAAAATTTGTTGTATTTTACCGATTTTATTCTATTTTTATGTACTTAAATGCAATAACTGGGTATCAGGAGTATCTAATAGACGTATTAAAGTAAATTCAGGTATATCTACAATGAATCCGACGTTGATTTCACTTCACCGACGAGGAGTGTAGTGCCAACCGCGGTTTACATTGAATTCGTTTACGTCCGATTTCGGTTTATCTCTAGTTGATTACTTCCCTTCGATTCCGAAAGTTCACAAAATAGCCGTTGTCGGTGGCAATCCACATTTTAAGAAATAATTATCCGTCTGCCGTAGACAATCATTTTATTTGCTCATTGTTGGATAAGGACTTTTGCGCTGTTCAAAAAAAAAAAAAAAAAAAAAACACTTCAAGATCCATCATGAATTTTCTGATAGGTGTTCCAAACACGGAATATACACGTTGCCCAGTGGGGTGGTGGGGTGAGGCAAAGGTATCGTGTAACTGATATTGGCTTATAGCTGGGCAAGGCCTGCTATCCTTGCAGCAGGTAAAGGTAGAGGGGAATGCTTTTATTTCTTCTGTTTCTTCACTTTCATTCATTTTCCTTTCTCCCTTGTCCCTCTCTTTCATCTCCTTTACTATCTCCTATCTCTCTTCTCCCTTTCTCTGGGAGACGACACAAAATGACCCACAAGGGTTGACGTGTCGTTAAACCCGAACTTAGTCAAGTCAATCACATGTTGCCCGGTGACAAAACACGGACCATTCACGGACTAACGGACCAATAAAAAATCCGTGTCAGTGGTCCGTGAATAGTCTGTATTAATTGCAAAATATAGTAAACTTAACCGCTAATTGGTCCGTGACGTCACGTTATCCCGATTTTGATATTACTCCTAGTTCTTTTTTTTTACATATATCATAAGTGGCGTCCGTAATTTAAATAACGGTCCGTGCTTTATCAAGTCCGTGAATAATAGGTCCGTGGTTTGGCGTCCGTGAATTGTAGGTCCGTGGTTTGTCAAGAGATCCGTGAATAATTGGTCTGCATTTTGTTGTGCAGTCCGTGTATTGTCAAGAGGTCCGTAAGTCCATGAGTCCGTGTCCGTAAGTGGTCCGTGTTTTGTCAACCACGACACACTAACTACACGTTCGACATTTAACTCAGTTTTTGAGAAAACCACAAAAAAAAAAAAAAATAAATAAATAAATAAATAAATTCTCACTGACCCCCAAGTGCGAGACCTTGCTTATCAAAAAATATTAAAAGATGCA
Organism: Anodontia alba; assembly: GCA_964016985.1. Taxonomy (NCBI): domain Eukaryota; kingdom Metazoa; phylum Mollusca; class Bivalvia; order Lucinida; family Lucinidae; genus Anodontia; species Anodontia alba. The sequence goes on from OZ024829.1 coordinate 11,791,350, forward strand.
GATTTACATGGTATTCTTGAGTTTTGATTTCAGTAATTAATACGACTGTTTTTGTACCAATTAGGATCAGTTTGGGCCCGGACCTATTGACCAGTTTACGAGGGTGAGTCAATAAGTAACCAGCGTAACTTATTTCCGGTTGAGATCCACCTCTTCTTTTTCGATGTAATTGCCCTATAGTGTGATGCACTTAGACCAACGGTGTTCAAGTGCCATCAGCCCAGAACTGAAAAAGTCAGGGTCCTTTCCATTGACCCACTCCTCAACTGCCGTCACGACTTCTTCATCAGACCGGAAATCACGGATAGCCTTTTTCAAGTTTGGGAACAGGAAGAAGTCGCTAGGAGCATGGTCAGGCGAATAGGCAGGATGTGATATTAATTCATACCCGTTTCGCTCTACAGCATCCATTGCAACTTTACAAGTGTGGACTCTCGCGTTGTTTTGTTGCAGCAAAGCACCTTTAGAGAGTTTACCTCGGCGTTTTTCACGGATGGCGGTTCACAGCTGGTCTAACAAGTTTGCATAGTATACTCAAGTTATTGTACATCTCTTGGGTAAAAAGTCCAACATAATAACGCCTTTTGCATCCCAAAATACTGTGGCCATCACCTTGCCAGCAGATGGCTGCGTCTTGAACTTCTTTGGCCTCGGGGACCCAGGCCCTATCCACTGACGACTCTTAGCTTTATTCTCTGGCTCATAATAATGAACCCAAGTCTCATCTACAGTCACCAGACGCAAAAGAAAATCATCTTTTGACCTAAAACGCTTCAACAAGGGGCTGCATACTGATGCTCTGGTTGCCATTTGCTCATCGCTAGGGATCTGGGGACCCATCGGGCTGTTAGCTTGCGCATACCTAAACGATCATGTAAGATTGTTGAAACGCTACCATGTGAAATGCGCTATTTCTTCCACCTGAATTCGCCTATCAGAGTATACCAGATCCCGAACTTTCTTACACATTTCTTCGTCTGTGGCATCCAGTGGGCGTCCAGACCTGGCTTCATCTTTTAAAGACGTTTAACCGCGTTTGAATTCCTCTACCCAGAATTTAACCTGAGCATAATATGGTGCGGAAGACCCATAAACATCGGCTAACTCGCCGTGTATTTCCTTGCCTGTTTTACCTTTTAAATACAAGTACCGAATTACCGCACGGTACTCAACTTTAGATGAAAAGCATGCCTTTGCATCACTAGCCATGTTTGACATTCAATATCTTATTAAAGAATGACTCGATACGTGTGCAATTGTGTACCCATGTAATAAACATATATTGAAACAAAGCATGAAAATCGTGACCGTCGCGGTCCATCGGAAATGGGATAGGTTGGTTACTTATTGACTCACCCTCGTAGGACCGGATCAAGGCCCACCACCTTGTGATACTTACGCAGACTTTTGAAATGGAGGGTGCAAAGAGTTAGCTATTCTGTAAGCGGGGTGCAAATGCTAAGGAAATACCGATTTGGGGGTAAAAATTAGGGGTGTAGTTTAGGGTCAAAATCTGCATGAATGTATTTTGCAAAGTCATGTTTAAATTTAATTATAGCGTTGGGGATATTAAAAATTATGATTAAGGGGAGGGAATAGTTTGCTTGGGGGAGGGGAGGTGGTGGTAAGGGGGGAGGGAAGTTGGGGAAAAGGGGGAGGGAAGTGGAGGTAAGGGGGGAGGGAAGTGGGGAATGCCTACCCCCCTGTCCATCTCCTCAAACAACAATAGTGATCTAGCTTAATTTCACGGTGACTGAACGCACCATACTTTAAATAGCCGAAAAATAACGGTCTCTATTCATAAACTTTGAACAATCATTTCGGCCCTCCAACACATTGACTTTTCAGACGTGGGAAATGACTAGGTGCGCAGAGTTTACTATTTTTAGCTCCGCTTCAGGTAGGATGTTTTAGAATATCTCGATTTATACCTGATGAATTGTTTTCAAATAAAGCACAGAGTTCGCGTAAAATTAAGCTCTTTCTCGTGGTGTCAGTGCTATTCTGCAATCTGGTCTGATTCTCGAGAACATTCAGAGAATGTTTTTCGTCAAAATTCATGTACATTGTTCCGGTGACCCAGATTGACAGCAAAAACATTCTTCGAATGTTCTCGAGAATTAGACCAGATCGCAGAATAGTGCTTACACCACCAAAAAGACTTTGATTTTCCGCGTACTCTGCACTTTATTTGAACAAATTCCATTCGGTATGAGAAGAGATATTCTAAAAAATCCTACCTGAAGCGGAGGCTAAAAATAGTAATATTTCTTCTTCGTGTCGTTCACGACGCAATAGGCCGCTTACACCGTGAATAAATAAAAGGGGTGTTCAACAAAGCTATAACCTAGTTAAGAATGAACAATATTATTTATGTTGCCAATATTTCTACCAAGCTTAAGGCAAAGTTCCTGTTTATTTATTATATAAAATTAAACCACGCAATTTTACATCCCTTGTGCACATAATACAAGGCACATGATAATTCTGTATATTATGGACACAGTGAAGAGAAGTAAACTTGATCGTCCCTTGTTCGCTTAGCGTTTGGGCCGCTTACATCAAACAATTTAGTTACACTGTACAGAATTAAAAGCTCGTCTATAATCATTTATTTCATTGCAACTATTTTATTGGTATTATTTAAATTATGGGTATGTTTGTCCATTGTTTAACATCTGTATTGCCATACTGTACAACTTAAAATAGATAAATGTCATAATTAAATGATTGTTCAGTCACAAATATATTCATCAAAATCGGTAAATTCTATACTTACCCCTACTTATTTACAGAAGTTTACACATTTTTAACCAGTCGCAAATTAATATTTATTCATTCGAGACTAATACAAATAAGTATGTCAAAAGCCAGCTTATACAGCTACGCCGAAAAAAAAAGTACCTTTAGGGAACCAGAAATTTGAATATACATCAGGGTGCCACCAATTACTTGTATGATGCATTAGAAATATAAACTATTTTCACACTGCATTGTGTTTAGTAATGTCAATTGTATTTTGCAAGAAAGATGGGGTTGCGATTATCACATTTATATTACAATCAAATACCTGAAACGGAATTAATACAATTTCAAAGGAGACAATCTGTCAAAGTCGTTTGTCTCCCTTCTGAAAAGGGGTCTACTCTGAAAGGAATTTGCTCCCAGGGGGGAGCAAACGCTTTCCTTTAAGAGAAGACCCCTTTCCAGAAGAATCGTGGTGAGCAGTAAGGCAAATAATAAGATCCGAAAAATGGTTTCCATTGTCAACAATAGCGGGCAATCTGGCATGTGTATAAATTTATGTTAAAGACTACTATCCTTTCGATATCACTCTAATACTCAAAGCAAAGACGTTTTTTGCTAGGAGTTTTATTTTAAACGAAAATATTTTGTTCTGATTGATCATATCCATATTTCTGTGTTTTGTTCTTCAATATTTACCCTAAAATTAAATATATAGCCAATAATTGCTCTGACCTAAGCAATTTCTGTTGTAAAGTGATCTTTTGGATGTTGTGTATAAGAAAATACCCGGCAGGCACATGACGTAAATATAACGTCGCCTCAACGTCGATGCAACGTCTTGACGTTGCATCGACGTTGAGGCGACGTTATATTTACGTCATGTGCCCGCTGGGTAGTGTTTAATTTTCATTGCTGATTTTTAATTATTGATATTTCACAACAATATCGTGAAATGTCAGAAAATTTGAAAAAATGGAATTTGTTAAAAATCTGCCTCCAATTCACCTACCCTACAGGTGTTTGCAAAATGTGCAGCCATTTTTACAACGGGAAAAAGTGAAATTATTTAACTATTTATTTAAAACAAACAATGAATAGAATAAAACTATTTTACATTGACAAATAATTTTGCATTAAACATGATAAAATTTTGCTAATTTACTTATTTACTTTTTCTGCGTAAAGTGCCGAGCAAAAAACAAAAAAAGCGACTTCCTGAAAAATGTTGTTGAAAGCAACGTAAATTAGAAGAGAGAAAACAAACCAACGTGATAAATGGAACTTAATGAAATATTTGGCACTATGTGGTGTTAGCAGAAATTGCATTCTGCAAGTATTGGCAGATTTCCTGTGATAACGCACTGTAGGAATGTAGTCAGCCATAGTAGTATTCAGAGAACGAAACTGTCCATATCGAAACAAAAACATGTTATTCTCTACATCACGAAAACATGTCTATATAATTTTGACCCCCTTAAACCCCACTTTTATATAGTAAAACTGGGGTTTACAGGGGTATACATTATTTTTCTTATTTCTGTCAAAAAACATAGATTGTGATACTCGTTAGAACCGCCTCGACGAGGCGGTTCTAACGAGTACCCATAATCTATGTTTTGAGCAGAAATATGAAAAATATAAAAAAAAAAATATCTGAAAATAATCATTTTTGTTTTTGGTGGTAAAATTTTCAGTATATTTGAATAGGCATGTTTTCGTAATGATAGAATGGGAAGTGGGCAGGAAGTCGCAACGAGTAAAAGAAAAGTTATTATCGCAGGGTCTTCGGTATAGTCTGCAATCTATTGATGTAAAACAGCGGACAGCGAAGGCCCAGCTCAGAAATTTTTTGATAATCATTACGAAAACACTCCTGCTCAAATATATTGAAAATTTCACCACGAAAAAAAAAACGGAAAGTTTTCAGATAAAAACTCTGATATTTTTCAACTTTCTGCTCTAAACATAGTATGTGTGTACTCGTTAGAACCGCCTCGCTCAATGAGCTTGTCAAATGACATTTTTCATTGTCCGAGGCCAAGTTGAGGACCACACAAGAATGAGGCGGATCGTTCAACTGAGCGATAGTTGATTATGCCAATATTTAATCAAATATCTATATTCTGTCTAATAAATAATTTCAGTAAAATTCACATGTTCTAAAAGCAAGCAAGATTCGCACTGGCCGTCATTTCGATTGAGCTAGGGGACAGCATAAGAAATAATTCGGGAAAACTCGCAACCGCCCGCCAAAAAAACGGAAAGTCATCAAAACGCTCGCGAACGTCCACGGGAATATTATTAGTTGTATTATCTGAAGGCAGCCTCAGAGTCCTGGTTAAGGTAATTAGACAAACAAAATACCATTTTTACCTTAAGGATGCGATTATCTTAACTTCTTACCGTACTTGTTCTAAAATTGCAATTAGTCCTGTACCTGTTCACGTGTTGATATTGTTGGATGACTGGCAAACAGTGTAGGCCCTGATCTGACTCTGCACAACGCTGGTCTGTGTCTAAAATGTCGGCCACTGGGTCTACATGGTTTTCTCAGACTTGTCTGTCCAAATAATTAGATTAAATATGGTATTCAGAGAAACGCGGTATTATTATTATTATTATGATTATTAGCACCGAAAACGTTCACGAACGACTGTAGTCAACTAAGCATTGACATGGCATTTACTACAAAATCTCTTGTCCGCCAAACATTTGCGAAAGCCGATCACATTCATTGCTTGGTGCTCTATGGGTAGCCAGACAGCCACACTTTCTTTATATGGACGACAGAGGTTCTGTTCAAAATGTTTGGCTGATCAGGCTGATCAAAGATTTCTCTAGGCGCACATGCAATCTTGTAGAGATAGCTGTGACTCAACTCAGTTATGACAACAGGACTTGGTATATGTTTTGCCATTTTTGGGTCGACTGGTTTTACAACAGCCATATTATACAAACGCAAAATTTCCTTAAGGTAGTTGTCCACGTGATTATCTTAGACGGTTATTTATAGCTGCGCTATTCTTTTCGCTGTGACGTCAAAGTGCTGTTGATAGAGGGTTATCTGTATAACAACAGTTGAACTGGGACATTTGGGACATTGGCAAACAGTGCTTACCCTGATCAGATGCCGCAGAACGCGGCGTCTGATCAGGGTCTGCACTGTTCGCTTACATTGCAGAAAATTAAGGGTTGAATGAAACAGTATTACGTCCTGGTTCAGGGCAATTTTCCCAACTTCAACTCAGAGACAATCGACCCACCAGTGCTGTCCGTGCTTTAACTTTCGTGACTACTTGATAGCTTTTCTGCACACAACCCCCTTCCCCCCCCCCCCCCCTCCCCCCACTCGCCCTCTGAATATGGGTTTATTGTAAAAGGAAAAACTTCACTTTGGGTCTTTTCTAAAAGGAAAGAATTTAGTCCCCTCAGAAAAGAATTAGCTCCCATGGGGTCTACTTTAAAGGGAAAGAATTTGCTCAACAAATAGAAATAGTTTCAGAAGGGAGCAAACAGAGTTTTAACACAGTTATCTCTCTTGAAAGTGCATCAATTACCTTGATGGTTGTAGGAATTGTACTACCTGAAACAGTAAGTGAGACACGTAAAGCTAATCGAGATGAATGCATATGCGTAAGGAATCTTTTCACTCGGCGCAAAATATTAATGAGGTATTAGGCAGGCCGAAAACGAACTTCAAAGAAAACAATCTAAATATTATGGACTACAGGCTCTTGTTTTATTTTTCTGAACCACTGCTTGTATTGTTAGCAGCTGGTTGCGCAAGTTAAATTTTACCTGGCGAAAGAAACTTCTTATTCAATCAGTTTTTGTGCTACTATACGTTTTGCTAAGAACTACTATGGTACATTTTTTTCGGCGTTGTACGTTAGATAAAAAGCTTGTTAGAATATAACAGAACCGATTTTGTGGTTGATTCATTCGGACTAGAAAATATAAACCATTACGAAAACATGCCAAAAATTTTACCACCAAAAATTGAAAATCTACAGATAATTTTTTTCTGATTTTTTTTTCATATTTCTGTTCAAAACATAGATTGTGGGTACTCGTTAAAACCGCCTCGACAAGGTGGTTCTAACGAGTACCCACAATCTATGTTTTTGAGCAGAAATTAGAAAAGTAAAGTACACCCCTGTAAACCCCAATTTTACTATATAACAGTGGGATTTAAGGGGGTCAAAATTATATAGGTATGTTTTCGTGATGGTTACTTAAGTGAAGTAAGGAGAGTTGTTTACGGTCACCACATATTGCATACCGTATTTACTCTAAGTATTCTAGCAGCGTAACGCCTAATCGTATTTGGTTTAAACATATTTTATTTCATATATTACGTCCATACATTAATATTTCTACATGAACATAACACGAGTAAGGCAAATATACAAAAAAAAAATATTTGACTTCAAGATTTGAACAAGTTGTTTTTATTAATTTTTTTTAATGTGTCCAAGATTGTTGGATGATTGGAAAACAGTGTAGACCCTGATCAGACGCCGCGTTCTGCAGCATCTGATCTGGGTCTACGCTGTTTTCTCAGGCTGTTTGCCCTCATAGTCATGACATTTACGGTACTCAAAGACACTTTTTCTTCTGTACCAGCACATTCCTGCCCAGCAGAATATTACATTTCTTTACTTATATAACAAGAACGTTCGTCAATCCCCCTTTGCTGATTGACCTTTGGATTAGTCTTCTTCCAGGTATATAACCTTATCACAGTAACAAACAGTTAAGGTCCACATCAGAGAGCACACCAACACAATCTGATGACGTTCATCGCTCTTTGCCAATAGATTGTACAATAACCAGGCTTTCTCCTGGTGAACAGTGGTCCTGATCAGTAAATGTGAATACGCGTACTGATCAGGAAATTTATTATAAGGACACGCGCAAAGAACCATTTTCGTGCAACGTGTCCTCAATAATTTAATTATCCATAATAATTTAATTATCCATGGCAATTACTTCCTCTTCATTATATAAATTGTTCTTTTTATTACATTATTTCAATCGGTGTATAATATGCATAAGAGGGTTCTTAAGGACTGAGGTTGAGGAAAAAGCAAGGTTACCGTAGTTGCCCCTAGAATACGGACAGAGAAGCCTGAGCAAACAGTATAGAACCAGATCAGACGCCGCAGAACGCGGCGTCTGATCAGGGTCTACACTGTTTGCCACTCATTTAGCTTCCTTTTAGGCACATCCAGGACCGGGTTCTTGTGTTTATAAGTGTTTGTTTTTTTTTTTCCTTAATTTTAGGAAAAGCTTAATACAGTAAGGGATTTAAGTGTCCGAATACTTGGAATGAATATGGTATAACATAGTGGAATAGATTAGATCAAAACCAGCCTGCACAGTAGAATTATCTACTACGCCACTATATTGCATGCTTCTAAACGGGAGTGGCATTGTTCAAAGTGCTCGGTCAAGCAAGGTTAAGCAGACTGGTCTGATTCTTAGCTGTTCTCAT